>VZTE01005521.1:2099486-2207525 GCA_013397775.1 Eulacestoma nigropectus | reverse complement strand
AAAAAAAAAGGCCACCACAAGAAGTTATTAAGCTAAGAAATCTTTTAGCTCAGAAAATTACTGCATTGATTATAGTTTTGAACTCCTGATTACTGTTTCTCACCATTCATTCTCTATAAATCTCAAAAAGAACCAGCAGTGGTATCCCCAGCACACAAAGGCTGGGTGACATTTGACTGGGCAGGTTTGTGTGTCTGGAATTCAGAGGAGAAATGAAACTCACCCTTGTCTAAATGGCAGCTTCACCCACCGCTGCAAGATGCAGACTCTGTGTGAGATGCACATGGGGAAAGGACTTTGGCAACATCTGTGACCATTCCTGGCCACCAAAAACTTTCTGCCTTTCACCACCAGATACATTCAAGCTCATCTGGGTGCATCAGTTTCCCCGCAGTCCCAAAACGTCTTTGTTATCCAAATAACATTTTTTCTTGCTAAAGACAAAGCTACTTCAGCCATTTTAGAGTTGCCATTAATATCATTTATCTTGTTCATTAATGGTCTTATTCTGTTTAGAACTTTTTGTAAATGTTTTTCTTAATGTAGTCAACTCATTTGTCTGGCATGGGCTTTTCTGTTTGTCTATTGCCCATATGCTCATCAAACCCAAAATATAATTGACTGCATAAGCTTATTTGCATGGCTTCCCATCTGTCCCTGTCAAGTAAACTTTGTTTTATTATTTACTAATGGAAAATTAACCTTCTGTGCTCTTGAAAAATGAATCAGTCACCTCCATTAGGTAATGCATTGTCCTATTGAATTTGTAAGGCAGATACCCCTTTGCAAAGGAGGGCCCTATTATCAGCAAATATTAAGGGAGGAGAACAAGCACATGGCGCTACCATCTCCAAGCAGGAACAGCACTGGACTGCAAAACAGATTCTGCTTCCTTATATTTGATTAAGCTTTGTCACTAGAGTCTCCACAAGACACTCCATAGTCATTTGTAACTCAAATTTAAAAAAAAAAAATTATATCAGATGCAGAAATTGCAACTTCATGGTGTTATAAAGTCATTCCTGGAATGATGCCACAGTACCTCTGGTTAATAAGTACTGAAACGTGATTCCTTTCTATTCACATATATTTAATAGATAAACTCTTATTCCTACTAAGACTTAACACATAGCAAAATTAGATCTAAAAACGAAAAGTGAAATTAACTTCAGATTGCTTTATAACTGTGCAGCAAGTAGGATTTGCTTAATTTAGACCATGCACACCAATTGCAGCCATAGCCCTGACTCCACAGCCTCTGAATGCATCCAAGACAACAGTCGTGCCACACACCGACACAAGCAGGATATATTTCCCCCAAAGGAAACAGCAAGATCCATAATTTATCTTCGCATATAAAGGGAAAATACCTCTTTAGGAGTGAGGGAAACCTATAGGAAAAGCAAGGAGGGTAGGTGAGTACAGCACGTGGGAGCCATCCCCATTCACTCAACTGGCAGGGAACAGCTTTCATCAGGAGCAAAGGCTGCTAAGTTAGGTTTCAGCATTCTTGTACAACTCTGTTTTGTGCCAAAATTGAACATAAGAAAGAAACTGGAGAAGTGCCGGGGGAACAAAAATTCACTTCCCTGAGGTTTCTGAAAACTGACATGGTGTAGAGCTGTGATCTCCACTACAGCACAGGCGCTGCCATACACAGCCATTGAAAAAGCAGCATCACAGAAACAGTGTAGTGTGAGGTGTAATAAATACACCACGTCCCTGGCAGCGGGGTCAGATTCAAACATTGCAAAAGTGCTTTGGCAATGAGATTGCAAAGCACGTGAACCCTGTCTAAAAGTATGTACGTATATTTTATTCTAGCTACGTAAATGGGATCAGTAACCTTTACATTTGAAGGATATATTTTTATACCAAGCAGAAATAATCAATTAAGCTTTTAATTAACTCCCAAACAGCAAGACTTACTGGAGCATTTGCTTAGCTCAGAAGTAGATGATGGTTAGGTCTTGTTACTGGCCCTTATATGCTACTGGGTGTAAGAACAGAAGTCTCCCCCCAAGGCTGATTTGGCACTGCAGGGGTCTCTCCAAGTAAAGCTGGAAAAATTTATTACCTGCTTCAGCTAAGACCCACAAAAAATGAATCCATACAGACACCCCCCAAACAGCAGCAATGCACGTTTTCCTGCTATGAATTCAACCAAAGTTTGTTATGACACAGGAGCTGACTGGTGTTGCTTTTGACTGGTTTCATAGCTTAGGTCAGACTCCCAGGCAGAATAGTTCTATTTTCAGTCAAGAGCTTCAGATGCAACTAAAGAAACACATAAATGTATTCAGATACCAACAGGAAAAGGAAATATATACATAAATAAATAGATATATGTACACACAGACACCAGTTTGAGTCCCTGCTGATAAAATCCTTGGGTCCCACAGTGTTGCCTGAGAGCATGCTGAGTATTCAGATGCAGGCTTTCCTCATTAACAGAAGCTAAAGAGCAATTTATCTCCTCATCTCTCCTTTCTGTGTTCCACAGAGGAGGAGAGGACCACTCGCCCACCTTTTTAGGCTTGTCCTAGCACAACCAGACTGGGATGCAAACACAAAAGTGGCTTACTTGGAAAACTGATTTGGCCATGCTTTGTGAAGTGACATGGTGCTTTTCCACTCCCCCTTCCCAAAGGGCCCTGGGAAGAGGAAGACAGCATTGGTGGCCTGGCTCTGCCACTTTGTGCCCCAGGAGGAGAAGCAGGAGGGGCAGAGGCTCAGGAGTGCCACTGCTTTGCACAGAAGAGCCCGGGTTACCCTGCATAATTTTCATTGTGCATTTCCTCAGTTTTCTAAAAGTTAGAATTTGAACTTAACTAAGTATTTCTTGGGTTTCAGGGTTTATTTACAATGTATGGTGTAGGAAATAAATGTGAAATGAAATAAAGAAATTAATGTAGACACCTTAGGCAGCTATACCTTCTACTTTCAAATAAACACACAGTTCTCATAGATTTCTGTGGGAGTCCTGCTTGAATAACCACCAAATAAAAACTTTGCAATCTACCTTTATGTGTTTTTATACATTACAACTCATAAATATGTCATATGAACACAAAATATCCTCAGAGAGACTACAGCCACCCAGGGGAAAGAAAAAAAAAAAAAAAACCAACAGAAATATTAATTAATTAATTAATTACTTAATTTTAAAAAACTGCAGTGTTGTTGGCATACTTGTCTAAGACTTCAGAAATTCAATTAAAATACACCTTTTGCATTGTTCCCAGATTTTCTAAGCCGGCTCCTTTGAAATACTGGGTGCTGCAAATAGAAAGTTTTTGTGGATACTGAACACACACCTGAGCACAATTTAAAATAAAGCCATCCTCTGAGCAGTGGTACCCAGGCAGTGGCCTTGCTTCCAGCAGCATCTTGTGGTCCTTTGCCAAGGCTGTACAAAAGACTTCAAATACCTGATTTACATAAACCAGCTCGTTCCCATCTCAAGTGTATCGATATGTGATTTGATAACCTGCCTGAAGGCTGATCTGTGTTGCTCCCTGGCTCTCACCCAGGGGAGTACAGTCCATGCTCAGGCCGTGTCTGGTTGGTGACTTCTGGCTGAAAGGTCTCGGACTCCAGGTCCCTGCACAGGGTGCAGCGCTGGGGCCGCTGGTGCTCCCATGTGCTGTCAGAACCCGAGCAGTAAATCCCAGCTGATGATCTAACCCAGGCAGCTGCACCCCAGAGCATTTAGCAGCTTGTGAACTTGAAGCACTGCTCTAAAGCTGGAGGTGCTAAAGCCAGTGTGAAAGAGTCTGGAGAATTAGATGTGCAGAGTACTTAGCAAGCTTTACTTTGCCACAACTGACTGAAGCTAAAAATCATGAAGTGATAAATTCCTCAGGATGCTGCTCTAATCAAGGGGGTTTACATAAGCGTGTCCTACCTGTGAACTGCACTCAAACATGGAATTATTTAATCAAGAGGAAATTTAAGTGCTTGAAAGGAAATAAAGGTTTTATTATCTGCAGGCAATTGTTCAGTTGTACTGTTCTCCTTCCTTGTCTGGGGGAACTGAGGTGATTCATGAATATATTCTGCCATCATTTCCACTACAGATGCAAGTTAACTGCTGAAATATCAGAACTCTTTTTATTTTGGTCCTGCTTAACTGCACCATCTTCTGTCAGTGTAAAACGTGAATTATCCAAGGAGAATCAATCAAAAATGAAATTAAAATCAGACATCAAAATTTCCATGTCACAGGCTCATTTTCCGTGTGTTAAAGGTGATGGAAGTTCATTGAAGTCCAATAGTAAGGTGAGGAAAATTAAGCCCTGCAGAAATGCTGAATGAAAAAGTTTAGGAAATGTATGGGGTTTATTTAGTGTTGCAGCACAAGCAACCCAAGAATCAGCTGAATGTATTCTATAACAATAAGAAAAAACCAACCAAACAACAAGAACAAAAAAGAAAGCCTATTGAAAAGTAAATAAATAAAAGACATTAGTGTAAGATTTAATGGAGGATTACTTTAAACATCGCTTTGACAGAAGTTTGGTGGAGTTTTTTTATTTGATTTTTCTTTTGGTTGTAAGCTTGTTGCCAAGCTCTTGCTCCAGAGTGGGAAAGTCCATTATGTACCTGTTGCTCTGGACTGACAAGGAGACAATTTATGATCTTTTGCTCAGCACATCCAATTACAGTATAGAGCAGGAAGAGTAAAGAAATTCTCAAATTTTCCACATCCTTTAGCAGAAAAATAATGAATAGAACACCAGTCTGCAAAGCTTCATCTATTTGAATTAATATTGACTCAAAGGCAAATACAATGTACTCCTTATTGCATTTCTGTATAGATGATATTTATGTTATATTTTTGTCATCATGATTTTTATCAAGTCATTGTTTGCTGACATACTTGATTTAGGTATGATTCTGACTCTCAAATGGTCACATAATCACTGGCCTCCTTTCATGGTCCATTATGTTAAACCAAAGCTGCAAAAACAAGATTATTCCAGTCTCAGAGCATTTCAGAGACATTAAATATTTAAAAAGTTTTTCCTTTTAGCTGCTGAGTGACTCCTGAATAACCATTTAAAAAAAAAAACACCACCATCTAACAGACACAACTGTAAAAAAAAACAGTGGCATATGCAGACATCAGTTTATTTCACACTCAGTTGTTACCCTCTTTTGGCAGCGATGAAGTGACAAAATGAAGGGGAAAATGTAACACCTGAACTGTGGTATCATGACGCAGATGTTGGATCCAGTGAACTATGCAGATCAGGTCAAGTGCACCCTGTCTGTGCTGCCCCGGAGAGAACGTCTGCAGCTGCAAGGGCAGAGGTTTCCGTGTGTAGCAGTGTGACCTACATTTAAGGTGCACGTACCCTTTACATTTTCAGTAAACCGGTAACCTGCAATTAACATTTCAAATGCAAAATGCACCGCAGAAGGGCGGTGCTGTTCGACCTGCTCTGTCACAAGTAATCATCGTTTCCCAGTCCTTACACCACCAAGGCACATGCATAAAACATATTTCTTTATCTGTGAGTATCCTCAGATTTCTGCCACCTTGCTACATCCCACTGACACGCTGAGACTCCTTTGACCACACAAGCATAAACAAACATAACAGAAAAAAAAACAACTGTCTGCACACAAAGCCCTTGTGGAGAAAAAAGAAAATATACAGGGGTAAACGGAAAATTTACAGAGTGTGCATGGAGAGGCAAGGCTGAATTCTTCAGATGACTGGGAACACTCCCCTTAATTCCACCTGCAGCACTGAAAGATCAGACACCGGACAGATAATTCCCCTGAGTTAAGTAAGGCAGTGGTTTTTGGAGAAGAGCTGACAAAAGTGCTCTACCTGATTCATGGGCCAGCTCCTTAACTTTGACTTCTGGCAGACCCAGAAGAGGAGGCAAATCAGAGATCAAAATTAGTCAGGAAACAGCCTGTTTTCATCTCCTCCTGATCTATTTGTGCAGGATTCTGTTTATTTGCTATTGATGAAGAAATGGTTACCTGACTGCCTATAGAACTGAAAAGAGTTAATCTGACTTTAAGGTGATATTTGCCATCTCCTCGTCACACATCTGCTTCCCACTCTCACCTGACTGCTGAGTGTTCACAGGGGCTCAGGCAATTCTTCTGCAGATATCTGGAGGTATGGGAAGTGCCAGTTGCTTCCAGTGTCTCAGGGCTGAGAGCCTGTGGCCAGTCCCTGTGACACCTTAGGTAGGTAGGAAACAGGTGTGGGAGCACAAGCTGAAAACTACTGATGTAATGTATAAGTAAAAAGGAACACAACAATCAAGTCAAACTAACTGAAAATCCCTAAATCCTTTGAAAAGCATTTAAAGAGTTATTTACAGAAGCCAAAGGAAGACAATTTGAAAGCAGTCACCAGGGCCAGTAATATAAGAAAAAAATATCACTGTTTGTTATATCGAAGACTTCTGGAAGTAATTTTACAGCGACACCACCATTGAATGCTCCTGTATGAAGTTTGTTTAAACGGGGCTGTTAAACGTTTGGATGTTCTCCTTTATATAGCATTCTGTGAAGATCCTAGGAAGGCT
This sequence comes from Eulacestoma nigropectus, assembly GCA_013397775.1. Lineage (NCBI taxonomy): Eukaryota > Metazoa > Chordata > Aves > Passeriformes > Eulacestoma > Eulacestoma nigropectus. Next base: position 2,200,968 of record VZTE01005521.1, on the reverse strand, counting down.
GGAGGAATGATACACTTCAGAGACAACACATTAAAAAATCAATAACCATGTAGTTCAGCAATCATTTGGCAGCTACGAAGAAAAAGAAAAAGAAAACAAAAAACCCCAACAAAACCAAACACCAAAAAACAAACAGATGAGTGAAGGTAGGCCTAGTTCAAACATTACCCAGAGGATCTGTGCTATTTTCCTATGTTGTTTCTGTGACACATCACAAGTGAGCAATGCTCCAAAAGAAAACAGGACACTGGGTCAGATCCTGATTTTAGTGAGGAACACTGACTGCAGCCCCAAAAGCGAGACACTGAGGTGAAATACTTTGTGTTTCCCAAGTATTTTATCTTGGAGAATCAGTGAGACCAGGAGACATAGATTAACACTTTTCAGCCCTGAAGCAATTTGCTGCATCATCTAAATCTCCAGATGTAAACAAGAGTAAAAGAAAAGTTGCATCAAAACCAAGCATTGACTAGCTATCACATGCAAACATGCCATTTGGAAATCATCGTGAAGGTTGTAGGTGTAGTGTATGATCCAGGAAACCAGGCAGGCATAAAATTGAAATATGGGGGAAAGCTTATTATACTTTTATGGTCTGCTCACATGCCTAAAATAATACTTTACTGAAACTAGGTCAGAAAGCTCAGAATCTTGCAGGATCAAATGCAGAAAAAAACAATATTAAGACTAAAAAGAGAACTGGTGAAGAAATCGGGTCCTGTTTTTGCACAGTGTTCATAACGTGTTTTCATTATATCCAGTCTCTAGATGGCTCAACTTTTTCTACAGACACCTTACACTTTTAAAAATAAAACTTACACTTTTTTTTTCCTCTTGAGGTATATAGATATAATTCCATAAGATTGTCCAGGCATGAAGTTACGGTGTTTGGAAAGCAGAAGCTCAGCTGGAGTTGAGACTTAATTACCAAGAGCAAAGAGAGTTTCTATAGCTACATTAGAAGTAAAATATTCACCTTGGAGTTCTCCCTGCTTTCAGCTGGAGATGAGACAGAGGTTCCTTCCAACCTGAATCATCCTAAAATATTAATAATTCTTTTAATGCTGACTATTTCATTAAGTTATGTTAGCATTTAGTAACTTGTTTACATTAATTTATATTAGTTGGAATTACATAGAAAAAAACCTCACAAGATTATCTAAATAAAGTGAAAAATATATGCATGATTCAGAAATAACTTGTGTGGGAATACAAGTCCAAAATTTGCTTTTCATAAATGTTCTCTTGTATTTGTTTAAAGTCAATAGCTACAAACTGTGCAGTCATTTGTATTCCATGAATACCCTAATGATCAATTCATCCAAAATTCATCTGTTATTTTTGCACGTTTTCATACAATGCTCATTGCAAGCACATAAACCCACTGAGGTCCTTTCGAATCCCATAAACTGGTGTAAATGTCTGCCATATTCCTGATGTTTTAAAGTGTCTGCTCACTGTCCAAGAAGACACATCAAAAGACATTTTGATGCACAGGGTAAAACTTTTGACTTCTTTTATTCTGTGGTAAAAATTCTGTCAACATCCATGTACCTGGACATTATTGCAAATCATTGCAAGTCAGTGGCCAGACAGATACAGACAGTGGAGAGCACCACTCTCCTGCAAAGCAGCCAACTTCGGCTGAGGGGGAAGGTAGGAGTAATATACTGAAAAAAAAATAATTAAAATCAAACTGTTAAGCTTCTATTTGCCTCACTCTTCCCTTAAGCCATCATGTAACTCTTCCCGTGTGTTTTCTCCCCCACCATACCAATTTCTCTAGAACAGTTATTATTTTGTAGCAGCAATTAATTTATTTTCTTCAATTTACAGTGTTGAAAATCATGGAGAAACTTCTATTTTACAGTTATAATCATTGTCTTCGTGACATTCTGCTGAGAAAAAAAAAAAATCCTCTTTTCTTGAAAATGGTTAAAGCACTCATGATAACCAGGAAAGAACCTTCAAAAATATAAACATCCTCACCAGCCAGAGTTAGAAAACCTAATATCTCTGGGTAGAAATGGTATAAAAAGGGAAATATTAATACATTATTAGAGAAATGTTAGGAATGAAATTCCTGATAATTATTTTCCAGTGTCTGAAAGCCACACTCACACATATATGACACAGCCAGACTACAGTTCCCTTTTTTTCCCTTTCTGGAGCATCCCACAGGAATTTTTCTTAAGATTAAAGAAACCTTCTGTTCAAATTGAGCTTAATTTAAAGCTCATTCTTGTTTCATTTCATACTGTATACACTTATTTTTCTGAATTAAAAAGACAATATTTCACCAATCCTAATTGCAGGAGGCTTGGCTGCGGAGATTAAAAGTTTTAAAAAGCTCAAAACCCATAATCAGTATTCCTTGTTCTCACAAGATCAGGTCCCAGAAGCCAGTGAGCTAAAAAAGCTTCTTATCAGAGTTCAGCAAATTAGGTGTTAATATTCTAAATACGTCTATTTTTTCTTTTATAAGTGCTTAAATAAGTAATGAACTTTTTTATTTATTAAAAACTGAATCATTGCAGTCTAATTTATCTGGAATGCACTAGAAATACTTCAAATATGGGATTCTCCATTTAATTTGTAACAGAGTACTCTAACTCACTTCGTGCAAAAAACTTTTATAAAAAGTTCATATGCAGTTGACTTTCTTTTCCTCACAGAAGACTTGAGGCAGTAGCTGTGAGACTCAAAATCCTGATTAGCTGCACACAAAACAGAGGCACAGGCAGTTACATACCAACTACAGCAAAATAGTTCTTCATGCAAATACTAAAAACCTTTCAATTGGTACTGTGGAGCAGAAACCTCATTTTCTTAAGACTGCTATTTATGAGCAGAAAGCAGTTTTTTTCCTGTTAATTGCTAATTCTGATGCCACCACAGTCCCTGGCTGGTTTTCTGTTGAAGTTGCTGGACTGTACTGGCCAAAATGCAAACTTCCTGGTGCTCGTAGGAGGGAGAATTGTGACCTCACCATCCTTGGCTGGGCTGAGACACAGCAGCCTTTTATCTGAACTGCAGGTTCCAGCTCAAGAGTGTCAAAGAGTTCAAAACAGAAATGCATTGATACCACATGCATGGTTCTGCTGTGCAGTACACAGAACTGGAAGCCACCGCTTAAGCATCAGCTAAAAATCACTAATTTTCAGTATCTGGAATTCTGCTGACAACACTTTTGTTTTGCTTCCAGTGCATTCTGTCAAATGAAAAAGCCTATGACTCCAGCAGGGAAGCCCAAAGACAAAGATGAGAAAAAACAACCTCTTGCATCTGTATTTGGGGGCAGATCAATTGCTGAATTTTTTCTTCCTCATCTTGCTCAGGTCAAGAGACAAAAAAAAGTAGAGACATTATTGATCTTCCATTATTCAAACTCAATTATTTGAGTCCAAATCTGACTTTCACTTGAGCAGAGCATTACCTCGCAATGCAGAAAGTATCAGCAGCTTCACTAGTATTAACAAAAAAGAAAAAGACCCTAAATAATTTAGATCTAGTGTCAGATTTCAGTTTTCTAATGCTTTTCTAGGCATGTGAGTGAAGCCTTCTTTATACAATTTTTCTAAAAAATCACATATATTGTAGAGAAAAAAATAATTGTTCGCAAAAGTCCCTTACTACACACTTGTCCTTGTTTGCAAAAGTTGATGATTCTATGACTGACAAAAACATTGAGCTAAATTGAACAAGAAGTTGCCTGAACCAAGAGCAGTCTGAAGTAATCCTACCAGATGGGAGCTCTAAACTCTATGTTTCTGACCCTGATACAATAAACAGAGTGCAAACAGACACCTTATTTAGACACACATTAATGCCTTTTTAGGAGAAAATGTGTGTTTTCTGACTGTTATATTCAGCTCTCTTCAAGTCAGTGATGAATTGCTTTTGCTTTTAAACACATTGAACTGGGGAGCTAAACTAAATAGGAGAGGTGCAGTGTGCCTGCCATACCTTCTCAAGCATAGTTTTATGTCATTTAAAAAGAAAACATCGGAAGGAACGCAGCAATTTGTAAACAATCTTTCCATGGCTAAAACTGCCTGTTTCCTGCAGAGTCCCCTGTGCCAACAGCAGCCTCATAAGCAGCAACAACCTCAGAAAGGAGAAAAAGACTTTGAAATCCAAATACTATTTCTTTAAAATTTCAGCAAGATGTAGAACGGTAGAAAAATCTGGGCTCTGAATTGAGACAGACCCACACAAACCACATCAGCTCTAAATCCTCTTGATCCAGTCAAGAGAAAACTGTAACCACACAATAATATCCATACAGAAGATGGAGCAGGTAGAAGTAATAAGATCTTGGCCCTCTAGCCCAAGTACTTAAAGATCTTTAATTGCCACTCACAAGAGCTGTGATTTCAACTTCTTCCCATGGCTTACTGCAGTTCTTCAGACTATTATTTCTACATCACTCACACGTGGTAACTCTTCAGGGACTGCCCAGTAAGATCACAAACACTTCATAACAAAACTGTGTTAAATCTGTTGAAACTCCAGTGTACATGTTATATACAAGCAACAATTTGTAAATCATCATTAATATTTGCCCTTGCAGGAGAGTTACGGAAACTTCTGTGCTTGACCCTGATATTAAACCAATTCAAAAATATTACTCTTTGTGGGATGATTTTGTTTTTCCTTGGAAGCAAAATTTCAGGCTATTTACTTCATTTAAATGCAAATATTCATTTTTCAAGTCAAAGCAGCAGTTTTAGGCTCCAAATTTAAAGCACTATTTCCTACCAGAAGTATACCAAGTGAAAGCAGGATTATATAAATATTCAATTCCCATGTTACTTATTTTTCAGTCTAAGCTCATGGCTTCCTGACACTGAGCCTATTAAGAATGGTCACGTTTTTGGGGTCCCCTGGGCCACTCAAAAGAAACCTGCACTAAAGAGGTACCGAACATTGAAAAGTTTATTTTTTTTTCTCTAATACCTCTCTTTGCAATCAGGAGTAAAATTTGTTTTCAAAGATGCAGTGGTTCAGGCACAAAAAACTCAGCCTGTGCACTGGGAATTTGTATGTAACACCTCAGGGTTCCAGGTGCCCTTATGCTCTCTTTTTCTTGCTGCCCTGGGAGCCCCTCACATTTCTGTTTCAAACTGTCAAGCATTCTATTGCTTTGCATATACAAAACAGCCTTTAAAAATTGAAAGAAAATTCTGCAGCACACCCTCCTTCCCCAAACTATTTGCTACCCAAATCTCCAGCTAATAAGATGCTTTTCACCAAGAGGCTGCTAAATCACATCTACCTCCAAAAGTGACATACAATGAGTGAGTGCTGCAAGAGAATATGCTCTCAGCTTGAGACAGAAACTGTGGATAAGAGAAGGGTAAGCAGTATATTTAGTTAGCCATTAATCTGGGCTAAGAACACAGCCTATCAGGAAAATTGCCTTCCCCTACCACTTATTGAAGTTGCAGCTACATTTTACAGATGCCACTGTTAGCATGTTCTACTCCAGGCTGTGCAAAGGGAGATAACCACAACCAGAACACAAACACTGGTGTGTGTCACATTTCAACAGAAAATGCTGTATTTTTGACCCCAGGAGCTAAAACAAAAGGTGAAATTCATTTGAATAATGCACTCTGATACTGACTCTGCCTTGAGTGAGTTACATGCAGCATCCACGAAAGCTGAGTGTGAGGAGGAAATAATGAATTTATGGACGCATGTACAATGAACATTTCTTATGTTTTATAGGTCTGTGGCCACTATGGGAGGCATTCAGGCAGAAAGGAACATGCTAGTCATTACACAATAGAGATACAATTTAATGATGGTTTGCAAAGCAGAGGCTTTTCATTTCATGGGAAAAAAGACTAGTAGCGGGTAAAGAAAGAAGACTTGTTTTCAAAAAGAGAGAAAGGTCTTTAACAGTTGTCAGCCTGTGCATAAGGAGACGAGAACTGAATTTCCAGGACTCTCTCATTCCCAAACTGGCCTCAACAGTAATTTCAAAGTCCACCGGAAGAATTAAGTTCTCTTTAACTGTGTCACTGTCTGCACAGCTGCAGCGTCAAAGAGAAATATTTGGCTTCATGTGCTCTAAACTCATGTTTTAGTTTCCCTGTCATAACTGTTACACTTCCATAGCAGAAGTTTAGACTTCTGTTTCACTGCAATATGTCTGCATGTTATTTTTCATCTTCAGTTTGTTTAGTATCAAAGGCAAACCACAGCTGCATTTGCTTGTGCAACAGCCAGGGTTGGCTCACAGAAAATCTCTTGGAGTTTGCAACCCACCATGGAAGCTCAGGGCTGGGGACTATCTCCTGCCAAGTTTCCATAGTCACGTTTGCTGCTGATATTGCTGAGCTTCATGCCAATGAACTTCCAGAAAGAGGGAGGTGACAGAAAGAGAAGTCACAACTTTAAGAGGCCCTCACTCCTCAGACCCAGCCCAGCTCCCCAGAGGTGTCAGCCTGGGTGGAGCAGAGAGCTGACTTCTACACGCTCCGGGAGTCCACGCTATTGTCACAGCTGCAGCATTGGTGTGGGAGGCACACTGCAACCTGCCCGAGCTGGCTTTATTGTTACTCATTGGCAAGTCTCTGGAGAAACTGGAGTAATCCTTGAAGAATTAGAAACAAGCAGCTACATGCATGATAATGTGTTAATCAGGAGTAAAGGGAATGAATGACTTCACTTTGTTAGTTTGCAAGTTACTGAAACCAGTTCTTATGGTTAAGTCCTGCAATTTTTACTCTAATCAAATTAATGATAAAATTAATTTATTACTCCCTATATGCACAGCTCTGCCCTTGACACAAAGATTTTTTTTTTTTCCCAAATGATCTGTACACAAGAGTATTTAAGCTTCCTTTTGTGTTCCCTTTTCACTACCCCATTCCCCAGCCAGTGTTACACCAGTGGGGGGAAAAAAAAAAAAAGAGGCAAAATTTTTCATGCTGTGCAACAGCACTGTCAAACAGACCATGGAGCTCATAGCCAAGAAAAATACAGGAAAACAGATTAAAGGTATTCACAGAAGAGCAAGTTATTTTGCTAGTGAATTTCCATAGGTCACTCAGTGTCAGCAATGAGATAATGATGACTGTGATCATCACCACAACACACACCTGCTCACTCTGACATAACTTGTTTCTGATGGACTGACGACTTTAGCAGCTCTATCCGAAGGTTGCAAGTCTGGCCCTAGATGTTGAGGACACAGCAATACCGACAGAAGGCACTGCTCTTCACACTTAGCTGAACCGAAGCAGGCAGCCTGCTCAGCTGTTTCTAATGCTCAAACAGGGAAATGTTTATGTCCAGAGCCGGGGCTCTTTTACTGGCAGTGAGAAATGATGACTGAAAGGGACAGGAATTATATTTGATGGCAGGCTTGCCAGGGAGGGACAGAGAGCACCAGTCACACCAATAACAGCAGAACATATTGATGTAATGTGGGATATTGCGCATAAATAGCCCTAGAAATCCTCAATTCCAGTTCTCTTAATACAGACCAAGACTTCCCAAGGTAGAGAAACATTTGTGCTTAAGTGTTGAGAGACCTGTTGTGGGCACAAGTCTGCTTCTGACACCTGTTCAGAGCACTGCGGTTCCTTGGGAGACACGGCTGAGGGAGTTACACAAATACAGGACGGTTTGTCCCAAAACGGTTGCACCATCTGACGGCTGTGTGGGAGTCTCTGAAGTGACCACGTGGTGTCAAACCACCTTCTGGAAGAAAAACCTTTATGTCCAATTAGCAATCCCAGTCATCCCCCTTCCCCCATTCTCCCTTGAGTTTCATGATTGCCAAGGTTATAATTAACCCAGGAAGCTGATTAGAACATTGTTGTTCCCCACTACACAGCTGACTATTGTAGTGCAGATGGAATTATTTCCCGTGTATACTAAACCATTTAAATAAACTGTAACCAGTTCAGATAACAGCTGTGTGTTTGACTGGGTTCAGTTTACAATGTCAACATAGATAACAGACACCCCACTGATGAAGACAAGCCTAAATTCTGGGACTTATGGGTATGGCTCATTTAGAAAAGGTCTAAAAAGTCAAGGTCAGCACCTTTGGGGAAGAAAGATCTAAGCAGCAAACACACAAACTTATCTTAGGCCTTGCCAAAGAATGCCTGTGCTGTCTCATATAAAGTTTTTATGGAGAACAAGGATGAGTAAGTTTTAATAATTACATGAATATTGAAATTTCAGTTGATGAGAGTCATTTTAATGATTGTATATTAAAAAGTGACTATATTTACGTTCTAATAAAATGTTGCTATAATTTAAATCTTCTTCTGACTATATACTCAGCGGTACAGTCCCATGAAGATCCTGTATATAACAGTACAAACAGTGCAGTACTATACAGGCAGTAGCTCTGTGAGACAGGATAATCTTAATCCAGACATAGAGAAAATAATTTAATACAATGCTGATTTGGATTTGGCTGCATAAACATGACTGTTTAGGTTCTGGATACTTAGTTATCACTGAAAAAAAAAAGCATGTTTATAAAACAGCAGGACGGCATTTTCTAGCCACCAGAGAGGGGAAAAAAAAAAGTGAAATAAATTTTTTCCTTTTTTTCTGCACAAATTATATCACACCCTGACAATGAGGTCCGGCCAATTCGAAGAGGTAAGCAACCCCATACATTTTATCTACATGTCTAAGCTTTTGTTTGATCTCGTGTAACAGGATAGAGTGCTACTTGTGTTTCCTAAAATGGAAGGAGCAGCACGGCAGTATTAACAAAGCCCTACCTTAATCCAAGTATGTTAACAGACATATGTTTTCAACACACTCAGGGGATAAAGAGACAGGATCCTCCTGTTAAGATTCAGATTATGCTTTCTTGAAGTAGTGCCTGCCGTCATCATCCTCTTCCACAGAAGAGTGTAAGGAAACTGGATTCCCGGGTCTAAAATTAACCTACATAAAATCCCTCTCCTTCCCCACACCACTCCCTTCCAACTCACCTTATATATGTTTGTTTCCAGCCAACAGAAAAAAAAGTTTGTTAGTTTTTCTTGTTAACACTTATCTCATGGGTGTGGGGGTATTGTGTGCGCTCCTGTCAGGTTTTTGCACACATTGCAAAGTGTAAATACAGAATGGTTATCCAGGTTCATCAGCCACAGGGTGTTATTGGCATGTAGTCAGCCATGGAGGGGGCTTGGAGAGACATACTGCACCAAGTTCTTCAGGGTAAGTGTGAAAAAACAGCACCACAATAAAGGGAAATAATTCTCTTTTTGAATGTACTTATCTCTTTGCGACCTCTGAGAAAATACTTCAGCATTTTTCAGATCAACTGCAATTTTTTCCTAGGTCAGAAAAGAGGCTAAAGAAAATTCAGAAGGAACTAAAGTTCTGAAAGCTAAAATACCTTCACTCTCAAAGAAAATTGCACAAAATTATGCCTTTTAATTCTGGGAGCAGGAAATATATAACTCTTGGTAACCTCAAACACCAGCAGGTGTTTATTTATACTTGAGAAGTTCTATACCCTTCTGGAATAAAAGAATTTCCATGCTGGTTCAAGCTGACATGTTAATTTTGCCTCCAATTATCTTGTACATTGCAGTGAGTGGATAAATACCCTGTGCTGTAGCAGCCATGCCAGGCACCTCCAGAAGAGCAAAGCTATTCCCGGATGGGGCAAAGCACTCTTCCACGGTACCTGAGTGGTGTGTGCTACCAATATATTCTCAAGTTGCCATCAGGTACTTCACATGTCAAGTCTACCTCAGCTGCAGTTACAGTATGCAATTATTTGGGGAACATACCAAAGCCAGAGTACCACTTAAATAAATATGTTCTGCAGGTACAGAACGACCACAGCAAAGCAGTTCAGATATTGTTCAGTTGTGTGAAGGTTTTTGTCAACCCATAGAATAAATTAGTAGACAGAATAAACTAATCATGCTTTAGCAGAAGAGCAGTGACAGGAGAGCTCTATTTTTCATGCATTATTTCAAAATTTTCCAGTTTATACAAGTGCTGGCTCCTTTGTCATTTTTTATAACACATGAACAAAAAACACGCATTTAAAAAGTGTGGCTTGTAGGACATTTGTATCCAAGAGATGAAATAATTCCCAAAGTAAAAACTTTTCTAGATTTCCAAAACATTACAAAGTTTCATTCATTGCAAAAGATAAATTGCATACACTTCTGCGAAATGCTTGCTTAATCCCGTGACCATAAGACAACTACACCCTCCAAAACAAGCAAAATCTAAATTATACATACATATACATATACATGTATAACTACATGTATAATTTAAAGTGAATAAACATTAAAAGTCAGTGTATTAAACAGTAAGAAAGAACTCTAAATCTAAAGAAACTAACTAAAGTTAAGGTCTCATTTTTGTTGAAAAGGTCAATTTTAATTGACTTCTCCAAATGGTTTTATTTACAGTTGGAAATGCATCTTTTAAAAAAAATATTTTTCCTACTGCTGCTCTTAGTGTGTCCTCTCCACTCAAGCAATTTCTGAAAGTAGTTTCAAGAGAAAAGTGAGTAATTGTAGATTGACTGATGGGCCATGAGAGAGTAAAAGGGGTTGTGGTAGTTTTCACTAGCATGGAGCAGGGAGGAGGTCTTCTCTAAGTAACTGGAAAACCTGCCGAGTAGGATGAACTTCTTTTTATACTGTATAATGTTCTGGGCACGGGCTAGCTTTTCCAGAGACAGCTCTTCATCTGCTTAACTTGAGTGAATTAAAATTCCCTGCTCCCCTATCATCAATTTCCTTGCTCTCGCACCTACATTCTGACCGGAGAGCAGCACAAAATCAGGTAAAGAAGTAATTGCTTCAAGTGTTTCTTGGTGGTTTGAAAGAGACCCATACCTTTTCCAAGCAGTAGCAAATCAGCCAGGGAATATTATGCCAATAACTAAAAGCAGATATAACAGAAAAGTTCATATTTAAAAGTGGTTGGCGGCATTTTGATGTTTTCCAAAAGCATAGAAAACACTCGCTTCCCTTCTGCAGCCTGCTCGAGGAAGCACGTACCATGCCCTCCTTGGAAGCCTCAGAGATGGAATTTAGCACAGTAAATCTAACACTAACCAGAAGCGCCTCCTCCTCTCCCAGAATGAAGCAGAATCAACAGAAGCACAGAGAGATTCTTTTTATGTAAAAGCCTCCACACGTCATTTCTAAATTTAAGGTTTGGTCACGTCTTTGCTCCTCAGTCTTTTTTGTGCAGCTGCAGGACCTTAGGAAAGTTCAGACTGACTCAGCCGAGATACTTTGGGGCTGAGCCGGTTCTCAGTGCCAGCAGAGATGCAAGGGGGCGTGGGTGTCAGCACAGAGCCATTGCCCAGTCACACCATCAGCTTCTACTGACCCCTGCACTGCTGGCCTGCACCTCCAGATGTGCCAGTGCAGATTGCAGGTGTCACCCGTGCAGCAGGGCAGTGCTGCTCAGCCCACGTGTTATAGATCTCTCACTCATGCCCGAAATAACTCTCCTAAAGTTTCTGAGATTGATCAGCTGGAAAAAGAAAGAGAAGCAGTACAGGAAGACACTTTTTTCTATCATTCTTCTCTCCAGATATTCCTTCTCCAGATAAATAGTCAGTACTCTAAAGTTCCCAACTCTTGTACAGCTGTACACTCAAAAGTATCTCTTACTGAGCACTTAGGGCATCCTGACCTTTTCATGTCTGCTCTGAAGTGAAAGTCATAAACAACATCAACCCAAAAGCAATTACTGCAGCTGTCTCAATTCTGAGGAACCACTCCTTGAACCCAGTTTTCAGCTTCAGTTTCTAAATGAAATTTTATTGAAGTGACCAGCTTTAGCTATCAAAATTTCTGGTCTTCAATCCTACATAAACAGATCATGGTAGTATAATTTTCAGAAGAAATGGAGATGAATTATCATAGAAGATTTTCTGAGATCTTTCCAAACAGATATTGTGTTGTCCTTGGTAATAATGGATGAGACCTGTTTGATCAAGTTTGAAAACTGGGATACTTCAGGTGCAGGACATACAGGAGGCCGCTGCACATGAGCACTCAAATGATTCCTGGTAATTTCCAGAAAAAGCAGATCTCTGTTTCTGGGAAGTATTATCATTTCCCAAACACAACTAACACATGAGCTTTCCGTTAGGAATTATGTGAAACAGAAAAAAAGAAAAACTAAGCCACTTATGTCAGTTATTACATGTGAAAAAATAAAACCTCATCCCACCAGTTAGAAAATGGGAAGCAACAGGCTGTCTTCTACAAAATAGGAAAAAAAAAATATATATATATAAGTGTGAATAGTCTGAACTGCAGTTATTGCATCTACAAGCAAAAAACCAAATATTTTCTTCACAAAACTAAAAAAAAAGCAGCTCAGTAAGTCTTTTAAGTCAATCCTGAAATTCTAGTGTTCACAAATTCCTCTATTCCTACGGCATTCTGGAAGCCCTTGTGCATTCTTAAGGGAAAAATCTCTACTCCAAATGTGGTTTTGGGACACACCTTTGTTCCAATCATTGGCACAGACGATCCTATAATAACTACCAAACTTCTATCTTATAGATTTCTCTTTTTATGGATACATTTCCCACAATATTCATGTTGCTTTTCCTAATTTGGAGCAATTAGAGTACAAGGCCACATATGTTTTTCCTTTTCCTCTGACACATCTAGATGTAGAACTCCCGTGGAAAACGGCCTTATATATAACCGTACAATGATGATAGCAGCTTTGATCTGTAACCAGAATTGGTAAAATTCACTGAGCAGAAATCTTCCAAGGGGGCAGCAGGAGAGGAAAGCTGAGTACAGGGTTCTTTGTACACTTAAACAGATGTTCATCCTGCTTATTCATTTTAATCTGCTAAAAGTGTCTTAGCTAGAAACATCTTAAGAACAATTTTATCAGCTTAACTGTACAGTAAGGAATAGAACCTGGGACATGATTAGAGCACAAAGAATTATAAAAGCCTTGAATGTGTGCCACGTATAAATCGGCATTAAGCCGACCCGAAAAATAACCATTTTTCTTTTCAGAAGAACACATCTTCATAGAATTGCAACATGTAAGTTAATGGCTCTTATAAATCTTCAGTAGGAACATAAAAAACATAATGAAACTTAATGGGACTTAACTATGATGTAAATCTCAATTCATCTTTCTCCAACCAGTGATTTTCAGGGATTTTTTTATGGCAGTATTTTTAAAGCTGTTTTCTAATGAACAAGAGCTTTTCTCTCAGTCTCTTTAGGTTGCCTTATGAAATAAGTTGTCCAGCGGTGAAACACCCCTTGTAGTCTAGAATTCTGTATGTTCCAAATGGAAGCAGACAGCTGCTTTGATTTACCTTCTTATATTCAGCTGTCTTGCCCCCCACTTAATGCAGAGACTATTAAGATTAGGTAAATAGATTCAGTTTGCTATGTGCCAATCAATATTACAGAATCAGTGTGGGTTTTGTGCACATAAATAGAAAATAGCACAAGTTAATTGCAAAACCACATATCACAAATGACTACAAATCTGCTTTAACTGTCTCCATTTTTCTTTATTTCACAGTGGCTTTAGTAACCTTCACACTGATCTCACTGAACCATAAACCCTGATTAGGGGCACTAAATGACTGGAATGTTCCTGGGAGCTGATTACACGCATTTTGCTTATGGCTTATCAAGTCTTATCTCCTGATAAGGTCTTCCTCGTCTCCCTTCTTCAGAATACCAGCTGTGGGATGTGGGAAATATTCCATTGGTTTTATCAAAGACATAAATGAACTGAATCTTCACTGATATAATTCTCTGTGGTCTAAGGAAACAATTCTTTGCCAGTTTACCCACCCTGACACCGTGTTTACAAAGCAGACACTGTAGATTCCACTGATGGATACTTATTTGGGTTTAAACAAAACATGATGTATTTGGGGTTTTTTAAAAAGTTTTTTTTTCTGGCTTTAAAGATCTCATTTTGAACGGGACTTTTCCACAGAAGTATTATCACCAAAGCCAACAAACAACCTCCAAACAAAACAAAAGCCCAACAAAGACACCCCTGCTCCCCCGACCGCCCACCCCAAAAAAACCCCAATAAAATTAAACTAGCAAAAAAAGCACTTGAGTTATCAAGCTAAACAATTCATTTCTATGCAGCACAAAAATGTAGAAATTTAATAGTTGGCAAGAAAGATTGATCTTCCCAGCTGTACAGTTTTCCATGACAACAGTCACAGATCAACAACTTTTTCCCCACAAAGGCAGAGGGAACAGAAAGAGTGCAACAGGTGCACTTTATAACTGTAAATTTCTTGCACAGCTGATGGACGTGACTCTCCACTGCATCAGTATTTGGACAGGAATTCAAAGTAGATCAGATCAGAATAAAAACTGGCAAGTGCTTATTCTTTGTTCATTGTTTTGGGGATTTCTTATATGAATTCAGTAACAAATTGAAGCAAACCAAGGGTTTCCCATTTCTGCATCACAGTACACTAGGAAAGAGCCTTAAGGTAAGGGTAGGAAAAGATTCTTTGCAATGAAATCTTACCATGCCCAGGTCTACAGAACATTTATGGAATTAACTTGCAAAAGTGTACAGATGTCTCAGGAATGACATCTGCCTCTCCAGATCCTCTATCTGCATCTCTTTTGAAAACAATGGTAATATGCAGAAATAAAATAACTTTATATACATTTATTTGTAAGACTTTTATATATCAATTTAAAGAGAACTTTTTTAAAGAGTTTCTCAGAATCACAATGCCTCTCAACACACAAAAACCCAATTTAGACCATCTAGCTTCATTTTGCCCCTGCTAACATAAGTCTTAAGCACGTGATTATTCATATCTGATTCAAGTAATGATGCTAACAACCACAGAAGACTTGACTCTGCTCATAGTATAGCCCAAAGACTTGTCTGCACTATATTGGCTACTGCCATTATTTGGAGATAAACTTTTAAAAGCCTGCACGATCAGAGGTTCAAAGCCTGTTCTGAATATTATAATCCCGTGGATGCTGTATTTTTCTGAATTAGTTGTATAAAGACCAAGAACTGACAAACCAAACCAATCAGAGAATGAATGATTTTGTTGGTGCTTGCATAGTAATTATTCAGTATCTTGTCTCCAGATAATTGAGTCTTTTTTTGCACATTATCTATTGTTCCTTCATCTCATTTGTCCTGAAATATAAATATTTTGTGTAATTTGTTGTAATAAGCTTACTACAGATAGCAAAGCAGTTTAGGATTATAGGTACTTAATAGTTAATCATTCCTTATTAGTTCATTCTTCATTATAGCTCTAATTTTAAAGAGGCATAACCAAATTAAAAGAAAAATTAATATCAAAATAAATAATTGTTTTCCTCTGTACCATAGATTTGACACTGAAAACCTTTTCTTTGATATTTTCATATAGTTAATTTTTACCAAAGAAATCACTGGAGCATTATGGCAATGCCAGGAAGGAGGAGGAAATAATAGAAGGATCATCATTAGTGTGAAACTCTTGGATATCAAAATGACACAGAAAACAGACGGGTTTTTAAGGGAATTGTGTTTGCAAAGCTGGCCGAGCACAAACACCCACAGAGCCACTCAGGCACACCAGCTCCAGCGGCACCAACTGCAGTGGGATGGGCGACCTCAAAGGCTTTTAACCATATTTTTCAGTAATCATTCAGACACAAAACTCTTGGGCAGTGAACTAACCTTGAACCATCTTTTCATCAATATAATCTTCCTCTCATCTTTCAACACAGAAACACTTTCTCGTTCTAAAATGACTGCCCAAATACCACAATCAGAACAATTCCTCTCAGGATGAATAGTGCCTTACTGCATTTAACTGCAAAATACAACAATATTCCTGTTCTGCTGCTTTCTGCAGGGCACTCCCTGGCAGGGATAATGGATCTGTACTGAAAGCACTGAATTCAGGCAAGTCAGAAGGGCAGTAAGTGAACCAACAAACTGGTGTTAGCCCTCCTGGGGAACATATTCCCCCACCGTTTGTGATACTAGATGGAAAGGAAAGGGGAGATGAAATCATTAGTTCTACAAGATTTAATTAAACATATTTTAGATTCATTTTTTAGACCTTAAAGAATGAGCGCTGAAGTTATTCCTGGTAGGGAAGTGGCTACAGTCTGGAAAGCAATACACTCAAAGCAACAACCCTTAAATCCTCACTTTGCAAGCAGAGAAGACGTCTAGGAGAGAGAAAAATTATCTTCAATTGCCAAATCCAATGAATATTTACTGTAGTTACAAAGATGATTTCTGGCCATCTCTTTCAGCAGCCACAGAAGGATCCTAAGTTTCTGTGGCTCCCCATGATAATACAGTCATGCTTCCTTTCACCACTTCCTCCAGAGGCAACTCAAGCCAGGCTTTTGTGGTTAGGAACTCAGAAAAATGCACAGACACCGGGTGAGTGAGAGACGACAGGAAGACAAAAGGATGAGAAGAGCATAAGATTGAGAGGAACTAAAATCAAAAGCAGTTGAAGCCGAAATTTTTAAAATATGTACCAAGGAAAGCATAGTAGAAGTGATTTTTTTTTAGGCTTATATTGTTTGAATGCTTATGACTTACAAGTCTTCAACACTGCAGGAATTCGTCTAAGGCACAAGGTTTTCTGGACTTGGATAGAAGTCTTTCCAGGATCCATCATAATAATATGAAGAAGAATTTAATTTGTTGCATCATATACATACTATAGACTTTAGAATATTTTGAAGCCTTTATGGTTTTTAAATGTCTATTGCATTGTTCATTAACATTTCTGCTAAAAACTCCACTACATAGCATTCATGGAACCAGTGTGCATTAAGCAAAAGCTGATGAATAAAAAAATAAAATCATTAATGTTTAGCAATTCCTCCTTTTTCAGCAATTAAATTAGAAGCACCTGCATGCTTTGGTATCTAATTAAATTTCCTAAAGTATCTTTCCTAGTGATGTAATTTAGATGTTTCCTAGAACATTTAAAAGTTGCTGGATTTAAGGGAACATTCTATTCAACAACTGAATGACAGATGAGTCAAGGAAGCACTCTGTTTACCTTACACAGATTCCAACATTACTGACTCATGTTAATAATAATAAACAGCTTATATCATTGCTTGTAAAAATTACACTAATTTATGATTTTCTGAACATGTTACAATAAGCAGTATTTTCTTGGAGTACATAAGGGCAAGCTTTATCTGAGGTCCCTGTACCTACCAGTAGATTACTGGCATTTATTTGTCCTGGTTTCTGTGGCCACAAGTATAATATTGATACAGTCCCACACAAGCATGCTCATTGAAAAACCTGGCTTGGGAAGTGTGTTTACATTTTAACATTATTAGGATCAGCATGTTAAGACCTACTGCTTTTTTCCTCACTCCACTCCCACCCATCCCACATCATCCTCGTTGGTTAAAACTGAGCTACTTCAATCCTGCCTACCCAACACACATCATTAGGGGCAGCAGCCATGCACCCCTCAAGCAGGTCTTTACATCCTTCAATTTCTTGCAAACTTTTAAACCACAGGCCCTGTGGGACAGGGACAGGTATTCACCACGTTTTCCTCAGACCTAGCTGAGGCTTTTTGACACCATGGCAATACAAACTAAATCAGCAGCACAGTCCTCTTGACTCTTCAGTCAAAGCTGGGGATTCCAAGCCTGAAACTAATATGCTTCCAAAAGCAAAAAAGGGCACACCTTAGACTCATTCCTCTGTTTCCTACATCATGAACAGCAGTAATGTAGGGCACATTTTTTCCCTGCCTCTTTTTATTTCCCTTTTCTCAATCCCTTGTAGAATAACAGAAATTAAAATCTATAATTTCACTTACTTACAAGATTCTTTATTCTTTTATTTGTCTTGTCAGACTTACTGCATCTATACAATTCCCTTAGTAGATTAAGAAGCCTCAGAGGTTATTGCTCAGATTAAGCAGTAGCTCTTACTGTAATCTTCTTATTCTCAATGTTTCCATCTTCTGCTCTATCCACATGATTAAACAATAAGTATATTATATCTTTCAGTACATCTGTCAGTTCAGGTCCCATCACTCAGCCTATTTCTGACATAGCCCATTGCAATGAGACTTTGTAGCTGTCCTTCATAGACAGTGCATTTAGTCCAATTTTCAAGCATTCTAGAAAATTGTCCTATTCAGTGATGCCTATGTTATTTCATATGCTGCCATTTTCTGCCATCTTTCAGTACAAAAGGTCTTTAATGAGGTACCAGGCAGGCCCGTTACTTAAATGACAAGTGTTGCTATGTGGATCTAAACAGAATATCCTACCTTAAAAAGAATTGTTTCAATCTTCTTCTGAAGTATAATGTGACCGCTAATTTTAACACAGTTTGCTGCCATGGGAAATAGGCGTGATCTCACTCATAAGCTTTCAACAGTTTCCAAAAAAAGGCTGGACTGATGGAACATTGTTACAAATTCTACTGAAAGACAGTTCAGCACCTTATATAATGAAGAGAATATAATACTCTAAGTGTGATGCATTTCTGTTTTCCCCCTTTCTGGCTGGACCCTCAGCAGATCAGACAGTTAAATACAGATAATGCAGAAAGACATACTGAGGAAACATTTAATTATCAAATGACTCAGTAGGCTAGGAAGAATATTTGTGTTTCTCTTGGAACGTATTTGTCTGACAACAATAAAGATTTATTTCCTATTGGCTACTAATTGAGGTCATTTTATATTATTGGGGTTCATTAAAATATGAAAAAAAATGTGAGACATTAGGATGTGCCAGAATCCTCAAACTTGCAGCAATTTAAATAACATTGTCCTGGTCAAAAGATACCAAGTTTAGGCTCAGTCCTCCAGCATGTGAAGGGTTCTTTTGGCCTGGTTGTTAGGATTAGGTTGCCAATAAATAAAAGCCTGACCTTTTGATGAGGGGACCCAAATATATTTGCTACAGCAAATAAAGCTTCCGTGAGAAGCATCTGACTACGACCCAATGTTCTGCTGGCTCTGGAAAGGCTTCATTGCTCCACTGCTGTAGGGACTGAGTAAAGCCAGGAGCTGAGCAGCACTTTCCAAGAGAGGGAACGAAGGGAGTGGGAGAAAACCCCAAAAAACAGAAAAAAAAAACCCACAAAACCAGACCTTAATGCTTGGGTTTGATCTGTCGGACACTATTAGTTAAGTACTTAACTAAATCAGCTGAGTATTACCCAAAGCAGGAACAGCAACTTTCATTACAAGAGTCATGCCAGGACAGTCTATAAACATTCCTGTGCAGAAAAGAGCTGTAGCAATGAACCTTAACCAGAAAATCCTAGAACTACAACCAGAGTTCCTGTTTTGGGAAGGGGGGGAAGGAAGGTACTGTTTACACGCAAAACATTTGGAGGTGAGCAGGAGGGGATGCAGCATCTGTGCTTTTGTTCCATGGTTATTATACCAAAGAAGTAGAATCCTAGGTCATGTTTAGGGCTCCTAAACAAACTGTAACAATGAAACTTGACCTCTTGTCAACTCTACAGGGACTAAAAGATCTAACAAAACAATAATCTCATTAGAAAAGCCAGGAAAATAAGCCTTAAGCAGCTGTTCATTATCTCACAGAAAACATTAACATTCCAGACTTCCTTGACACAATGAACAAAAATGAAACAAACAAAAAAAAAATTAAAAACACCCTTCTGCAACACACCAGCCAAACAATGCAATACAAGTATTCATGTCAGTCATATTCATCACATTTTGTGTATCAGTTTTTTGAGGCTCACATTTCTTCCTGTGTCAGGTAAGGTACCAAGAAACATCCTCTATTTCCATCTAAACATTTCATCATTTAAACCAAAGACTTGAATGTGCTTTTCCTTTCCAACTCCTCCTCCTGCTTGCTTTTCTGGAAGCAGAGTAGCAGCCACTGCCTGGCTTTTTATCTCAGGTGCTTCGAAATAGCATAAAAATGCAATAAAAGTCCTGAATTAATCAGAAGAATTCTATTGTAGTGACATTTTGTTGTTCTGCACATAGCCTTTTCTGAGTCCTGGAAAGTCTGTGGTACGTTCATCTTCCATCCAGCATCTCTTAAAACCTACTGGAGCAGAAGCTGGGCTTCACGTTTTCAAGACAAACCCAGACTAAAAACTGCAGCCAAACACCAACAAGAACAATTGGGAAGAACAAACAGTAGGAGCCCAAGGAAAGCAGTATCTGGAGACCGGACCAAAGCAGGACTGAATTTCTTTAGTTACAATAGATTGCGAAGAGTGAGGAAATTTTATTGTGACAAATAAAAACAAGGACAGTGTTTTGGGAAAATGAGATAATGCAAAAATAGAGGCCCAGCCACTTCCTCAGTATTCCCAAACCATGAATCCCGGAAAAAGTCTACAAGTCTACTGGCGGGACTGTGTCTCCCAGCTGCTCCAGACACAGGGCACCTCAGAGCACACAGTCCCCACCGTTACTGCTGCAGGTTATCGTCCCTCACCACGTGCCATCTCCAGGCAGCCCTTCGCTCCTGCTCTCAGCCCTCCTCCTGCCAGTCCCAGGCACAGCCTGCCCACACAGGCCTCTGGAACCAGGGCTTGTGGAGCTGGGGATGGATAGAAGGGGGGATTTGTCACCTCTTTAAAGGAAGCACCCTAACATGGCAGCTCTTGGGAGTGAATCATCCTCTTCCCAAAGGGAGCTAAACACGAGCCTTTCTAGAGAACTGCTGAACAAAGTTATTGGTCCAACTTGCTCCAGGATTTGAACTACAGAGAACACAGAAGGACGTCCAGCTGCGAAAGAGCATTGACCTAAGATATGTAGGAGTGCTAACCTTCTATATTATCTCCAAATATTATCTCTGTGGGAAAGGAGTCATTCCAAGAAATTACAAACAGCTTTTACAGACTGAAAGGTGGCAGGGTCACTTTCCTCCAGTTACTCACAGTACAGAGATTTTATCTAATTCTAGTGCACTGGCTTCCAGCATCTGTAAGATTAAAGCACAGTCATTTGGCTTCTTGCTGAGGAAATATGTTGTTAGGCTAAGGCCTGATGTTAGAGATCATGTCCTATATGCAAATTATAGTGCATATTCATTAATATGCAAATTAGAACACAAAATCAGATTAATCCTAAAGCCTAAAATCTCCAGCTCTCATGACCTACAGTCTTAAACTGTGCATGTACAACAGCTTGTTCATCAGTGTAACTTTGGCTTGCTTCATGATTAAATACAAATCAGCCACATACACGTAATTTTTCTATGTAACTAGATGCTATCTAGGTTAAAACTGAAATATTTATTGTAAAGTCTTACTCTCCCAAATCCCTTTCAAAGACTACTCAAACATCTTTGTGTTTGCCTGTTTATTCCAGCTACCTCAGGCAGGTGTTCAAGAGCACCATCTTTCCTTTTTAGCCCCTCATTAAATGGAAAGAGTTGCCAATGCAACAACTCCATTTATTTAGTTTTTGATTGATTTTCTAAGAGTTAAACAGCAAAAAACTCCGCTGAGGTCCAATCAGCTGCATGGGCACAGCAAGTATACAAAAATCTTTGGCAACAGATTATAAATCAAAAACATCTTTCAAATATCGTCTGAAAATCTTCACCACACTGGATACACTCATACAGCTACTGGATAACTGAGTTATGATAGTTTGCATTAATTAAGCAGATACAAATTTGTGAACTTCCATACTTAAGCGCAGAAACTGCCTTCTACACTGATGGATCCCTTGAAAAAAGGGACACAGAGATAAAGTCACTCTCATCAAAAGCAATCATCAGCTACCCTTTCCTCCAAACTATATCAAACTGTCATCTTCATCATTTCAGGGTTAGGAAAAATTCATTTTCTTTTAACTGGATTGACAAAGTATTGATTCTTACATGATAACTGAATCCTGCAGAGCACAAATAGTCAAAATAGTTTGGATTTACCATATACATTTTCAGCAGCTACATAAGGCTTGATTGTGTGATTGAAAGATTCTTATTTAATTATGGATTTATTAGTCCTTTCATAGATGTTGATTTTAGTATGAAACAAATTGTCACCATGCCATTTATTTTGATAAGGAGTTTCCTGCGTTTTAAGGTGCCATACATTGCTGATCTGTCTGCAAGTAAGGGAACTAGGTTTATACCTTCTTCTGATCTGTCTTAAATGAGCAACCAGTCAGGGAGTAATATTTTACATTCCTTAGATTAAACACCTTTAAGAAAATTATGGCAGGAGATTTCAAAGATAACGTTGCATTCAGAAATTTACAAACATAAGATAGGAAAAAACATAAGCTTGACATTGTCCATCTCTGAAGAATTCTTTCCTTTTTTGAGTTCTGCAATCCATTCTTTTTGCTGCATTTTAGACACTTAAACACCTGCTGTAGCCAGATCTTGGTCACTGGGTCACAGGGTGGTCACAGTTCTCTCCAACAGGGATATCACTGGAAAAATTGTAATGGCAAACTAGATACTTATTCATTCACAACCTATGATAATTTAGGAATGAGTCTGATTAAAAATATTGATACTTAAGTTTTCACACTTATACATGCTTGTTAGCAACTTCTGACAACACATTCACAGTTACAGACAGACACTCTGAAATCTGAGGTAACTACTAAAAAGCAGAAATTAGGAGAAAGATAAAAACAACAACTAAATAAAAAATATTATCTTCCCATTCCTTTGTGAGCCCAGAGTAAAAGTTTGAAGAGAAAATATGTTCAAGTCAGTATTCCCTCAAAGTAACATTCAATTTAGGTTTTCTGCCTGAATATTTTACATTTCCAGAATGAGAAATGTTACAGGACTCTAAAAGGGGAGTGATGACAACACACAACACAGACAGGCAAAAAAAAAAAGCATAATTGTAATGAAGCCAAGGGGCCCATTCTTTCCCATACCACAGAGAATAATCAATAGCCAACACGAGTTACCTTCAAGCATTCTAACAATCATCTTTGTTTTGGATATTTTGCTTGAGGGACTTGGTAAAATTCAATAAGAGAGGATCTGGGCTAAATACTTTCCTACTATTAATTTATAGGAGCAATGAAAGGATGGATTTTTTCTGAAGGGGAGCAGTGTGCATTAGAGAGCACTAGATCCAGATCATAACCCTCTTGCCATAGGGCTGGCTGACAGATAAGAGACAATTACAGACTCCTAGTCTAAAGACTGGACAGTCCAAGTCAGCTATTGGACATCACCAGAGTTTCAGAGGTTGAGTTTGAGAGATATTTTGATTGTATCCTTCTCAAACCCATTTTTCTTTTTTAAAGAAATATCACTTCACATTGTAAACCTCTGCTCCCTCCCTAGATTTTGCCCACTTAAAAGGGCAGAGCTCTTGACCCCAGCTACAGCAGAACTCCTCCTCTCCCTGTAATAAAACTCCCTGATCTCTAAATATGCCAATACAAGCAGATAAACATGTCAAAACAGCCACAATCTTCCCCATAAAAAAGCTTGGACAAAAGCCTGCTGACTGGATGTACACCACAATAATCATTCAGATTTGTGTAGGAACAATATGGGATTGACTTCCTGTAACCTATGGTTTCAGCAGGGGCTTATTAAACATGTTTAGCCCACATCAGTGAATATTTGAAACTGATGCAAGTTGCTGCAGCCCCAACAAAAGAACAGATGGCTGTGAAAACTGCTGTTCATACACCAGAGATCTCATATGTATGCAAATTTGTGTTGCAGTATATACCATCAGAGTCTGTTCCCTCCTTCTTCCCCTCCACCACCTTACTTCAATGCACAATTAAAATATCAAGAAGTCCTGCTTTGTTCCTCTTGCCAGCAGCAGGAATGAGCACTGAACATGTGACCCTTCCAGTCACCTCATCCCTAACATCCTCTCCAAAAGTGAAATCTGGATCAAAAGCTAGAATCCAGATACGCCTCAAAAGTTTTTCCTTTGTTGCACCCCAGCATGTATTTTTAATGGGGCTTTTAATGCAAAGATAAAGAGAAAACAATAAAAAAAGCAATCTGAAATATCAACAAAAAGATTTTTCTGGCCAGATTTATTAAGCTAGAACAGTAAGTTTTAGTTTGAGTTTTTTTTACTCTTTAAACCCTTGAGACTTCACTCACATTAACTATTAAAGTGAAAATCCTGTAAAGCCACTTTTAGTTGAGTGTCATGTTTTAGGAGAAAGTCAGGAGCATATTTCTGGTGTACGATTACAACACGGTGAACACTGCCTTAGTTACTGCTGTGTTCCACATAAAGATGGCTTCATGCAATTTATTGACATTGTTTTAAGCTCCCACACAAACACAACCACAACTTGAAGCATGAGCAAATATTGACTTCATCTGCAGCCCAATAGCTGTTCTAGTGATTACTCAGGCATTCTGGCAGTGTTTCCAACCACCAGTAAAGGCAACGGAAACTTTTACAAGCATGACGTAAGTAAACTATTCGTTACATTATCAACACTAAATATGTTATCGTACTTCAGAAATGTTAAAGGTTCAAAAAAAATTTGATGCAGGGCCTTAACTTGTTTGGGCTTACCAAATAATAAAGAAAAATATTGTTCTTATTTCTGTGAGAGAGGGAGGAGAATGGAGAAGACAGAGGAGGCATTACTGTTATTCTTGGCTCTGGGTCAGATGGGTCTGGTTTATTCTGCTGTATGAAAAGGAGTGGAAAACTACTTAAAGCTAAACAAAATAACATTAACATAGATTTTGACTACTTTTTATCTGGTCCTGTGACAAAAAAAAAAGACATACATTCATGTGTCATTATTTTGGTCTCAGGGAGAATATGAAGAAAAGGAATTGTTTGCACGAAACAGTGTGCAATCGTTCCCTTTTGAAATGAACCCAATTGAAAAGAAGTAGCAACTAAAAGGTTAAATTCCTCATTAAAATAAGAAAAGAATGCTAAAGATCAGTACAGCCAAAAGCAGATGCTTAAAACTAGACTGCTGAATCCATACTCAGCCCCATAAATTAGATCCTGTGGATATAGGCAATTAGCCATATGAAGAAACATTTCTAATTCTCATCTCAGAGTCCACAAGCAAAAGAAACAATGATATGTCAAATCATATTCATGCACACACTTGTCTGTGATGATTTAGAATGAAGTATTCGTGTTAAGTGTAATATATTATTTAGTGTAATATATATTATTATAAAAGATGTGAAAATCTGTAATAAAAGTATACTTGAAGACTCTGCCCTCTGTTAGTTATACATATAAGCCATCTCCTTTTCAAATGGATTCAATGAAGTTCTTAAAACCTCTGGTGAAAATGCATTCATCTAATAAAGGTGTATCACCACCTTATACACCACTTAGTGATATCAGTTCCTGCTCACACAAGCATGCATGCAGGATGCATGTAAAGAGAGTGACAAAAGAAAAGAAAGAGAGAAATATAAAAATCAAGAAAGCAAGTAGACTAATTTTGAGATAGTTCCTAGAAGAACTATGTTGAAAAACACTAATAATATAGACAAAGTTCAATTACACTGGGAGGTCAAGGCTGGACAATCCTGTACCAAAACCTCAAAATTCTCTGAATATCAATATGGCCAGAGGGATTAATGTGTGATAAAACTCACCCAGGCTTCAGAATTGAAGTATTTAAACCCCAGATTTTACACCATTTGCTTGCCCATAGAGAGCATGTGTCCAGTCTCCAGCCTGCAGCCAATTGCCTGTGAGATAACAGAGAAGGGAAAGGAGGAGAGAAACAAAAGTTCTGTTGGGGTGAGCAGTTTTGAGCTTTGCTGAGGGAAGATTTGCCAGTGTAAGCATGACAGCATATAACAGGGCAAACTATGAGGCTTTTAAGGACCAATCCATTGCTGGTTACCAGAGTTCTAAACCAGCACTACTCTTGCATATCCCTTGACTGAAAGAATTTGCTCAGCTCTGTACAAATCAGAAGTCCTTGTTCTGCAGGTCTATACTAAAAGGTGCCAGCTCTTTAGCTCTGCTGCTATGAAGCTATTAGTACTTAAGTGCTCTGCAAGAACAAGATTACAAATCTCTGATCTGGCAGGATTAGGATGTCAGTGCATGTAAAGCAAAGATACAGATGAAAAAGACTAATGCTTCAAGAAAAAAGGACTCCAGAGATTATCTAGAGACTCAAAAACCTTTCAAAATACATCCAATGAAAATGAAGTATGATAGTCACAAGATGATGTGGATAAAAATTAGTTTATATAAAGCTTTACATGAACAGGAAAATAAGTTTTTTGATAAAGCAGGGTTTAATCACCTCTGTCTTTGATAAAAAAAAAATCATATGCAATGAAATATACACTAAATTCTTCACTTAAGAAAGAAATTCTAGGGCACTAGAATTATTATTGAAAGATTTAATTAGAAACACTGGACACTATTTCTTTAAGTAAAAAATATGAAGGTCAAAATTTGTTCTCTCTGTTACTCACTTTGCCGCATCATATTTTCAAGGGCAGATTGAAAGTGGCAAAGTTCAAGCAAACAAAACCGGGACCTCCAAAGAGAAAACCAAGTGATACTGAGGTGGTTACAGATATTACCATCTGCAGGTCCCACCCCACCAGATGCTCTGCCAGTCAGAGCCTGGCATGGTCACACGCTGCCAGCAAAGCACCAGAGCGAGGGGGCTCTGCCTGCACAGGGTTTGTGCTGCCAGCTGTGTGCTGGCTGCAGCCCCAGCTGGGAGGACAGAGGGACAGGCAGCTGAGGGGCACAGGAACCTCTCATCCCTAAATCTGCTGTACTACAGTGGTTCGAGCCCTTTAATTCTTTTCTCCCAAAGAACACCCAAATTACAAAACACGAAGTTGAATTCAGCCTCGGTGAAAACAGGTGTGAGCGCAAGGACAGCAGAGAAATCTTTTCATTACACCAAGGCCGCAGTTATGCATAAAAAGTTATTAACCATATGGCAAAGGAGGAGAGGAATTACAGAGAAAATTCCCCAATAACTCATCCATATTTCAACTTGTTTTTAAAGTGCAATTATGTGACAAAGACATTATTTCAGACAAATCTTTGGCCATGGATAAAGTAAACAAAGGCTTAGGAATTTGAAAGCAAGCAGAAGAAATATTTAGGTTTCTAAATTGCCCTCCACAACTAGAGTGATTTCAAAGTTCACATTAGAAAAGTGAAAGAGGTGAGGGGGAAAAAAAAAAAAAGACTCAGTGCTCTCTCACCCCGATCGTAAAACATAAAACACAAATAAATATTTGTGGCTTTGCATCTGCAGACAAGCAGCTATTGTACTCAATCAGTGCTCATCCAGAAGGTCACAAAGCACAGCTACCATTAAAAACTTCTAAGAAACAGTTCCTTTTTATGGCTTCCAACTGCTCTACCACAGTGTAATCAGTCTCAGCGCAGTATAATCAAACACAGTGATGGCTTGGTGACCCAGTCACATTGACAGGGCCCAGGTAATGAGGGTAAATACCATCGTAATCCTGTTAAGCAATATGGTTTTCAACTTCAATCCCACCCATACTGTAGGGATTTAAAGAGATTGGAATAAACTTGCTGAAGCCAGCACTTAGAATGAGAAATGTAGACATAAGGTTTTTTCCACCTCTTTCATACCAAAACAGTTATTTGCTCTCTTTTTGTTCCATTTTAATTTACATCAGTGCAGTGCTTTACAGGAGGACATAGCACCACAGAACAAACCCTCAAATAAACTGGCTACCAACGTTGCCTGTGCCTTTCTTGTTGGTGACAATTCCCATTGATTTCCTTAAAATTTCCCACAGCTGCTTTCAGGAAGGAGTGCTTTTACCCAACCCTCATCAGGATAGCCTATACACAAAACAAAGCCTCAAAAAGCTGTTGCTATACTTAGGCACACACCAGAGCATTGCCTGGAGCAACACATGCCAGGGCTATTATTCAGGAGAGGAACAACGGAGGCTCAGCCTCATAACATGGACCTGCCCCTACTCCCAAATAGCATTTTTAGAACAGTAAAACTGAAAGGGAGATCCACTCCAAAGGAAAGCCAAACTTCCAAACTTCACCAGTCAAAGGTGATCAATTTTGTCATTTTATGTTAAGCCCTCTATGGAGCTATTCATTGAAAACAACTGAAAAACCAGAATGCCTGGGGAGGCCAAGTACACCAAGCAAGAAACACCTGAACCTGTAGTTCTAAGAGCACCTCTTCCAGTGGCAGTGCAAATTTGAGTGGTGCCTTTCTACCTTCTTATGATCCCCTCAACTGCGCCATGCATTAAAGAAATTAACCTGCACGTGTTCACCGTGCTACCACATGAACAAGGCATCATCAAGGGCCATGATCAGAGCCATCAGCACAGAGAAGGGGAATGCTTAACTCAATAGGGGCACTGATGGAAATTCAGGTGAGTGTATGGCGTAACTGCGAGCAAGTCAAAGTACAATTCCGTGGGGATATTTAAGGCAGCTCCACTCAGGCTATAACATGGTGCTGAAGAAAGTGAAGAAAGGTCTGCAAGCTCTGTAAAGTAAAATCTGGTTCTTCTGGTTTGATTTTTTGGAGGGTTTTTGTTTGCTTATTTGAAGGTTGGTTGATGGGGGGAGCAGAGTGTTTAGCATTAAACCATCTGAAAACGTGAAAAAGCACCAAGCTCTGGGGTGCCTCCCTTCCGAAGTTCTGACAAAAACAGGGCTTAAGGACTTCTCCCGTTCAGCAGCAGGGGTAGCTCAGGTCTTTCATTTCCCCATCCCTGCTAGCCTTGAGCTTCTGTCCACCCACCCACTTGCTGCCACCTTCCAGTTGTGCCAAATTAACCATTCGTGAAGCTGTTCCATGAAGCTGAACAGTGAATTAATTGCTTGGTGTTTTAAAAAGGCAGGAGAGATTCTTCGATTTGCATGCATGTGGTTACACTGTGCTACATCAGGGAAAACAAGTGCTGGGAAGCAGGAAGAACAAGCACAGGAACTGCTCAAGAGAAAAAGAACTGCCAAGAAAAGGTTCCTCAGTATCACTGCCTCCAAGACCATGATTTAACCTAATTAAGTTAATTAACTGGAAAATTTGAGAGAAAGAGTAGTTGGCATTTGAGAAAAGGAAGAAAAAACCATGGAACAGAGAGAGCTGTTAGCAGGAATGTGGATAACAGATCATCGGCATCTGCAGAACAGAGAATAACACTGTAAACAGTGAGATCTGAAAAATTTTCAGGGACTGATTGACAAGCAAATATGTTCACCCAACTGAATTAGAAATTAAATATGCAGAAAAGCCATATCTTCTAACTTGCAACTTCAAGTCATTTCAAAGCTGCTGAGCTCCAGAGCTCATGGTCCAAACCTGAGCTTTAAATCCATACACCATCCTCCGCACCCGTCACGTGAAATTTGAGCATCAAAATAAATCTACTGTATACATGTAAAATTTGAACTGTTATGAAGGTGATAATCTTAGTGAAGTATGAATATAGTTTTTCATTTTCCATTTTCTCAGTGCATGAGTTTTCAGAGTCACGATATCCCAAATAGCCTAAAGACCTTGATAGGATTCATTTTCAAAATGTCATTTTGTGAAACACAAGTAATACAAGTTTTCAAGACAAATAAGTTATTCATAAAACTATGACCATCTCAGAAAAGGACTTTGAAAGGAAGGGACTTTATCACCCCAATTGCAGTAGAATAACTGTTCAACCATCTCCACACCTACATGCAACTGCAATGCTATAATTACAAATCGAGAATCAAAACATATTAAATTATTCAGAAACTTCTTCAGAGACAACATACACAGGACAAAGAGGTAGGATTAATGCCTTAAGAGCAATGGCAAGCAGCATCAAAGAATATCTACCCAATGATGACCTGTTCCCCTAAGTTTCATTGCTTGCCAGTAGACAAGTTATTTCAATAAGCAGTAAGCTCTTTCTCTCCTCCCTCTCCACAGACAGAGTAGTTTTATATTTTAGGTTAGATGGATTGGAAAAAAATTAGTTGGATCAGTATAAGACCTCACAGAGAAAGGCAAATTGGCAAGGTATAGACTTCACCAAGTCCAGTAACAAAGTTTAGGAAAGATGCATCATCCTGAAGCAGGAAAAAGGGTCTAGTTTGTTTGGGCATAAGCCCAGCTTTGGCTAGAAATAGGTCCAAATCCTTTACCTTGGGAAAACCACCAGATTAAAACTTTGAAATCTGTAGATACCCAGGCACTACAGGATGTGTATTTCTCCTACCAACCTCAGCAGCGTTATATCCACCTGCACTCTGATAGCTGCAACGCAGACATAATACATGAAGTACCGAGTGTGACATTCCTCCAGGATCACTTATAAATATCCTAAGAGAGCAAACTGGGACCTAGGATAGAGCAACCAAAATTAACAGGCCCAGTCAGGAGGTTTTCATGACTTAAAATAACAGAATTTTTCTTGGAGTATTATAAATATTGCAGGAAAGGGTCCATTGTCACTACTATTTAACAGTGTTTCTAGATTCTCTTTGGCTTGAGTTGACCACCTAGAATCTGACTCCTGGCAGAACAAAAAAACCCTAGACTTACTCTATTTATTTCCTTTAGCCATAGTTTTATGTCATGACAAACATAGAGACAGGGAAGAAAGGTGGCCAAGTGAAATAGGGCCTCAAATATCACTCCATTTAATTTCTCTTTTCTCTACAAAAGTAGTGCTCAGAGGTACAGTCAAACTGCCTCTGTTTGGTGACAGAAGATGAAAATTCATCCCCCACTGGCTTTCCAAAACAGTAAGACATGTTCTAAGGGTCGCTCTAGTTTGAGCTGTATGAAGCTGGGATTCACACTCAACTGAAGCTCATTAAAAACACTTTTGATTGCTTTTATAATGTATGGTGACAAGCCTAACTCCATTAACCTACTGAGGCTTAAAATTATTATTGTGCTCACTGTCCTCATCGCTAAAGGATAATAAAGATGTCACAGCATATTATTTAAAGAAAGTTACTATTAAATAGACAAAGAAAGAGGTAATTGATCCTGGTACAAGGTTTCAAAGGTACCCTAGCTATACTTATGAAAACTTTCAAGGGATGCTGGTATTTTAAAACAGGAAACTTCACGGATTCGTGCTACACATTTGCAAAGATTAAATAAGAAGTGCAGCCTTAAGATTTTCTACGGAGAAACATCAGCCACCTGGGGCAGAGCCTGAACACAAGGCAAGCAGAACAGAGAAGCTGCTTGCAGAAAAAATAAAATCCTTGAATGTGTAAGAAGCGGAAAGGAACCAATTTGCGAGCAGGGGGGAGAGAAACCACACTATCACTCAACTTCTCTCTACTACAAAGGCAAGTCAGGATTCTGAGGTCCTTCGATCCTCACACCTTTCTTGCAGGTCAGCATTAACTCCTGTGATACAGCAGCACAACTGCTTCATTTTGGTACTTCCCTCCTTTATACTAACACTGAAATCCTTCTTGCATTATTTTCAGCAAAAAATTGTGCAAAAATCCTTTTTGCACAATTTCAGCATTGTGCCCTGCTGTCCATTTTCTATTCTTTACTTACATGAAGGAAAACTAAAACAGCTTCAGTACAGCCTTTTCATTTCTCTCTACTACATATGACCTTAATAGGCATCTGAAGACTCAGAAAAACATGCACCACTCAAATCAGACTACAAACAACATATGCACCAGCAAGCATTTCATTTCTACAGGGCTGTTGTTTTGTTGTTTGCTTTTTGTTTGGTTTTTGGAGTTGCTTTTTTTTCAATTTCTCTTCTGCAGAGAGTATATACCACAAAAAAAAAGGCCAGAGAGAAATTAGAGATAGAAACCATTAATGTCTTCTTCCTAAGCCTGTAAGAGTTTAAATTAAAAAACAAAAGACAAAAACACCTGGCTTTGTATAAAAATAAATTAAAAACAAAACAAACAAACAAACCAACCCCAAAAAACAAAACAACCAACCAAACCCCAAATAAAAAAAATAAAACAAACAAAAATCAAAAACAAAGTGTTCCTCAAGTATTTCTAGATCCTCCACCAGGTGGATGGGCCTGCCTCACTGCCTGCCTCAATGCAAAAAAATACACTTGTGGCCAGGGTAGAAAACAGGTGAACAGTTCTCACTAATAAAAATAAATAAGCAGCGTATTTAAACAGGGAGGGTAGTAGAACTGTTAAATTAGCAACAGGTAGCATAGAGCAGCTTAGTAGCATTTTAAACAGCATCTAGACATGCCATATCTGGTACGTGCAATTCTAGCTCACAGTGAGTCACTTCTGTATGAATTTGAATTTGGCCATGCCAATTAAAGCTCAGCATTCAAAGCTACTGAACTAAGAATGTATTTTGAAATCTCTCCTTCTAAATATTCTTCACTTCCAGGAGGTGGGGGGAGTATATGAGCAGCCAATGCAGTCTTTGGAAATTCAGCTGAGTCATGAGCTAGAATAAGAAAAAAAAAAAAAGTCTATCTCCAAAAGAATACAGCTACATATTAAACTCAATTCAACCAAAAGCCAGGAGAAATGAAGAAAAACATGCAGAAAAAAATTAATTCTTTTCTCTTTTATAGCACAGAAAGCAGCAAAGCTACAGATAACTTACCAAGAATAAAAGGAAATGTACATAATTGTGGAACTTAATTGTGTTATGATGTCCAAATATAACTTAATACCTCTAGTTATCAAATCTAAATAATAAGCATGGAATTCTGATGGACTTTAAACAGAAAGGTCAGACAAATGTCTCCAACAGCAAATCTATGCCAATGATAGAAACCACAGTTTTATAAAAAAATATTGCAAAACTTGAGTATTTTGACCAGATCTGGACGGAAAAGCAGAACTTCCGCCCTTTTCCTTTTTTTCTTTTTAATGGCTGTGTCTCTGCTGCAGCTAGACATAAACAGTAGGCAGAAGAAGACTGGCTTTAAAGTGAAATTGTTGTATTATTACTGAACCATTTCTCTAAATTGTGCCATACATACATTTGTGACAAGCACAGAAACAAAAGAAAGGAAAGCTTATACAAATCATGCCATGTCTCCATCACGAATCCTGTCATTTCAGGACTAGAGCACACAAATAAACATTTTCTTTACAAAAGGAATGAGAGCCAGTGCCTGGTGGCCTAGCACAGCTGCAGCGCTAGCACCGAACAGCTGGTTTCATAAGCCACAGCCCTGGCCTGTCACACATGTTCAGCTGGAATTAGAAACAGCAGAGTTCAGGGGTTAAGAGAGAAGTTTACACGACACACCAGCTACCCACAGCATTACTGGAATTTGCTGGTGAACTCTCACTCAGGGGAAGAATTTGTCAAGGAGGTTTTCAGTGGAGGAACAATGGATAGGAGTTCTCAAGCCCTCAACATGTAACATGCCGTCCTGGCAGTGAGCAGGCTGGGGAATAAGAGGCAATATTTAATCAAGTAGAAGTTTTACAGTACATTTCTGTGGTTTCTGTTTTTAATTTGATCAGTGCAGCCCATGCTAACATACTCTTTCTAAATTGAAATGCAGTGTTGTGCACATAACCACCATGAGAGCAGTGAGACATCCACTACTTCCTTCCTCTACATTTTGTGTTCAAGCCTCTCTCAAACTGCTGATCCCACATGGAAAACCAATTTCTACTCTGATGTCTTTTCCCAATCCTCTGCCACTTTCTGCAGTCAGAGGGTTTGTATTTCCCTCTCAGCAGGCAGGAGACTACAAAAAAAGTCTATAATCTCATGTGGAACACAGGCTATACTTTAAGTTTAAGGTTACTATACTTTAATGCAACAGAGCTTCACCGGTTTCCAAAAGCAAAACGTTTGTGCCATTCAGCAGAGCTTTTCTACATGTAAGGAGTCTCAAGATCTGCTGATTTACTCTTGGAAAGACATTGCAGTCTCCTATTTAGTGTTTGATTTATCTGCTTTACCAAAGGACAGTTGCAGGAAGATAAGAAGTTACTCGCTTTAGAGACTATACCAGCAATACCAACAGTGCAGCCTCTGAAGAGCTCATGCCACAACAATCCATCCAGTCTAGACCCTCTTGGTCACCTGGGGGAGAACAAGCAGCTCCCCACTGCTGGGAACTTCTGGCACAGTCCTGCTGCAAAGAGCAAGCGTCGTTGCCAACACCACAAACCAATGCTTATTCCTCAGAACATCCTTACTGCCACTACTGTCTCATGCCACTTATCACACTACTTAAGTGAATACTCATCATTTATGGATTCCCTCCCTCGACAGTGGATACGCTATCTGACCTTCTAACACTTTCATTTCAAAGATAGAATAAAGGGGAATGAGCTGCATTGTTTAAAAATCAGCCCTATAACGTGAATCTTACTGAAAGTTATTGGAATATCACTTACGCAGTCACATCATCTTCAGAAAAAGAGCCCTGCATTCCATCCTTCTTCATTCATTGTCATAAAGTGGGTATTTGGCATCATTAACATTCTTCCCAGCTGGAAAGAATGCCTTTCTACATTGTAGCTAAAGTAATATGTTGTTCAGAGATGCCTGTTCTTCCACAGACATCCAATGGCAACTTAAATTTTCCATTTATTCCTTATATGTAGTAGCATTTTAATAAAGAAAGTATTCCTTGAACTCTTAAGGAAGCTAAAATATATCATTCGAAGAACAAATCCTGCAACAACTATAAACCAACAATGACTATTTTGGCATTTCAGCATGACTATATCATATCCATTCCTATGACCGGGAAAAACAGAACTAAAACTACTAAAAGAATCTCACTGTATGAAACCAAAACCACAAATCCCTTTTATACAGAAAGCATACAGTGGAAATTAACACCAAGTGACAGAAACTTCGTTTTTTCCTATGAAAGTTTATGCAGGCTGTGATTTGTATGTCTATTTAGACGAAAAGCCAGTTCTCTTTAAATAATTAGAACAGCTCTCGAGGCAGGAAGAATATAATAGGCAGTAATGACTTTGAAGGGAGAAAGCCTCTCTGGAGTTAGCACCACGTCACAGCCAAAGCACGTTGCGTAAGGAGAGTTCTCAAAACAAGGGACAAAAGCAATCCGGGGGAGGAGCAGCATTCAGCTGCAGACATTTTTCCTTTTCCTTGGCTCTGCACATGAATGGCTGGAAAACTGACAAGTTTTCACAGGCATGACTGAGCCCAGTCTTGACTCAGAATTAAATGGGACATAAGGTTTTGGCTGGCCAAGATCACTAAGCATGAACAAAAATTAAAACTAAAATTACTTCCACTATTTATATCAGTGTAGAAAAAAAAAATAAGCCCAAAAGCAATTGGGAATGGCACTGTTTATTGCTTGGCAGGAATCCATCATTACTATGGGCTAATGAGAACTGAAAAGAAAGAAAATTAACCCAAGTGTTGTTCCAACCTGGACAATAAAATTAGTAAATTCTTTTTTGCCCAAAGTGAAAAATAAGTTAATTTTGTTTACACCTATGATTACCATAGATTATGGCTGAATTTTTCTAAGCTAACATGATCATGCTTTGGGCATTTCGTACTTCATCTGCACTTGTATTTCCAGCTCCTGCAAGTGCCCTGCTGGCAGGCACAGAGCCTGTATGTATTTTCACTGGGTTGCTGAATGAATCAGTAGGAAGGGTCCATGGTAAAACTAAACCAAGCGTTTCCATGTTAATGGCACTGCCCCACAGCAATACTGATGTGAGGCAATTACTATTCCAGCTCTACCTTCAAGACACTGAAGACCAGCATCAACAGAGACACCATGATAGTGGTGGCAGCTCTCACCCACAGCCCTGCAGGCAAGAACTCAAAGCAGGGTGTCAGAGGTAATTTAGCACTACCCACATGCCCCATCTAGAGCTGTGCAGCTCAGAGCTGTTGCCTTCCCACTTAATGACTTCATAAAGCTCTGGGTAACAGACTAAACTGAACTCTTCCATTTGCTCATGTCAGAAAATAAAAGGCTTTGTAGTACTTGGTACTTCTTAGAAACGAGACTGAGCTGCCAGCCTTACTGGCACTCCTGACACTTGAAACCATGCTGACTGGACAAAAAACCTGATGAGCAAGTTCCCTGCTGGAGTCCGGCAAGCAGCTTCCAAACATGGTTATCTCTTTACAATCAAACAGAAAACTACACTGCAGCCACACTAAAAAGCATAAGCTGGAAGAAAAATAAAAAATTATCAATGAAGTTCTCAATTTCTCTGAAAAACCTCTAAAAATCTGAGTCCATTTACATCATTTGGCTTACAAAATTATCCCTTACCTTCCCTATTCCAGCCATATAAGCTAGCTACTTATTCACCTTAAAAATAAGTAACTTCAGCCCATTCAATATTAACTGACACAAAAACAAAAGCTTAAAATAATTGCTGCAATCTTAGGTTTCAATCTTGCAAAAAATTAAGTAGATGAATAATTCTGCATCTAAGAGTTATCCCCATTGACTTCAATATAAACAGAGTCAGATTTAATATCATATTCCACCTATATGTAATTTAGACACACCTGAGGAGAGTCTACAAACACAGAGAAACAAACATTGGTTTAGAGGGATACAAATTGCACAAAAAACAGCCACGGGAAAAAGAACACTATCCAAATTTACAGTTCTAAAAGTTATAATATCTACACAGAAACATTTTCCTGGAACCAGGAAGAGGAAAGCGTGGTTAGGAAATGGGGAATCATAATTCACTAAAAATGAACTTCTAGTAAAACTGCAGAATTATGAGCAACTTCTTGGCTGAATTTGGGCCAACGATGAAAGATGGGAAAGGTTGTGGAAACTTGCAAGTTTAAAACAAAATTGCAGATAAAAACAGTGCTGAATAATGAGGAAGTCACAGGGGAGAGCAAACATGTAAAACCTCACAGTAATACTGATTAGCTTTCATCAAATATTGAGATTCTGTTTCTGAAGACTGCTCGTAAGATATATTACTTTTTTCCATGTTTATTTGGCCTCAGATTCTCCTCTACCCATATGCTGCTGTGCATCAAAACAACTCACAAAATATCCAGAAAGAAGGTTCAGTACCACTTTGATCTTAACTATCTTTGACAGCACCAGATTTTTGTAAAGCAGTTTAAAAGTTTTAAGTTTATAGAAACAAAAGTGTTACTGCCAGGGCTGTTGCCCTATGAGATCATGGTAGTCGTGGAAGACAGCGGCAAGGCCACTGGAAATGCTTGCTGTTATATAAAAAGTCCAGCAAATCATAATGCTGTCAGTGCACCGTGTGTGGCTATGGTTTGGATAGGTGACCAGAGGAGTGCTGAAGATGATGGGAATGTTTCAGCTGTTGCTGGTCTGTGCCTGCAGCATAAAGGCCTTTTCCATTTGTCACGCTGCCCTGTAAGCAAAGAGCCTGAGGGTGCAGGAAAAGCTGGGAGGGGGCACAGCCAGGACAGCTGACCTCACTGACCACAGGGATGTTCCGTACCATACAGCATCATGCTCAGCATGTGAAGGTGGTGGAAAGAAAGAAGAAGGAGATGTTTGGAATTACAGTCTTAGGATTCCCAAGCAACCATTACATGTGGAAAAGCTCAGCTTCACTGAAAAAGGCTAAATATCTGCCTTTCCACGGGAAGCAGAGAATGAGTTCCTTATTTTGCTTTGCTTGTGCATTCAGCTTTTGCTTTACCCAATGAACTGCCTTTATCTAACCCCCAGAGTGCTCTCACGTGTATGACACAGTTCAGACAGCCCTACAGTCATCGCAGAGCTTCTAGCTCAGGTATCCAATCAGAGAAATCAGAGGTGGATAATACCAGTGAACTGCTATCACGTAGTTCACTTCTGTTCTCACTGCCAATGTAGGGCATTTTTTTTGATGTAGATGACAGTATCCCTTCCCATCTCATTTATACTCTTTCAACTGCTCCCATTCCCCTCAGGAATCTCCTGTGCAATAGTCTAATCTCACTGAGCTAAACTGAAATATAGACTATTCTCCCTTCCCAGGGAATAAGAACAAGGTACAATTTCCCTTTCATTTGGTGCCATACTCAGACCTCAAGTTGTAACACACAAAATTCAGCAGGATACCTATGAAAATACTGAAAGAGCCAGGTGAGCACTGGAGAGAAGCTTGGCTCCAGTCTTGCTTCTCAAGAAGGGCAGCTGAAACAGCACAGAAGTGAAATATCACTGGCATGTAAATCACTATAGCCCTAAACAAATGTAGAATAGACACTTGTGACTCTTTCTGAACTAACGATTCCTAAATTTCTCCTGAAACACTTGCTCCGTGTTTTGCTCCAACAAAACCAAAAATTATGAAAAATCTCCACCACAGCAAAAAATTCATTTCTTTGCACTACTGAAAAATCAAGGTTATTAGAAATACAAATTAAATTAGCTGTAGTATTTGAATACTACACTCAGTCATTTTAGTTCCTTGTACGACAAGGCTGTTAATCTTAAAATTTTAAGCTGCCTTCACAAGCTTTTGGTCCAAAATTTCCATCCACTTCCACAGGCTCATAATCTGAACGCAAGTCTGTAAGATCCTATTAGCTATGCAGCTTCTGCTTGCCCCTTTTTTTTTACTCTAACCACAACAAGAATGAAACCATGAAAAATTTTCAGAAACATTTTACAGAGACAATTAAGCATTTCTTAAGACATTTTGGCAAGCTGGTAAATCATCTCCATCAGCCTATATTTACAGGTGAATAACTGGTAAATGCTCTTCACTTCTGAGCCAGCACATCCACTGCTCCGTAGCCCGGACTGACACCCTGTGTCCCCTTGCTCTGAGAACACTTGGGTTCATGGCAGGGAGATCAGTGCACGGGGCAAGCACTAACAAATAATAGAGGATATTTAAATCTCACTGCTTGGAGATTAGTCTTTAAATTTCAGCACAAAACTCTGAATCCAAGAGAGAACCCCAGTCTCAGCTAATAGCTAGTGCTATGATGTTTTTCTTTAAGTTTTTGATTCAGTCTATTTAGAGAAATTTCACTTCCTGCTCCCTCCCTATTAAGAAAATAGACCTTACATAGATCCAACTGTTTACCCAATAATTTATCATCTTCCCCAATATTGTCAACAGCATCTTTTAGCTGATCAGAACCAAGGCTAATATCCAGACATAAAATCCTTTCTCTGTCCTCCAATACAGCAAAAGGCCAAAACAACATTTCACAAACAGCAAGATTTTTTTAAGTAGGCATCCATCAAAAATGCATTTTTCCTCAGTACCTTGGCCTTGAAAACACTGCATTTTCCAATTTCCTACATGCTGCTTAATGTTATGCAGTGTCAGTCACACTACATTGTGTCATTTTATATAGCAGGTCAGCAGGAGCCACCATGTTCAGAGGTACCTGATATTTTGCCAAATCATTTGGCACATCTCACATTCTCGTCAGTTTGGATTACTCGTAGATCATTTCAAAAGAGGGACATAATAATTGGAAATCATTCAGAAAATGGCAGTCTGAGTGCTTTGCTGGACTTTTCCTCCATCTAGAAACTGCAAGATAGACAGATTTCCCTAAAACAATGTAACTGCATGTCAGATTAATACCTGTGCAATTCTTGCTTACATTTACTATCTCAGGGAAATGTTTTACAGTTCTTCCTTACAGTGAATAGCACTTCATTCTACAGCTTCCTTAAAGGCAGCTCATAATCAGTGTTATTAGGAATACCAGATCCTGACCCTGAGGCAGAGATTAAATCATACTCAATTCAAGTATTAATTCACTACCATATACTCTCTAAAGTAAGGATATGTCTTTCATTCTTTCAAACATGTAATTCTCATAGTAATTCTACACCAACTAGAATAATTAAAGCATACTTTACATCAAACCCTAGGTGATAAATCCTCTTATTATTATGCACATCTGGTTTTGTGTCACTTAACACATTGCATGTAGGAGCACAACAGGTAAATAGTGCCAAAACTGATGGTTAAGTTCTGCTTACACAAACAAGAACATTCTTGAAAAGGCCACAGGTAGCGAGAGGAAAACAAATCCCAGACTGTATGTATCATAACAGTGAGATATTTTTCCACAGATGGCTGCAAAACAAAGCAGAGAACTTCTTTCTATGTAGAAAAACCTTGCCATCGGAAACTACAGGGAGCTGTACTACAACCATAACTGACTGCAGGTCAGCAGCGAGGAAGCATAGGGAAAGAAACTGGAAAAGCACATTTAAAGTAAAACAATACAAGCTCTTCACTCAGCTGCAAAATAGGCTCCCATACATAGTGAAGAGACTGCAGAGCAGCAATAGACCAGAGGCTAAAGATCTGTGGTGAGTTTGCACTGATTAAAATGTGGGCCAAGAAGATCGACCAGCAGCTGAAATCTGATGGGTCTGACAGATGATGTGTTTGGGGGATGTGCCAGGAGTCTGCAGCCTCACCCGAGGGCAGCCAGTGAGATCCTAGACTGAAATGCCAACACTCTAGAGCCTATTTATGAAGTACAAGCCCTCAAGCAAAGAAGACTTGACATTTTCATAGGTTCCTTGGCACAACTGCTTTCTCAAGTACAGTTTTCTAATTTAAAAGCCTTGATTTTAGTAAACAATAATTTTAAAG
Source organism: Eulacestoma nigropectus (assembly GCA_013397775.1). Lineage (NCBI taxonomy): Eukaryota > Metazoa > Chordata > Aves > Passeriformes > Eulacestoma > Eulacestoma nigropectus. Next base: position 2,160,480 of record VZTE01005521.1, on the reverse strand, counting down.
GGGGCATAATAGATGATTTATATAGCTAGCAAATCAAATTTGCCAAATATACTACAAATCAAAGCCAAATCAAAATACCCCCTGAATTGAATTATAAGAGTATCTGCATCCTACAAGCATATTAAAAAAAAAATAAAAGTTTGTGGTATTTGATCACGACAACAAAAGCTGGCCGTTCAGTGTATGTTTGTAGAGATAACAAGGAAGACAGAGGCTGTAAACCTCATTCCCACCTTGAGCAAGGTGTGGCAAATAGCTCCTCACAGGCAGAGAATTAGAGCAGTTCAAGACAGAACAAGCAGCTTTCCTTGTGATCTGCCAAATAGCGACACTTATTTCAAGTGAGAATATTTTAGCTTGTGCAGGGGATAAAATAATCTTTAAGTGTTGCAAGGCAGCTAAAGGTTACTCAAAACTATATCTAATTTCCACTTACAGTTCTACTAAACCCAGAGATTCAAACATAAGGAGTTTGAAAGCAAACCCGAAATCTACATGAACTCACGGACTGCTAAGAAGGTGTTTTGCTGTCAGATACAGCTGTCACCTGTTTAAGATGAAGAAGGAGTAGTCCATAAAGTGGAAGGAAAAAGAGAGGAGGAGAAGTGAGAGTTAGGAGAGAAAAGGAACAGTTGTGTCTAGCAGAGATGACACTGCATAATACAAACATTATAAGAAACTGGTTTAATTTTTTACAGTTAAATGAAATCCATTGTCAAAAGAATTTAATCCTGCAAATTCTCTGTACAAAAGGCTTGCTTAAGATGTGGTGAAAGTGAGGAGAAAACTATTTTTTTATATTCCATTCTATATTAAACAATAGCACTTGTCTAAAAATAGGCTTAGACTTGTATTCCTTGTAATTGCATTTTCCTTTCAATCACTTTCTTTTTCCTCAGTGAAGTCCCCTGTAAGTGAATGGCCTCTTTTCTCCACTGTCTATAAAAGCAGCTGTGCAGCAAACCTAAATAAGGGTAGACACAGAAATATGCCACCAACAATTCTTTACTAACTTCTCCTGTTCTATAGGCACTTTTGGGCTACTGCCATAATATCAGTAATTTGAACTCTATCCCAAACAAAACCAGTACAAGAAGTTTTCTGATCAGAGGTGACACAAAACAGAAGGTTCAACACAGAAGAATACGTATGCTTTCAAATTTTGCTTCCACAAATGAATTCATTTTTTTTTTAAATCAAGTGATTGTTTTCGGTCAAGCAAAATATTTTATTTTCTCCCAAAAAGTAATTTTTCCTCCTTTCCTAGAATTTAAAGAACAGCAGCAAAATCTTTAGACATAAGTAGTCAGCATGAGATACAACCACATGCAGTGCTTGTGTCCAGATGCTCATTTGCTCACAAGCTTGAGCATTAAAAGTTCCAAAGAGCAGCAATGTGAAAAGCAGAAGTGCACAGTGAGAAAGATAAATCCTTTCAGAGTCTCTCTAGTACCTAGAAACTACATTGGATAAATAAGGAAACATCAGCATATGTCCTTCTAACCCCCCCCCAAATTACTGTAATTTCTGGTTTCATTTAAAAGAAGTTATATATTTCTCTTCATCAAAAAGGAATTTCAGTACAGACATGACTTAAAAAACCAGGGCATGACAGGGGTTACAGTCTTCTAAAAATATGCAGATATTTACTTCCTTTCAAACTGGTGTCTTCTTTCAACATCATGGTTCAGCTTTAACGGCCTTAGAATATGACTTTGACTTATATCTTTATTTATAAGAGCCCCTACAAACTAATTCATCTGTTTCCTTGTTTTCTACCCAGATTTGGAAAAGTTTATGGAACACAGAGCTCCAGTCAGTCATCGGCATTGTCAGAGCACAGAGGAGCCCAGCCAAGGGCTGCTCTGGGACAGCAAGGCACTTTGGAAGGGGCCTTTGGCCCAAAGAGCTTAAACTTCTGTACTAACGCTGAAAGCTGTCCTGCACGGCTTAAGCCAGGCTTAGCTGCACTGCTAACACAAGTGTCAGGCTTCACAAGCCTAAGATTTTAACAGATGATTATGGAAAAAGAAAGGATCAAGCTGAAAATAAGATCACTTAATCATACGGCTGGGTATTATATAAGTACAGTACAGGCTGATGGCACCTGAAGGTACTAATTATCATTCCTATTTCAAGAAAGATCTTCTGTGCAGATGTAAGCCATCACTTGGTCGTACATTCTGCCAGTCATAGGTATCCCAGTAGAATCTCTCTCTTTTTTTCAATTTATTTTGAAATAACAATAAAAGTTTAATTTAGTGATCATTTTTGTTCCGTCCTAGTACTTATTTCACTAGATCCATTTTTTGTGGTGGAAATTGAAAACATATCTTAGCACCTTTCAGAACTAAGCAAGAACATATAACCCCTAGGCAGTTATGACTACACTATGAGACATGGTCCAACAAACCCAGGCAGCATCCCTGCAGTTCACTGAAAGCAGCTCAATAAGAATCTCTAGGGAATATTAACTAACAATAAAGCTCTTCTCAAATAATGGACACACAGAGGACTTGGCAGCACTACGGCAAAAGAAGTCCCGATAAAAAGGTTGTTTCCAAGGTGCTGTGTGAACAGAGCCCACGTTCTCTCAAATGAGCTGGTTGCACAGGGCTGATAACACGGTTCTGAACGGGATGCTGTGCTGGGGAGTTAATAAGACAACACTGCAATGCCCCCTGCATGGGGAGAGGCAGATGGACTCAGCATGTTTTCATGCTTGGTCAGGTGTTATTAATCTATGACCAAGAGAGCAGGTGGCTGTCATAAATTGAAAGAATTTTTCAAAAATCATTCAGCTTTCCAAAGCCTGAATATGTTTTTTAAAAAAAAGAGAAAGAAAGAAAAAAAAAAAGAGGAAGAGATTGCAACCAAGTGCTGTTTCAGTAATTGCTAAGTTAGACAATGGTGCATAGCGAACATAGCATGACAATTTTTCCCCTCTAAAACTTGGAGGGGAAAAGCCTAGAATAGTGCTTGCTCAGCACAAACAAACATTTCAAAATGCTCCATTTTTAAAAAAAACCTTAAACCACATATCCTCTTGGCAGTAGGTTCCTCTGAAGGATCACCATGGTAAGCTGTAACCCAAAGCCCAATTGCAATGTTCCCTGAAAGAACATGCACAAAATCTCATCTAGAGACAACACACAGAGGTCAGGTTATTGTCTCATAAGGGTGTCTGACACATACTAAGCAGGGCAATCTTTTACCAGGATAGTATAGGAGAGAATTTATCCAGTGAGGATTTTATGGAATCATGTATTTAAAAGTCACTACTTTTGCCTTCATAATAAAAATAAAATTGTAAAATATTTTTCCCCTTTTCATAAATTAATGCATCTGGTTACACTTTGCTCAGCCTCAACAACAAAACTAATTTTGAATGAGGATAGAAAGTCAAATACATAGTTTCAAAGTTTCATGCACAAAAACTGTCTCAGAAAGCCTCGTATCTGTGCCAACGACAGTATCCCCATTCAATATAAACCTTTACATTTTATCCATTTACATTTCAAAAAAAACCCTTCACATTATGTACAGAGTACATAACGAATAGTTTAGAAAAGGCAGTTTCATTCAAGCACAATGAAAAACAGATGCTTTCCTCAAAAACTCCTAATTCTGCTACTGTTCTATTTAACTTGGACCCAGTGAACTAAACATAGCACTGCAAGACTGACATTTGAAATAATTCTGTCATAATTTTTCTATACTCCACACTATTAATATTTCCTTGGAGTGATGTTTCTCACTTCCACAGTGTTTTGGGGATTGGATGGTTCAATTAGGAGAACAAATAAAAAAGGAGTGAAATCTGCCTTGTGTTTCAATCTAGGCAAGGTCACTGGACATAATGACTCCATCTCCCATCTGTAGGAAGATAATGCAAAATTACCTACCACAATACAGGCATATTTAAGCAAAAGCATCCTTTCATTGTAGAACCTTTTGGATGGACACAAGCTTTCTCCTAGCAAGGAAGTGGCTGTTTTTAGCTCAAAAGAGTTCTTCACCCTTGTCACCAATCTGACTGCTCAAAAAATGGGAACTGAGAAGGCAGGGCAGAAGAGAGAACTGACTAAGCCTATACCACAATTGAAACATAATTCCTGGATATGAACCTTCAGAGTCAGTGCCCCAAGACAGATTGTGTTAGAAAATGAACTCTAGATTTGCTGGTTAAGTACTGACTAAAAATCCTTTAGAGAACAGCAGCAAATGCATATTGTCTGCTAATGAACACAAACCAGCAGTGATGTTTGAAAGTAAAGGAGATGCACTATTTCATTTACAACTCAGTTGCAATCTGATTATTATTTCCTTGCTAAAACCAAAGGCACTTTTTTTTTGAAGAAGGAAGGGTTTAAAAAAACAGAAGAACAACCTCACTATGTTTAATTGTAATGATTGTTTCTATCAGCAAGGTCATTCATTAACTGCAGCACTGCAATAATTGCCTCTTTTTATTGCAGGGGTTGCCCAAGATTTGATATTCTGCTACAGCATTGTTGAATAGTAGAAATAGGACACAGGTTCAGGCAAACAATGTGGTCATTTAACCACCACAAATATGAATTGCTGTTTCTTCCCTGCTTGCAATAACTGATTATCTCAGTAGGCATTTTCTATATGGAGACTAGTGGCTTTAATTTTACAGATAATCATTAAAACCTAATTGGTGTGATTTTTCCTTGGAGCAGACAAGGTATCAAATATAGTAGTAATTACTGCTTAAAACTTACATTATCCCAGGCTATTTTAAATTCAAAGGAAGAAGTACTGTTATGACAGTCACAGTCTTAAAAGACAGAAAGTTACAAAATATGACCATTGGAGAGGAGCAGAATTCCCATGCAATATCTTCTGAATAGGCAGCGCTGAGGGACTGGGGATGGCTCTTTCTGTGATGCACAGGTCTGCAAATCTTGATAATATTAATCTCAACATGTGAGGCAGTGCTGTCACCACGATACAGTGCTGCCTGCGAGCAAACAACCCTGACAGACCCTACCCAGCACCGTCCATGACACAGTCAATCTGTAAATAAATGCAAGCTGACTACCTTCCTTCCTAAAAAAGCCAGTTTGGAATACTGTTTGCCAAAGTATTTGAGAAGTCATGCTGACGTGTTGAGGCAGATGTTTCAAAAAATATTAGTTTCTTCAACTGTTTAGCAAAAGAGATTAGGTTATGCTTTCAAAAAGAAAGTTTCCCTTCCAAAATATCTTCAGAAATTGCAGAATTTAACATACAAAAGCCTACTTAAAAATCAAAAGGATTTAAGTCTTTACATTACTATCTAGACTGAGTGGTGAAGAGTTTATATAAATTCTTTACAAAATGTCATTAACAGACGTGAGCCATAAGACACCCACCAACATCAGAACACCAAACAATTTTAGGGATATGCATGAATTGCAGAATAAGGCCCCTTTACTAAAGGGCACAATTCTCAGACAGACCACTTTTGCTGGGAATAACTTAAATGAGAGTCCATGTGGATGCAAGGATCCAAAACTGCAAGAAGAGATGAGTTTCTTACTACCAAGCATTTAATGATAAAGAAAAAAGAACAGTCTTTCTATAAAAACAGAGGTTGGGAATTTATTTTTCTCTAGCTTTCATCTCTCATTGCTGCTGTAGGCCTAGATTAGTATTTGCAACAATCAAATTCTGTATGCAAAAAATATCACACTATTTCTCTTTGCAAATTGGCTGCTCTGTTCTCTGAACACATTTTTAGCATGCTTTTAACACATACTTTTCCTCTAAAAGCTGTTAAAAGGCCTCAGCTCTGTTAACGCAGGCATCCCTTTATCTGACACCAATGATTTTTACCAGGTCACTGGTTTAATGCCTTTAAGCCCTTTATAAATTAATCATCAGTGAGGCCAAATGATTTTGTCAACTTCCTAACAAAATCTGCAGTTCTGAATAACTGGCTTCCAGCAGAAGATCTGCAACGAAAACCCCTTAGCGATTTTTAAGATCTCTGTCTGTCCATGAGAGCTGAGGACTGCAAGGATCACACTGCTATCATTACAATGCCACATCCCACCCTTGCAGATGGCAAGGCTTGACGAAGGTGGGGAGAGAGGATGGACTTACATCAGGGCAACTGAGGCATTTTTATTTCTTAGGAGTTAAACAGCCACCCCTGTGTGCCCCCCTGGGCCAAATCCAGGAAACCATTTCATCTGGAGGTAGTCCTTGCTGATCTCAACTGGCCATGAGCATTTTTAACGTTAGGCATTGTTTCAATGCTTGTTGGATCAAGCTACAGCACTAGTTCCTGGATGTAAAGGTAAAAGTACAGTACAGAAATCTTTTACACTTGTAAATGCACTTAAAACTCAACATTATACATCTTTGTCTATTGTCAAAAAAAACCAGGTGGCACAGGGTAAGAGAGTTTCAGTCTCCCTTCCAGAAATCAAATTCCTTCCCAAAAAAATTAGAACTCGTAATCCTATTAAAAAAAGCAGTCCATGTGGGCCTAAACTCACTGATAAAACAGTGCTTAAGTGAAGCAAATTTATATTATTGATGGTTCTCACGACCTGTGAAGAACTTCTGGAGAGAAGGACAATTCCAGTTACTAAACCATTCAGCACTCATAGGATCTGCTTTCCTCCTTAGAGTACTAAAGGATTTTGGGAGCCAGCCTTAAACAAAGCCTGCAAGATGCATCTGCGTGGGAGACGTACAGAATGTACTGATCTGAAAGCACATCTGCTCGGGTCAGGAATCACCACCAGAGTGAGTGGCAGGTTTCCAGTCTCCAGCAATGCTGCCTCTCCCCGAGGAGGACAGGGTGTGGGCAGGGCAGCTGAGTGACCTTGATACACTGAGCAGGTTACAAGTCAGCACCGCAACACCACGCTCTGGGGAAGTTGTGATATTATCACAGCAAGACAACAGGAGAAATATTGCCAGAGGCACTGCTACTACAATAAGAATTTGTGAGAAGGGGGAAATTAAAGAAAGAGAAGTTGTGGGGAAAGAGGATCATGACAGGGGATGAGTAACCAGCAGGCCAAAGAGAAAGAACTATGTGGATGTATACAAATCTATTTCATAAAAATAGCTCCCTGTTCTGTATTTTCACAACATTCTTGAATGTCAGGCATGATACAGCTAAGGTACCAAGGAGCTGTACACAGACAAAAATGTATCCTGTGTGTTACAGTTGTTCTGAACAAATAATGAATTACTTTTTGCTTAAGCAACTAGAAACCACTGGAGGTAGAACTGTCTGTAAAACAGATTCTGACCAGACACCGTATTTATTTCTCAAGATGAAATGTCTGAAGTTATATGCAAGTGTCTAAGGCAATTGTTATGATACATATTCCTTTTCTTTCCCCCTCACTCATTGTTAGTTTTCTATTAGTTTGAAAAGGTGGTAGAGTAAGAGCATGAACTCTCATTTAAAACACCTGGGCATATTGAAAATTGCCACTGCCCGTTCCTGTACCAACACAACTTCAAAATAAAAGGGAAACTAAAGTCATTCACAATTAGCACCATCAAGTAAATAATTTTCTATTCTAGATACTTATGCTGAAACCTCAAAATTGGACCGGGGAAAGGGAAAGTGGAAGAGAGGCAGGGTCAAGCCTCATTTCTTTGACTTGCCCTAGAGTAGTTGTAGTCCTCATTCTTTGTGGGAAACATGAACCCCACAGTACTTATCACTGGGCTAAACAGAAAATGTTTGGTTCCCAGGATTGCAATTTCAGCATTAAAACTGCTTGCTGGCAATTTCCAGCAATTTGTAGCTGTTGTTGCCAGCGAGTGCTAACAATCACCAGGAGCCAGATTCCAGCTAAACCTGTCAGCACTTCAGGTTTTGGCAAACATTTCACAGATAATGTTTTGACGCCTCTGTGCTCACTTGCAGTCCAGTCGGATTAGAGATCACAGGTTGAAGTACACTGCACTATTGTGCTCTTTACAACAATTACCCCCTGTTACTCTCTGAAATGAGGGAAACCAGCACTGGCTTCTTAATAGATGTTTCGAAAGTAGCAAACACTGTACAACCTTGTAGGTGAATTGCACCCACCTCCATGCTATCTTCCACAAAACAGTCACACACAGGGGTTGAACTAGATGGCCTTTGAGTTCCCAACTCAAATTGTATAATGATATGCAGAAGAAATTGGTTTTCCTTTGGAACATGGGAAAATTTCTGTACACAACCTTAATTCAGAAAACTTCCACATCAAGAAATGCAATGGCACAAGTAGCACCTTTGCATTGCCAGGGCACTTTGCAGTTGAATGGTTGTCCTTAGCTCAAACTTAAATTTCAAAATGCCATGAACCTCAGTAGCCACCCAGTGAGGCACCTGCAGACGTGTGCAAATTCAGATCAAATTAAAATGGAGAAATAGCCTAAAAAGGGCTCATCCTAAACCTAGCCTCTTACTCTCCCCTCCTCACCTGCAATCTTGGTCTCAGCTTCTTGTGGCCTTCCTTGTCAGATTCACATCACCTATTGCAAGTCTCTCACATATTTCCTTCCTGACTTCACCTTAGAGGAAAGGCATTCATATACTGGGCTCTGGTCCCGTAAATGTTCCCACTGGAACACATTTTGTCCAGGAATATGCCCCATTGTGACAGCAGCTGGAAATTTCAGACCAGAAAATGAAACAGATTTTCAAGAAAGTAAAATAATGTGTAATTAACCTTTATAAAAGCCTATCAAGGTATGTGGCAGGCTTCCAACACCCACCATGTCTCAAATCAAAAACTGAAGATTAAAGATCAGCAATCATTTTAACTAGTGGGCATTATGCTGGAGTTATCTGTGAAATATTCCCACATATTATATAAGGTCAGGCAGTAAGATTCCTCTTAAAAGTACAGACAAGAATATCAGCCTGTAATAACAAAGAGAGCTTTGACTATGGCAGCATGGCTTTATATATTTCCACAAGAAAAGACTACCATGTGTGTTTTGGCTGCTCAGAACTCTATGATCTTTTTCAATAAAAGGACAGAGTTTTGTTGCTTCATCAATATTCTTTAGACAAATTCTGTCCACAACTGCCTTAGGAAAAGGCAACAAAAATCTAAGACTAGAGTCTAGATAGATTACTAACAAGACACTTACAGGATATGAAGTACAAAAGGCATCCTGTTTGCAAACCAGCAACCACAACCAAAATAGAAGGACAATAAGGCAGCTGGAGTTAATACAAAGTAATAAAATTTGTTGTCTCTTTAGTGATCCCAGCAGTATCATTCAGGCAGAAAATAATTCTCTCTTATTTTACCTGGTTGCACTTGATAGGAGTCCTAACATTTTAGGTCATGCAGTTACATCCAAACAAATAAAATGTCTTAAAGTTTTACCTGATACAAATAGTAATTTCATATAACCTCATTCAACATACTATATGTTCTGATATTAAAAGAAAACAGAGAGACAAGGTTGCGAACAAAACTCAGACTAGAAACATTACAGGTATAAATGACCAGGGAATAAAACAGTTAGATATACTAACGTATTGACACAATATCAAAACAAACTACTGCTGTTACTTGAAACTAATAATAAAAGTCATCTTGCCTTTGGCAGCACTCAGAAAGGTTCATGATGTGATAATATGTAAAAAAATTGAATCTTATTAAAGCATTGAGGGGTTAAGCTTAAATTATCTACATAATCTGAAATGGTGTCTGAAGAGTGTATTACTTTCTAGAGTACTTTTGTTTTCTGACAGCTGCTTAGGCAGCCAAGCTGTGCACTCAATACACTGATGATGAAGCATTCATGAGCTTAAACTGAAGCACCTCTTCACCATATACTTGTGCACCACATTCAGTGTGTGCCTTTGGGATGACTTTTTTTTTTTTTTTTTTTTTTTTTTTTTTTTTTAGAAAGTTTGTAGACAAAAGAACTAAAAATTGGAAGGTTTTTAGTTGAAAAGAACAGCCACCGCAGTGAGGTACCCGGGTGGTTTGTGCCTTGCCCCAGAACTCCCGTGGCTGGGCCTCAGGCCAGGGCAGAGAGGTTTGGATTTCTGTGCTGCTGTCACCTACACAGCGTGCCTGTTCTGCACACTTAGAAACAAACCCAAAGCAAACGCAAAGGACAGCTCCAAAGGAGAGCCAGGAGAAACCCACACCAGCAGCGCTCTCAGAGGAGTTCAGCGCGCTGCCCTCCTCGGCCCCGGCTGTCACAGCGGTGACAAGGAGGACCCTGCGCAGGAGACCTGCCCTCCATCAAAGCTCCCAGCACTTGTCCCCCCGGAGCTGTGCTGCCAGATCACACTCTGCTCGCCCTCACAAATGTCACAGGCACGTGAAATACACAGACAGTTTCCACAGCAACAGCATCTTGCACAGCCCACAGGGGAGGGCAGACCATGGCCCTCCCTGGGGCGCGCGGCTCTCCAGATGAGGCAGGCGTGAAAGGGCTGCCAAGAGCCAGCAGGACGCTCACGCTCATTCTCCTTCCCCATTCCCACCTTCTCCCAGCCATGTCATCCCTCGGACTGCTGGGTTTGGTGCTCTCCTGTGACACTCTCACCACAATGTCCCCGTGTGCCCAGAGCTGGACTCTCCTGGGGCAAGCGAAACACGGCACCGCCACAGCCCCGGGCTTGGCCCACCAGGTGAGGTGGCACAGCAGGATTCCAAGGAGGAACACACAGCAAAATCAAAACCAGAAACACAGATTAAAAGAGGAGAAGGGAGTGAAAAGCAAGGCTTCCACAGCCAGAACAGTCAGTAAATGTTGACCACAGCACAGTACAAGTGATGGCAGAGACAAAACAAGTGGTACCCTTTAGGGACAGGCTAAAGCTGCAGACAGACCAAGCTCTGCAAACAGCCACCTTGCTTTAAAACCAGCTGTTCCTAGAGGTGACTGACAATCAAATGGATGCATGAACCACAAAGTTTTACACAAACGTATGCTTAACCAAGGATTTACTGCAATATTCATTTTGGCTACTCGACCAGTGAGTTATCAAATTCTGACAGGTCAAAATTAGTCCTGGAAAACTCATCAGCCATCTCCAGAATCTCACTGCCAGTACTGCTTTTTATTGGAATGATGTCAAGGAGCGTCCCGTGCTTGTACAGAGCTATACCAGTGCAGCACAGACATGGAGATAGCACACAGTGCTGGTCTCCACAACACATCCGTGCTAAGAGGTGTGACAGAGGAAAGAGCAAGGCAAAAAGGGCTAATGGAGTTGGACGAATAAATAATTCTGAGAAGATCATGATGTTTCTTAAAAGTTTGTTTCTGTTGATGAAAATATGCTGAACTGTTCACTCTGCCTTTCAAGCTAGGCAGCTGCTGACTCGGCTCATGCTGCAAATTTTAAGTGATTTGTCTTTAAGATATTTTGCCAAACTGGAAACTAGTAAAGTCATTGCACAAATAGCTTGTGAGATTAAGCTGTCACAGGTTATAAAGAGGGTCAGTCATCACTGTATTTAAATACAGATTTACCCTGTCATACTTTAAGTTAGTTTGATAAGCAGAAGGGCCATTTCCTTATCTCCTCCTTCAATTCTGTGTTACCTAAAATAAACCAGAAACTTGGTACCTGATACAAAACAAACTGAAGCCTGAAAAAAACCCAGAGTATTGCGTTCTCCAAATAACGCATCTCATGGGATTCCTGTAAGCTTCATTAGGCATAGTTTTGAAGGGAAGGTGGATTAATAGGAAAAGGTGAAATATTCTGTAAGATCAATAGGCAAGGCAAAACATAGTTATACCTTTCTTTTCCAAGTTAATAATAAAAAATATTTCAGTTAAATTGTCATTGTGAATTTGTTTCTTTTTCTTTTAATATTAAAAATTCTATACTCAATATGGCACATGATTTGACCTCAGCCTCATACAAAAGTACACAATTCCTGCAATACCAAGGAAGAAAAGATCTCTACACAGACCAATTTTTCCTTGTATTTCATAATTTAACCTATAAATAGTTCCCTACCAAACACGTCCATCCACTTGAACAATCAACATACAGGCAGGACAGTAACCAGCCCAGATTAGATCTCAGGAAGGAAAATTAGACAGGAAAAGCAAAAGGAACATATGCCTTTTGGATTTACTGATCCATGTTTTTCTACACAGCCCATAAAACATGCTCACTGGTAGACCTTTTAAACTGGTGGAATGAGATCAATCTTCTTCAATGTAAAACAGAGCTGCATCTATTGTGTATTTTAAATAGTAATTGACTTTGAGATCATTGGAAGAAATGAACTAAATTTCATTAAAGATGATAGTATCTTTAACCAAGAGGCCCCAGAAGCGATGGGCTGACATGGGCAGTAAGTGTGCACACCAGAGATAACAACCACCCTTCAGGAGGCAAATTGATTTTCTGCTTCTGTGAAGCCTAACAAATGCTACCACATGCTTTGTTCCCAAATCACTCTCAAACCAACTACCACATTTGTCAGATTTACTTGTTCCCTTTAAAAATTTTTTTTAAAAAATTTTAAAAATTAGCTGTTTATCTTTCAAGCCTCGTATCATCTTATTAGACCTCTAAAAGCACAGCAGCTGGTAACTACTGTGCTAGGAAGTCTCCCTTCACCCCCATCATAACAGAAGCAGTTTCTAAATATATTGTCAAGCATAATGGGATGATTAGAAATGATTGACTGGCTTTCTGCCTTCATACAATTTACTTGCTCCTGATTTATTATTTACACAACCTTACACGTATAATAAGCGTAGACAGATCCAGTATAGGATTGACAAAAGATCATTTCTTTCCTATTTGCTGAGCTAGCTTTTTTGGGAAGAATTATCCCACTAATATATGGCTGAAGCCTGCTGGCATAAGTTCCTGCTTGTGTTTTCATGTGCTGTGTAGGTACTTGCTATATTTAAGGCAGATTACTAGGAAAAATAATTCCTTTGGATCCAGTAGAAATGCACTGAGGTGTACAGCGCACTTGTCAGAGAGATTAATGAAGACCTCAGTAATAAGATTCACCTCAGCACTAGGGTTAAGCTCTAGCTCAGCCTCCCTGCAGACAGACCAAGAAAGCCGCAGCAGCAGAACGCACGCACAACACCTCCCCACACGGAGGCCAGCAAGTGCCAAAAGCCACACACAGCCCAGACAAAACCACTTAGCCCCTTGGGTGACCCCAGCAGCTCTCTCTGCCAGGGTTTAGGCAACATCTCTGAGTTGCTATCAGGACCGCTCAGCCAGGTAAAACCCAGGAGGAGCCCGTGTCCAACATATTTTCCTACCCCTGGGCTGAACCTCAAATGAGAGGCCCAGGCAGACACCAGCTGGGAGCTAGGGAAGCCCAGACCAACGTGCCACCAGTGCTTTCTGCCAGTTGGTCATAGTTCCAGGGATTTCAACCCAAAATGTTAAATATGCACACATATGAATCACCTCTCATGACAGCAAAAGACAAAAATCATTCTTGGTCTTACCTGCAGCTCTGTATTCTGATTTATCTAATATGTTATTCTTAAACAACAAAAGAGAGCTAGAGCCAGGACAAGGCAGAAATGGACTCCTTTTAGGCAGCCACCAGAAGAGCTCCTTAATTAAGCAGGCACAATTAAAACCTACTTGATCACAAAAAAACCCCAAATCACAGGAATCAGCTACACAGCTGCCACAGTCACAAAGGTGTTAACCCCTCCTCTAGCACAGCTGATTCTGCAAGCACAAATCACCACCATCTTCCTCTCCCATCAAAACCTGCAGCCCTCAAATAGTATCTGTATTTGAAACAGTTTTTATTTCCCAAGTATGAATTCAGACACCTAGAGGATAATTGCATCACTTGGGGTAACTCCAAACACATCCCAAGCTGTCTGATTAGGCAGTCCCAAAAGCTGCTAAGCCAGTCTTGGATCAAAAGCCAGTTTCTCAGCCAGGTGTGCTCTAAGTGAATACACTAAATGGATTACAGAGAACAAAACACAGACAAACACATTTCATAGGTGTTCATTACCTCTTAACGATGTTTGATTCCTATAAGCACCCAGGAACACCAAACTGCTGTGCTTTAGCAGTAATTGGAGCTCAGAACAGAGAATGAAGTTTCTTTAATTCATTACTCCCTGTGACAAGAACAGGTTTTGCTAATGTAAAGTTGAAAAATAGGGAAGCTGCAAATTTCCCGTAGTAGAAGCTACTAAAATGAAATAGTCTTTAAATAGCAACAATGGACCTCCTGTTGCTTGGAGAATTTAAAACTGCTCTAGCCAAAACACCAAAGTTGGTACACAGCAATTTTCTGCTGCCAGGAAACCTTTTGCTTACAGTGAATTAATATTTAGTCCATTTGTATGAAAACAATGCAATTGTACTGAAGCAGTAACAAGTGTTTCATTTTGTGAGACTTAAAAGGCATGGTAAAAGACAGAGATGTTCAGGTCATGTGTTGGTTATGTGTGTTGTCTTGTGCTGTCACCTGCAGAGCATAAACTGCTGCAGGCCAGGCTGTCCTCGGTTACACCTCTGCAAATCCTGCTGAAAGCTAATAGGTTTGGACAATTTTATTCAAAGTTGTCTCTTAAGAAAGAAATAAAGGGGGGCAAAAAAAAAATTAATGATGGCCTCATTTAGCCTGCAAACAGCAGTGGGGTTGGAAAGGAAAGCATCCACCCTGGCTTTCAGATTTAGGTGAGGTTTATAGAGCTAAGAGGGATCAGAGAAAATCTTTCATGCATAAGCAGAGCACAGCTGATAAAACTCCATGACAAAAGAAAAAGTCTTCTTGAGTCATTGGCACCTTTACAGACAGCATAACCAGGTTTGATTCTGGCTTGAGAGAATTTTTTCTCAAGAGACCTACTTCTAGAAGGAAAAAATATACTCATATCCTGTCATCCCCTGTCCACAATGGCACACCACATTCTCTTGCTAGAAGCTACATTTACTGAGATCATGAATATTAAAAAACTGAAAATTTTTCATGCCACAGAAGTAATAATTACAAGTGTTTACATAAAAAGTTTTACAAATTAATTAACTAATCTTAATAATGATGCTACCAAATGCAAAGTGAAGCAATAAGGATAAGACATGACTTGCACGGAGAAACAGTTAAAAATGAGCAATGAAAAGAAGGTAATGAAGATTATTATGTCATCTATCATCAAGGAAGCCATGGCATTCCTGAGGGATTACTGTTACTGGGGAGGAACATGACTCTTAGATTAAGGTCAATCAATATAGAGCTAATCATAAAACCATTGGCTCATATTGATCTCGTGCAGCAGAGCTGAGGTTAAGAACACCCCAGTGCTTGATCTATTGGTGCTTGAAGATGAACTGAGCAACATTAACATTTCCATAAGAATAAATTCTTTAAAGCAAACTAGTAGTAAACTGGCCTCTGCACCACAGTGTAGTAACCATGCCATTGTCCTTCCAGAAAAAAAACCAAACTTTCTCCAGGTTTTTGATGGATTTTTTTTTTCCTCCATATTTGATATAAGAGTGAACCCTCTGATCTAACCAAGCATTTTTACTGCAATTGGCAAATCAACAGAGACTACGAACTCCAAAGGAGGTGGTGATGACCAGCTGGAGACAGTAATCTCTGGGATCTGTAAGGAGGCTACAAACCGCAGTCTCACTCTAACATTTTTGCTTATTGCTCTGAGAGAAAGGGGCTACAGAGCCAGTTTTTCAATCCTGTCCTGGCTTGTGGAGTAGCATTTACTCCACTTTCTGTTTGGAAACATGCCCAGAAACAGTGTATGTGAACTGCCTCAGGGGATGAGCAGGCCTTTGCCAAAGTACCTCTAGAGAAAGCCAGGATCTCTGTTCCATCTCCTACATGCAGAGCTGACAGTACCTCTTACAGTCAGCACATTCAAAGCCTTCCATGATAAGACCTATTTTTAGTTGTTTATAACTTTGCCAGTGTTGACCATTCTGAGGAATTTCCTGGGCTGCTAGGTGCTTGCCTCAAGCTGAAAGATTTTGGAAAGCATCAGCTTAAACAAATGAGCCAGTTTCAAGAAAGATGTAAGTGAATAATGATCTACCATTCAAAAAAAAAAAAAAGAAAGAAAGAAAAAAGAACATTTCATTTAAAAATTTTGATAACTTCAAGCTAGAGAGTAAGAAATTGAAATTTGGCAGAAGGAAAATATCACTGCAGTGTCATGGTGTGAAAATCCTCCCAAATTTGTTTAAAATATAAGCTTCCAAAATTCCAGTTCCCACGTGAACAGCTGAGACTTTTGGTACAGCCTGACAGTAAAATGCTTTGAATATGCAATTTCTGGCCTGAATTAAATAAAGGGGTTTTTTCTGTAATTGCATAATTGCCACGGTTACTTTAACACCATACTTGAGAAACAAGAAAAAAGAAACTCCTCCTATGTTTTTGTAGCTTTGGCTCTGAAGACAAGAGTGAGCTGTGTAATCCAGAAGAAAAGAGCTGGGGCAATTTGGAAAGACAAGAAGTTAGAAAGATTTGACAGTGACAGGAGGAAGAAAAAAAGTTTAGTGAGAAAGACTGAAGAAAATAAAAAAGGATGCAATTTAGAAGAGAAGGCATGAAAATAAGTGGGAAATGGCGTAGAGACAGGATGGGTACAAACACAGAACCAGGAGAGGGCAGGGAATGTGCTGCCAAGGTCCCTGTGGGCAGCTCAGGCAGCTGTCTCAGAACAGGTGACATCCCAGACAGACATGTGCCAACACTTGCGAATTTTTGGACCTCCATTATTTATGTGAAGATCTGTGATGCTTCACATTTCTCCTCTGGCACAGCTGGCAGGATTTGGGTCCAGTCTGCTTGGTCTAAAGCCTTCCACTGTGTTCAGTCTCACCTGAAAGGAAGTGATCCGCTGAAGAGATCAATAGTTCATCAGCATCTCCTTTTACCTAACTCACAATCATAAAAGGTGAAGTATTTTGTGGGGTTTTTAAGGATTATAGAAGTAAGCAACCCTTGGCAGGTATTTAGTCCCAGCAAGGGCATTAAATTGCATAATAGCACTCTTCTGTTCTCTTTTTCTCAGCAGGGTTCAGTTTCTCCCTTCTCGTGCCAAGGTAATCCTTTGTTGGTGAATATGACCATGACCTGCTAGACTTGAGCACAGTTTCTGGTTATTAAATGAAACAACAATACAATCTCTAGTTTGCAGGTTTCAGAAATTTGAAGTGGTTGACCCAGGTACACACCACCTCAGAAGGGCTGTTTTCCTCTCCTGTTTTCTGCTAGAATATGTAGGACTGAAGGCTTTCCAACAGTACACTGAAATCCTTGATCTTCTAATGAGTAATCAGAGGACATGCAATGCAGGAGATAATTTATTAACTCATAAGCGGTGAGTGATTATTTTCTATAGTATGATGGAGGAACAGAAGGGTAAAACTTACCAGTTGCAGTTATCAAGGCAATGCAGACTTCACTAGAACCATAATATAATTAAGGAGATGTCTCTGATCAAAAAAAGTTGTGCGCTTGCTTTTGAACTCATTCTGAGGAAAGGCTCAGTCAGCACTTTGTTACTGTAAAACTGAAGCCCTCAACCTTTGAAGTTTTTAGAGATTTTAGAGCATTTTTTACAATGAAAAAGCAAAGTTTAGCTAAGTCTCTAAGTACATTATATTTGAAGTAAGCATTTCTTCTAAAATCTTAACTAAGTATTTCACTTGCTGTTCTAAAATATTTTTGTGATGTTACTTCACACAGCTAAACAACAACTTCATCACGTTTTAGCTTTTAGTGGTTCTGTCAACATAGTTCAATTTGCATCGAGAAGAACATTTTGGAAGGTACAAATTTACTCTCTTCAGCTGCCTGCAGAATTAGATAGTACACGTGATTATTTTATTTCAGAGACATCCAGTTCTACCCTACCCTGAAGGAAAGGATGTCTGGGATATTAGGTAGGTCATTTCTGCGACAAAGTCTAAAGATAACTGCAGTGCAGGCACAAGCTGCAATGCTGCCAGCCACTGCTAAAGATAAATATTGTGTTTGTTCTTGTGCCCTAGATAGGAAAGTGGTGCATTAGAGGAGCTGTATCCTCCACCCTGCGTTGAATAAGTGACAGTGGAGATCACCATGCTTTAATTACAAGTCCATCTGCATAGTCAGATTGGCTCTCCTCAGTTTCCGTATGGAAAATGGATACAGAAAGACAAAAGACACATGCATTTCTATTCCTTGATTATGGGTGAAAATCAGATACACGTCAGATTAAATTACACATTTGGGGTTTAGATTCTGTGTGAGTAAAACCTTTCCATTTTCACAGGCAAAATGCTCTCAAACTATGGGTAACTTTCCACCACTTTGCCATTCCTCAAGCAGAAAAGCCCACAGAGGTTACTGGTGCCTACATGAGGCTCTGGCAACCTTCACAGCTATCTCTGGGCACTCTGCACTGTTTCCTCTATGTTAATAAAGACTTGGATGTTTATGTTTCCCCATACTTGTAATTTTTTAGCCAGTTGTTAACCCAAGCCATTTTCTGTTCATCACAGAGCTTCCAGCCACCAATCAATGGCTATTCAGCTGCTAAGAAATAAATGATCACGATTTCAGCAGGATCCTTTAAGATTAATTTAAGATCCTGCATGGGAGAAACAAAAGGTTTATGTGAGCCTTTCAACCTAAGTTTAATGAACTTGACCAGACAGTTGTTTCTACTGCCAACAATAAAATATCTTGTACACATAGTCAGTATAAGACCACAGTTGATTGAGTTTTACAGCCAAACAGTCACTGCTTATTTAGTTCCACATTTACTGAATGTAGTCTTCTTTCATTTTCCCTTCCTCAAAGGAAAGAAAAAAGATAAAAGAGAAATGAGCATAAATTAGTTCTGTTCCTTACCTCTGAGCTCCAAAGACAAGCCTTCTCTAGCAGAGGTGATTTGTACTCACTTTCCCAGTCACTCTGCTGTGTTTAGACACAGTTATTGCTGAGGAAAGCTAACAGGTAACATCAGGACTCTGTACAGAACTCGACCTTTTAACTACCCGTTCAAGCAGACAAGCTGCCACTTTATGGGCAGCTGGGCGTTGCAGTGCTTCCCTAGTGCTTGCTTCTTTTCAGATTATAGATTTGAGATAGTGGCAAGAGAGCCTCTGCTTCATTGATCAGCTTTTTCAGTGAACTACTGTACTTCCAGGGACATCTGAGAACAATAAAATGAGTGTATAACTTCACACCTTCACCATAGGCCTGACATTGTATTAGTGCATCAACTTTGTCAGCTGCATTGCAATAATTATGCTAAATTTACTAAATACACACTGCTAAATCCAGATACTGGAAAATGAGGCTCCCATTGTAAAGCTGTTTCTCTTGGGAATAAAGACATTTCAGAAGCTTAAATACATACCTTTGCTTACTAATAATAGTGTTCTTGATATACAGAACATTTTAATTCTACAGAGTCTTTAATGTTCCCTGAGTCATTAATTTGACTAGTAAATTCCACACATTGCCTGGAAGCAAAGATCTTCTAGTTGCATAGGTCCACGATGAAAGATAAAGACAATTAGACTGCATCCCAAATTGTGGGTTTAAGGCAGCATCCAAAAGTCTTAGAATATGCCTGAAAATTACTATGAAAAGGGACCCGCGTTTTCCTTGGCATTTGCCAGCTTTTGTTCCTTATTCCACAGTTTTAAACATAAAATTGCTTTTACACTGGCTCTCTATTTAACTTCTGACTTTATAGCCAGGAGCCTTTTGGGAATATCTGATAACACACAAACTGAGTTCTCACAAATGGTGGCATTGTATTACACACTCCGTCTTCACAGATTCCAAATTTTTAGCTCTTGGCTAACGAAGCACTTCTGAAAGCCTTCAAATACCACCCCAGAAATATTATCTTTTTTGCTTGCTTCTTATTTTAAAATTTCATGATTTAGACTTTTCCCAGGACATTTTCCAAGACAAGTTAAAATTTGAATTTACATAACTTCTAATTTGGACTTTGTAGATGTGTTTCCATCACCATCAGTATCGTGAGTCAAAATTATTGTGAGGAAAAACAATTTATTCTGCATCAAGTATCAAGTTTTCTATTTTCTCATGGCACTAGCATCTTTCTCGTTAATACTTTTTGCAGTCTTTTTTCAAGACCTTTTAAAATATTTAATCTTTTTCTTAAAGCATAATTCATTTAAGATAATAATTATATTTAGCAAATAGAAGAAATAATTTCTGCTTGGCATGATTTATAAGTCATATTACTTTATATTCATATATTCTGGAATCACTGCTGACCTCTCATAACTGAGACAGGGTCCTGGTCTGACTGAAATTTGCATATTGCAGTTACTGATAATCTAAAAATATTCTAGTATGAGAAGTTGCTTTCCTTGGTAGCATTTGCAATGGCACTTCAGTGATTTTAAGGCCTAAACATCCTTTTTAAAATCAAATTGGCATTTATGTTGGAGCTCGATTTTGAAGGTACTGCCAGCATTCAGTGCACAGATCTGCAGCCCATTGGACGATCCAGGAAAGCATTTGCATGGTTTGGGAAAGCCCAGGGTGTTCTTTAGCTGGTCTTTAGACATCCAAATCCATCCAAAATCTGGCATTAAGCCATAACTGATAGTGAGACTTGGTTTATAAACTTCTTTGATTCTTGCTCTGACTTACAAATATTCACCTACTATTTGACATGGTAGCGAAAACCAACACAGCAGCCTCCATGCAGCACACCTGTGGTTCTACAGGGGGATAGGAAAGCCAGCTTAAATCACTGTAAGGCCTTTCATTGACTTCAACAGGTTTTGGAACTGTCCACAACTGACAAAAATCTCTGTTGAATATTTTCAACAATGCCACTTTTCATCTATTTAATTACTCCTTGCAAGATCCCTTAAAAGGTTTTATTTTCTATATAATGCACAGCTAAATTATACTGATAAAGCATAACAGGACAGCATTATTTCCCAGAAAAAATGGTCATGGCTTTTGTTTTATTTTCTAGATGTTTAATTCAATTAATCTTCTAATTTCTCTGAACAGAGAAACCTATGTATATGGTGGTTTCCAGCAAAGATCAAAGAAGAGCTTAATTTCATGACTTATCAATAAGAAAATCTTTCATTTTCCCAACTACTGTTTTTATTCATAGGTTGAGAGAAACTCTCACAGAAGAATAAAAAGGCATTTGCTCTCCTGTGAAGGCTGCAGTCTGCTTGCAGTTAGAAGGAAAGCAGCTCCTGCCGGACTGGTAAATCCCTGACTAAATGGAGGGCAGAAAACAAGGACAGTATCAGTGCTGCTTCTTGTGCAGCACTGCACCAATTAGCACAGGGAATTCCTCCACCAAATAAAGGGGGAACAAGGACTAAGTGTGACTTCCTGGCTTGAGACAGCCAGAAAGGTGTCACATTTTTGCAAATGGCATTGCTGTAGTTCTTCTGTTTGTTCTCCCAAAAGATGAGGAGAATAATATTTACCTTATGCAATATGTAGGGATTTGAGGATAAAAAGCACAGGAAGCATTGATATTATAAGCTGCTGAGCAGTTCTCTCAGATAATATGCCATTAGTCCAGGAGCTGACAAGGATCCTAACCTAAATCTTCAAAGGATACTGCCACGAACATCAGACCACCAGAGACAATCATGTATGTTTGACTAGGGTATAGGAACAGTGTGTGATATAAGAACATATATTAATATATGTCCTGAACCTGAATTCAGTAACAAATTCAGAGTAAAATTAATTACTAGCCAAGGTTATGTCTCCAAAAATAACTGAGTATGACTGGGAGGACTGCTCTGTTTAAACCAATGTCCATCCTAAAAGCAAAGGAGCTGTGAGAAATAAGGAACACACAGAATCCCAGGGAGAATGAAGCACATTTATCTTGTCTGTACTTGCAGAACCATCAGCCTTGAGTAAGAAAAGACATATGACTACAGTTTTCTAATAAAAGCCTGCTTTATATGAGAATGAGATTCATTATATTGATAAGGGTTTTAAAGTATTCATTTTGGTTACCGGGGAAAAGTCAGAGTCAGAAGTTGAACTGATTAGCAGTAATTTTTTAGCATAAAAGGCAAGTGTTGGGATGGGATGATCTTGAGTGGCAACACTGCCAAGTGAGTAAACACTGTTCAATGAGTGTGTGCTCAACCCCAGACCTCTCAGTGAAACACCGGGCGCTGTGCTGACAGCTGTGGTGCAATTCATAGCTCATCACCCAGACAAGCACAGAGCCTCCAGAGCCTGCTGCAAGGAGAGAAACTTCCAAGAATGTCATTTTGACTTCAAATCCACTTCCACCCTGGATAAAAAGCCTGATGTGAAAGTTCATTTCCTTGGCTTACGAGAGGCGAAAGGGCTGTGTTCAGGTCTCCTGGCCTGCAGCCCTATGCCATTCCAGCACAAGGTTTAAAAGTTTTCCAATGAGGAGTGTAAATTCCAAGTTCTCCAAATGACCAAGACAAAGTCTGGGAAAAATGAAATACATATATACTTAACTCACCGCAGAGCTTTTTATTGGAAGAAGATGGTTTGGCTGCAGTAGAATCCTGTGCTTAAAATGTAGAAAAGGATTGTGGGTTTTCTTCCCTCTGGGATTGTGTCTTGTTTATTTTACAAGGCTAACATCTCAAAAAGGTGACTTATGTTCCAAAGCCATGTGTAAGTAATTTAAACAATTTGGTATAATTTAGAAAAGAAACCTATCACTGAAACTCTGACTCAGTAAAGTAGAGAATATGTGCTTGAATGCCTCTGTGAATAGATGGCTAAAACAAGCTGAGCACATGGGCAGGCAGTATCATGAAGAAGTATCTTGTGTGAAATCCACTTACTCGTTCAGCAGCCCCAGAGTGTATCCCCTGTGCATCCCGTGTGTCCCCTGTTGCATCAGCACATGCCATCAAAGGCAGACAAGTGCAGGACAATTCAGGACAACTCTTACAGGCAGCACTGCTGATTTTTCTTTCATGCAAGTGTCCAAGTGTTAAAGAGAAGTCAGGAAATGAGAAAAGGAACAGCTACAGAAAACTGGTGCAGTGGCCCCAGAGGGTAAACTGGTAAATTAAATTATGAGGTAGGAGGGTAAGAGACAGGAAAAAAGCTTCCAGTACCTAATATTTTAACTAAAAGTCTAGAAGAACACGAGTAAGGTTGTGCTGACAACCATTTTTACACAATGCTTTCTTACATTTCTTATTCTATCCTAACATGTCAATGTAACAATATTGCCTATCTTGTCAAGACTCAGAAGGAAAGGCTTAAAAAAAGGAAAAGCTGAAGAGACAACAGTGAAAGAGTAAACATCAGTAAGAGAAATGTGACTTGACAGGAATGTTTCAGGCTTTTTTTGTTTTCCTTTCTCCTAAATATAACTGCATTTTCCTAGGGTGCAGTAGTGTTCAGATTTTGACCCACTAGTGTTTATCGTACAGGAGTCAATGTCATTCAGCCTTCATTCTGATTTCATTAGTCATTACAAGTCCATGTTACAGACTTCTCACCCTTCACTTCAGGTTTCTGGTTATTTCTATCAAATCTGGCAGCCTCTCACCACCAGCGAATTCTGACAAACATACGGGAGTTCAGCAATTAGGAGGAGCCAAAGGCAGGAAGATCTGAACTTCCCCTGCCCTGCAGAGGTCTCTTGCACCACTGGAGCCAAACATGAAGTCTAAGAACTTGCTGTGTCTTGTTTTCCATGATCTTACTGTAGAAAGACTTTGTTTCCCCAGACTACTTCTTCCTCCAAACAAAAGGGATGTAACCTGGCCTCTTCTCTTTTCTGCAAGGGAGTCACGCATGGTCACATTTTTGGAGGACATTCACGCTTCTACATGAAATAGAAAAAAGCCCAGAAGCCCCAGTACTGCAGCTAGGCTACACAGCTAAATTATACCAGGGAAGAAAACGTGACAAGGGCAACTAGAGCAGAACCAGTTCTTCAAGGTGTAAGGTTTATACAAGTCCATTAATAGTGAGGAAAATACATCTCTAGAAATTACTGTCTGCCATAAGCATCAGTATTTCACAGCGGCCTAAAAATTTGCTTTCGTATCTATCATTTAAAAACACATGGACACACAAAGCAAGCCAATTTCCAGCCAGCTGCAGCTACACAATTTTCAAAGGTAAACTCAGACCATAAGTAAACACTGGTCCCAAATTCACTTCTCCTTATGCTCAGAAAGAGCAACTTACTTTCAAACCAAAGTGCACTGGTGATTTTCGCTTTTTCAACCATTCCTAAATATCTTTTTTTTCCCCCCTCTCAATAGAAACACTATTTTTGTGTTTCTGCTTCAAAACACTTTAAAATTAGTTCTGTCATTTCCCATATTACCTGAGGGGAAAACAACACAGGCTCCTAAAATTATGCCAAAATTCCATTGCAATAATTTTTACATAAAAATGCGTCAATAATTATTGTCATAAAATTATGAGAGTCATTTCAGCTTCCAGTGTATCCACTGCTCACAGCATTGTTTACAGTCCTTGCCATACAAGGGGCTGGAAGTGCTGGCTCACAGTCACTGTCGTTATGCCAAAGCCTGTGGACCTGAACCTGGATCCATACAAGTGCATTTTCCAAGTTAGCCAAAGCAGCAATGCTGAAATTCAGGCTTCCTTGCGCTTTTATGGAACATTAGTCTGGCTACAAAAGACAAATAATACCTCTTCAGCATAAATGAACTGGTACAATGTTAACTTGTCAATAATTTAAAAACTTATCAGAACATGCACAGGTTTTACACAAAGTCAGCATTTTTGCCTTTTGCCCATAGCAATTTTTTCAGGGAGTGCTAAATTGGGATTTATTACACCATTAAAACACAGCCTAACTCTACAAGCTGAGTATCTGGACAGAAGTACAGTCTCCTGAGTGGAAAGGCCTTAAAATCCATTGACAAATTTAGGAATTACCATAAAGCGAATGTATAAGGTGATAATGGAGACACTGGAATGGAACGGAGTGAAGTTTAGCACAGTGTCTGTCAAGGTTAAATAGTAGAAGAATTATAAAAGGCCCAAATATCCCCAGCGTATCAAATGCTCCAAATTCCATGCTAGGCACCATAGGGAACTGCAGCAGAGCACTGAATCCAAGCAGCAACAGAGGGACATCGCACAGCCGCACCCTGGTCGGGCACTGTCCTCAGATGCACAAACATCCAGATTACCCTGCTCACCTGGGGGCTGTGGGTACCTCACCTGCTCACATCCCCAGGCATCGTGAGACACCATCATTCTACCTTCCTTCTATACATCAACACCTCTGAGTCCGTCAGAATCCACTGAAGTTACCCGCATCTAACACCTCAAGCCTAAAGCCTGCTGCTCCCTTTTAAGACTCAACAAGACTTGGCAGCATTGCCAAGAGGCATCGACCTCCATGAGCAGCTTTAAATTAAGTAAGAGGCTCTAAACTTCATTACATGTGGTACCCTGGAAGGCTCAGCTGAATGAAGTGTTTGCAGTAACAGCTCAGCACAATAATTACACCAGTCCCACATCCATTGGTTTGAAGCTCATCCATAACCTTCAATTTGGGTTTCACTCACATAGATACCATTGCAGAATTGTCATTTTAGTTCTGGTTTGCACAGATTTTTGTTTAACAGTCTCAATTTCAGCTACCACTTGTGCTACATCACATCTTTGTGACAACTTTCTCTCAAGCTCTCAGTTCTTGGCAATGCATAGTAGATCAAAATAATTGTTAATAATGTTTTACCATACGGTTCTTTTCCAATACAGCTTTGCAATTTCATCTCTTTCCCGGCACTGGTGTGTTTTTCTGAGCTCAAAATCAACCTAAACTGATTATTTTTAAAATTATGTAATTTTTATTACAGAAACTTCTATTATGCAGTATTTTAGTAAAAGGTGTAATGATCAAAGTACTGTAGTTTCTAGAACATGCTCTTTTCACATAAAGTTCTTTTTTTCCTATTCAAATAAAAACAGGAACCTTTGTTACTCTGAAAAGCCCCTATTTCTGATACAAAATATATACTTAACATTTTAAACAATGCAACACCTTCATAATTGCTAGAGCTGTTAGTCTACCATTTCAGTATGCTCTAACCTACTGCTTTTATACTCTATTTAAGCCACATCCTTAAAATAAAAAAAAAAAAAAACAACCAGATATATGAGAAATTATTTATCATTTTCGGTTTATAGACCTTTCATGAAGGAAAATTAAGACTAGTTTCATGGATTTACAGTTAGTTATCTGTTACTGTGAAGCAGTTTTTGCAAAGCAGTGTTGAATACAGGGACCATTTAATGGTAGCAACCTCTGACAGAAAGTAAATAGTTATTTATCCAGCTGAAGCCGGAAATGCAATAACTAATGTCAGTGTAGTACCCTAGATCCACACTGGAGCATTGGCTGATATTGGAGTGGAGAATGTCCTGCGAGTAACCCTTGGGAAGCACTCCCCACTCCCCTTCAGGCATCCAAGGTTGAGCCTGTGCAGTCTCTGCTGCTGTGGCAGGTTTGCGCCGCTGTCCGGGGCTGCCTGGTGATGACGGCTCAGGCACGGTGGTGCTGAAAAACAAACTCGGAATCTCAAATGTCGTTTGTTGTTCCAGATGCCACAAGCATGGGCGAGAGCCTTGGTTCTTACAAAGCTAGAATGGGTTTCAGCTACAGCATAAGTGATTCTGTGATGCCAGTGGCACCTCTGTACCCCTTAGGCAGCACACATGGCATTTCCTTTGTTGGTGACCCCATGTGCTTAGAAGGTCATGCATGTTTTTGGTGAGCAAAATAACACCTCTTCATATGACTTATAAACTGCTATTCACATTACCTTCTGCAGCATCTGGTCAGCTTCTACAAGCCTCAAGACACAGCACACATGCATCTTCAGAATGAAAAAGGACAATAGAGCAACTCGGAATTTCTGTAGAGTGCAAGCAAGCAGGCCACATGAACGCATTCAGTGGGTGTTTCATAGCAAGCAGGAGAGACCTGCAGTTTTCCAAGGTGTACTTTCTGACCTAAGCCCTGTCAGATCTGGCACCTCCCTTGCTGAGAGGCTGCCTCTGGCCCCCAAAAGCACTGAGGCAGCTGAAAGCAGCTAATGCCCCAAGGCCAGCCCTGCTCTGTAAAAATAAGCTACTTCAGCACTCTTACTATGCCTTTACCTTACTGACTTGAAGTAGCTCCTTGTCTGACCCAAGGATGTGCTGTGAGGGATTTGGGTATTGTGATTTAAAAGTGCTGCAGGGCAACTGTGCCACAGGGACAGGTGATTACTGTTAATCATTGGCTCTGCACAGTTACTCAGTGAGATGTTGGGGGATTGCTACTTGTTTTCTTTCTGCACTGATTGTAGTGTTTATTCATCAGTTTTCTGTGCTTTAATTTCGTTGATTGACATGCCCAGAGAAGAGAGAGTTCTGGTCATTTTATAAATTCAGAAGAAAAACTAACACAAAATAAATTGGCTCTGGCATTAACCTACGTTCAAAAAAAGTGAACTACTTAGCTGATGTACACTTTTAATTGTGCTTTTCCTGATGCAGGGTAAAATCCTACCCTCAGTGGAAGAAGCCATTCTGGGGCCAGGAACGAGTGCCAGCCACGTGTTGTTTCCAGAGCCACCCTGCCATCCCAGTGCAGCAGCCACTCTGGGCACAGAGCACACGCTGCTGCTGGTTTTAGGAATCACTAACATGTTCTCCATCACAGATAACACTAAGATCCCAGCTGACCATCCATGCTCGCTCAGGCCAGCTCCAGGAGTGTCCTGTGTCCGCCCAACCCCTCCCAGAGTTTTTCCCAGCAATGAAAAAAAACTAGAATGTAACTGCCAAGTGAATGGGCTCATGGAGCTGATTCAGAAATCCTGGAGCTGGAAAGCTTGTTTTTCCTCATGAGTTTTCAGTTCAGCTGCATGGAGTGGCTGCCCAAACAACTGCAGGTTTGCCAGGGCCTGAGCGAGGATGAAGGCAGGAGTACAGATCTGAAGGTGCCTCGGGGGAGAGTTGAACCTGCAGGCTCAGCTGCTTTCTGGAAACTTTCTTCTGTGTTTGGTCAGCTTTTCACAGCTACAAAAGCAGGGAAGGAGCAAAAGGTACTTCTTCCAGTAGCATATGTGCAGATCAAAGAGGATTCTTTTCCTTACACTTATTTCCTGAACCAGTGTTTTAAATCTTTTCTAAAACATAAACCTGAATTTAATATCAGTAGTGTCGGAAGTATTTGGATCTGAATTAAGATCTTGCTCTCTAAAGTCTCATCTCCATCCTACTCATCAACAAATACTGTAGCTAGGTTCTGGTTTTTTGTCCCATCTAGTCTAGACTAAGAGCACATGAATATTTTGTTATTCTAGATTCGTATCAGTATAATTGAAAGCACAATTTTTCTCTCTCTTAACTAACCAAGCAGGGACAAAAAAACCCAACCCAAATAAATTCTCTCTCCAGGAAAAACAAAATAAAACAAAACTCCATAGCTTCAACCTAACATCATTTACAAAGAACAAGACAAAGCAAAACCTGAAAACTGCAAAACCTAAAATCTCACCTCCCATAACACTGGCAAAGCTTGCCAGTTTTTGCCCCACCCTCTTACTGTCAAAAACTTTCCCTTGCAACCTCTTAAAAAACATTTTCCACATTGGTTGTGCATTGTAGAAATTCAAATGAAAAGGTAACACACATATCTTAAGCCATCTAATAAGATATGATTGTAAAATTTAAATTGCTCAATAAACCTTCCCATGCAGCAAAGTCTGCCAACTTCATAGCCTCAGAAAGCCCCGAGATCCTGAATTTTTCAAAAAGAAAGTAAAAAGTGAAGAAGTTGTTATTATTTTAGATAACTTGAAAAGGTTTCTGAAAGTTAGGTACAATGCCTGAGGCCACTACACTTGAAATCTTAATCATCAGTGTCTCCAACACTTGGGATATGAAGGTTTTATTAAAACAGAGCTAATAGACATTTTTTAGAGTCTCTACCCTTTAAAAGTGGTAGGTGCACACATAATGTGCCATCCCCTAAAGAATTATTGGCACAGATTTGATTTGAAAATTAAGCCATGGCTTCACTACTTCAAACTTGAACTCATGAAACCTCTGAACTCATTGCATTATTAGTCTGTTCTACAGATACAGAATTGAACTTCAAATCAATATATAATCCAATTACTAACCCGGTGAGCAACAGAGAGATCTTTCTCAATATTCTTTCCCCCTACTGTAAATGCATACAGGGGCTGACAGATTTTTGAATGTTTCATTGTTTATAATTTGTTTCATGATTGCAAAAGGAATGCAATTTTGATGATTCTCAAATCAGAAATCTCTCTGAAAACATTCACCACCAAAAAATGAGCAATGTCTAAAGAAAACCTCCTCAAAACCTCCCTGAAATGGGGCATCCACGTCACCACCATTTGAAACTCAAGCTCCACGTGCATACTAGAAGGACACATCCCATAAGGTAAAGCTTAACCATAAGGTGATGAGGTTAAGGAAAACCAGAAGGTGAGCACTGCACACGAGCTCCTGGGGGGAATGACCTTTTGATTCTCTTTGGTTTGCACAGCATCTATATTGCCATGCGAGACTTACCCGTTTGGCTTTCGCTGGTGTGCTGTAGATCTCACTTGGGAATTTAGAACGGCAATTTTTCCCCTCTTCTCTTGAACGATTACGCAATCTCCAGTGCAGGGACAACTCACCGTGTGGCTCCAGGCAAAAGCCTCCTGCAGAGGCTCTGCTAGAAATGCCATTAGCACAGCTGATACCAAGGTCACCCTCAAAGCCTCTCAAGAGCAGCTGCACAAGTTCCCCACCTTTTTGCACATGCTTCAGCTCTAAGATTGATTACATTAACAGATGCACATAATACCTTGATTTCACCGAATGAGGTGTAACATTTGTTACCAAATTATTTAATTGCTCCGGAAGCAGAAGCTCCAGACATAAATGTATCTCCAACAGAACCATTAATGTACCGCCTCATTTAAAAGTTTGCAAAGACACTGTGTCATGGTACCCTGACCTATATAGTATTTTGGGCATTTTAGGGAGTTGAAACTGTGACCTCTGTATATTTCCTTACATACTGATAAAATAAACTAAAAACTTAACTCATTACTTCAATTGCTTGCAAGTTTTAGGCAGTTGGCAGTAAATTTCCTTTTATATAAATAAATGTTATCTCATTACCAACAATCTCCATTAGGATCTAGCAGACCATGAAATAGACTTTGCAAGATCAAGCAGTGTGCTAAGGCCCAGAAAACCATTACTTCAGCTCCCAGCTCCAGAAATTATGAGGGAAATGAAGCACTATATTACAGTGTGAAGCACACACACTAAACAAGCCTTTTTAGTCAAGGCATTAGGAAAAGAAGCACAGATTACTCATTACTGTGAAAAGTACAGTTGGGTTATTTGGCACCTTAGCTTAATTTCCTACTGCTAATAACTTCTTACAGAATGTGCTTTTTGCAGAGGAGAGGCTGTAACACTTCTAATACAGGATCATGAAGAACTCATTTTAGATACTAGGGGAGGCAAATCTATTCTAACGTATTACCCAAAACTACTTACCTGTTCAGAGAAAAAAAATATTTACAGATCTATGGTAAGAAAAAAATCAAAGTACCACAAGAAAAGACAAAAACAGTGCTCCGAATGCTAACTAAAATATTTGAGCTTCCCTACTGTTTGAATAGAAATAATGTCCAGTTTATAAAACACGCTGAGCTTTAATCTCCCCATGAGGCTAAAAGGATATATTTTAAGTCAGTTCACTAAAATAACAGAGGATAAAATTTGGTTCCCTAGATGCCATAAGACACCTAAAGCTCAGGCAAAATGCAAACTGTCAACCAAATACAGCACTGAGCCATCCTCTCCGCACTGGGTGGGAGAACAGTGATTTTTATTTTGTCAAGGAGCTGTGGCTTCAAACTTAGCTGTACTTCTCAAGGTTTCTTGTCAACTTGGGTTTGTAGAGAAGAGAGACCTGAATTAGTAAATCCCAAAAGGAAAGACTAGCAGAATCAAAAACTAAAGATATTTGCTCGTCAGCAACCGTTGGAGGGTCAGCAGTCTTCTCTCCAAAGCCCAGCACTCCGTTCTTGCCCCGTGGGGGATGGAAAACAAGGGAAAGCAGCTTCAGGGGGCTGAGGATACAACACAGTCCAGAGCAAACATGTTTAATTCACTTAAGACTTCAAGAAACAACTTGTTTCTCTTAGCTAAAAAAATATATTTTCCAGTCCACGAATATTTAAAAAAAAAAAAAATTTTGAGAAAGATAAAATGTTGTGCTCCACAATAAGGATGCTTTTGGAACCCTGTATTTAGCACTTCTTCTAGCCTTACTTTTCCTGAATCCATATTTAAAATTATCAGAATCAATTATTAAATTGCCATTTAATTTCACTTAATCTTACATGGGCAACAATTGAAACCAAAGTTTTGTGACACAGAAATCAAGCCATCTCAATAACATTACAGTAATCATAATGGTAATACAGTAGCTCCTAGAAATTCATTCAAATACAGGTCTATAGGATCTTTAAAACGTCCATAATTGATAAATTAAACACCCTTTTGAGAGAAATTACAGTGCAGCTCTCCAGAAATTCCAGTTTTTGCTTTTCAAAATACTACCAATGATCAAAATTCTTTTCAGAATCTGCAGTTATTCTGCACAATTGGTTTTGTTATAGCTATAGCATTATTATAAAATCAGGACAAAAAGAAAAAATGCATTTGTTTGCCATGCTAGTGATGCTTACAGTAATAGCCATTCTACAGGTTAAAAGTCAAGGTATTATGAACACTGTATTCTTAAAAAAATAAAGGAGGGGGACATTTGCAACCAATTTCGCTGTATTCTCTCCCCCAAATGACTCCAGAATTATAACATCTTATGTATTATATTATTTCTCCCAGTCACACTCTTGAAATCAGTTGAAAAGCTTCTAAACTGAGAGATCTTGAGAGCTTAAGACTAAGACTGTAATTCCTTTGGGCGATTATAGGTTTTTCAGCTTTAGCTGATAAACAATAGAGGCCAGAAAAACCAAGCAACACTTCTACTGAAAGCCCCTCGTGCTCCTTTCCTGCAGCCTCTCAGCTGTGTTACACCCTCAGAGCCGGCAGCAAAAGAACCCCAAAACAGCCACTCCTCCCTCGGTCCAGCTCCCAGGGCTTTGGGGCCATTTGCCATGAGTTTTATTTTCATGCAGCCAGTAGGAAATGTGCATCCTGGGCGGGACTCAGTGGAAGATCACAACCTCCACCACTCATTACTGGCATATTGCAGGCTATTTGGAATAAGCACTGAACTGTGCAGCCCATGGAACCTCATGTTCAAAAACAGCACGGTCCTTTGGGGTTGCTGACGTAATGGGTAATTGTTCATTTCTGTGGAGGGAATCTGAACTGCTACAAACTCAAATCTAGTTGTGAAAACTACTGTGGGCCCTAATTTACCTGTCTGTCTTTGAGAGATAGAACCTCACTCACTGCAGGGCACTCCAAAGAAACTCAAATTCATGCTGCTGCTCTGGAGGGGATTTAATCCTTCAATGATTTCAAACACAACTGAACTATTCTATCTGGGTTCCTCTATAGCACCCATCACCCAAATGCCCAAGTGCCTCAACCAGTCTCTCAAGAGTTAACTTTCATTCATCCCCTCCTGCCACACCAAGACAACCTTGGGTAGCTCTTTCCCACAGAGCTTTTCTGACCCGGTCAGAAAATATTTCCCATTCCCCTCATTATATTTAGGTCATGTTCAATAAACCATTCATCATCTGAGCTCATTCATCAGCCCTCCTAAAAGGACAATATCACCCCCAAAATCCAAGAAAATTCAACTAAGCATTAATTGTTGAAATAAACACCTTTTCCCTTGTAACAGCCGCCTTTGAGAGTCTCTCTTCCACCGTTCCACCTGGATTAATTTAGCTTTGGCCAGGCCTGGGTTAATGTTTCATGGCAGCCCATGCCATGCAGAGGTTTGGGGCTGTGACTAGACCAGGCTGGATAATGCACCAATGTTCCAGCTGGTGCTGAGCACTGCTGGCATCTCCAGTCCCCACTGTGTGCCCCAGGAAGCAGGGTGAGGGTGAGCAGGAGGCTGGGATGGGACCGTCGGGGACATCCCAGAGCCCCAGCACCATCGTGGCACAGGGAGGAGCTGGGGTTGCCTTGCCAAGGCAGCTGCTGCTCCGGGACTGGCTGGTGGGACGTGGTGGGTGACTCCCTTTGTGTCACTGAGGCTTTTCCTCCACCTACTAAAATGTCTTTATGTCAACCCAGGAGATCTCTTGCTTTTGCTGTCCCTGTTCTCTCCACCAGCCTAGGTCTATTCATATCATGAGATTTCACTGCTCAGGTGCCAAAGCCAGTGGACATTTAGCACAGATGTTTCTGCATTCAGCTTCCTTCCTCCCTCAGAAATGGTTATCACAGTTTATAGAGTAAGAGTCATAGGGGCAGAGGAATCCAACTGCTGTTAAATTTCCGCCTCTGAACAATTTGTCTTTGTTCTTTTAAAAATATTTCTGGAAATGCTTCTGTCCCCCCAAAGCAATACAGCTTCAGTGCCATGTTATGCAATGACCTATGTATGCACAGAGAACACTTGGCAAATAATAAACCCATCAGAAAAGCCACTCTTCCAAAATACTGAGAAAGGTTGGGGGTATGCAGGCTAGCACATATTATGCAGGAATTTTCAAATCAACAGAGAAAATAGATTTCTTGGCTGAATCTCCTCATTTTTAAACAGTCAGGTTGAAAGACGGACAGTTCCAGATGGCACTTGGGTGAAAACATGCAGCTTCACTGACAGTGTTTACCAAAGATGTTTAAAAAAAACTACAAACAAATAAAGGCAAAGTTTTACGGCAGCATTGTAAAAATGGTTTCTTAGCTCTTGAAAGTTTAACAGAAACAAGAGGGTAGCACTGCAGATTGTATGGAGCTGCTTTGTTTTGAGGGCGGATTTTTCTCAGTTTCCTTAGGGAAAAAAACCAATCTGTGTTTACCTGCTAAAAGGCAGAGTGTCTCTGTGGAACAGACCCGTGGAAACCCCAGTGACCACGAATAAATGCTCGGAGAAAATGACAGCTCTTCACATCTCTCATCAAGGGTTAGTGTGCTGAATCTGAAATACATTTTGGTTTACTGTAACCACACTTAAAGGTTATGAGCCATATGCAGTGGAACTGTGACATTTCAGGAAACATTCATCTTCGAAGTTCAAAATACTGAAGCACCTTTTTCCATTTTAGCCAGCTCTGCTATGCTCACACTACTAGAACAATCACGTTTAACTTTTTACCTTTTCAATTTCATTTGGGAAATATTAAATGACAGTCCCGCATTCATATCTATTTCTTATGTCAGACAATCCATGGCATTAAATTTGATATCCATGCACCAGCATTTTTGCTTTGTCTATTCCTTTAGC
Source organism: Eulacestoma nigropectus (assembly GCA_013397775.1). Classification (NCBI taxonomy): domain Eukaryota; kingdom Metazoa; phylum Chordata; class Aves; order Passeriformes; genus Eulacestoma; species Eulacestoma nigropectus. The sequence goes on along the minus strand of VZTE01005521.1, from coordinate 2,126,043 downwards.
AGAATTTCCTGAATATTATTGTTTCATTTTTTAATTTATTTTCTTTTTTAGGCAATATTGAATAATTTATATTTCTAGAAGTAGATTTTAAATCACTGTCTGAAAGAGCCTCTCCATTATGTATGGAAGGACCAGAGTAGAAGAACTTAGTTAAGAGGTGATACTGAGATGCACCCTCAATGAAGCCAATATTTTAGAAAATGACTGCTACCATGCCAAGCTAAAACAAGTTTTGGTTTCACTAAGGCTAAAATTTTACAGTAACTACTCAAAAGATAGTTTCAAAAAATGGAATCAATAAAACCATGTCTCCTTTGTAAACCAAGGAAGAACAGCCCTGCACTGCCTACTAAGGAGATTTCTCCTCCTCTGCAAGTTTATTTCATACAAACAGGAGCTCTTTCCTAACTGAGAAGGTGCTACAAACACGTGAAAAGGATGATGCATTCTGTTAAATCAGTCTATTCAATTTGCTGCCTCCCTCCAGTCAAATATTACTCCAACTGTAAGAGGAAGTTGGAGATCAATCTTTCTTTAAATGTTTGTCTGATTATAGACTTAAGTTAGCAGAGAAGCAAAACCGAATGGTACCACCAGCTCCTGGATATTTAACACCTGAAAATATAACATACAGACTCTAAAGTTTACAGAGCATATTCTTTTCACTATTATTAAAGCCTTTGACTTGCATGATTAGCTTGATGTAGTCATAATAATAGTTTCCTAAATATTTTGCTTCAATTTTCTATTCTGATCATTAAACCCAAAAACCAATGGACAGTGATCCCAGTGCATGTTAAGGTTATATAAAAACTAGATGTAATCAATTTCCTCTGGTGTCTAACACAGGTCTCCTGAAAGGATGAATGTGCTAATGGTCCTCAAACGCATTTTAAACAAACACAAATGTAAACTGCGTTCCGTGCGACTTCATTTAAACTTCAACTTAAAATGTGTGTTTGAGTGCTTTGCTGAATCCATTCAGCACTGTGGTATAGGGAAGATTACAGTGTTCAAATCTTAATCTTCCAAAACCAGTTCCAACAGGACAGAACTCCTCTGATCCTTTCAAGCTGACAGGAAAGCACTGGAATAAATGGAATCAAGAGCACAAATGTTTATCTTTTTCCCAAAACAGAACAAGGCAAAGGTCCTGCTGGAACTCTTGAGGCACCTTTTCCTACAGAGGTTTGCATTATGAAACTCTGCACACGCAAATATTATCTTATTACGGCACAGCACATAAATGCAGTCACTTCACAGCATTGTACATCTGGATTTAAAAGCTGAAGAAAAACTATGAAGAAAAATGAGTACACCTAACCTGGGAGAAAGGTGGGGAAGAAGCAAAACATTTCCTGAAAATCAGAATCGTAGTCCGGATTTTCCATGTGCTTTACATTTCAGGATTAACCAATTCTTTGCCACTTCTCAGCCTCTGTCCTGCACTTCGACTTAGTTGCTACAATAAACCACAAGCTATTTTCAAGCTCTCTTCTCAGAGGACTCCTGGACTCCTCTGAGCCCACACACCTGCATTTTCCTTCTGTGAAACTCGGAACATACAAAGGAAACCAGATGGGAGATTATTATGCCTTTCCTACCGGGCTTGGAAACACTTCCTGTTTCATTCTTCAAAAATAAAGAAATACATAGATGTTGTAGCACAAACCTTGAACATTCAGTCCTCTGTGAGAGATTTTCACAGCGGAGCCACACTTTTAAGACCTAAGTGTGGCACTTTACTCACCCAAAAGGATTGCTTAGCAGCCTTACACAGCTTCAGCAACTCCCAAGAGTTCCCTTCAGGGAAAGACTTGCCCTAGAACAGTGTACTTAAAATCCCCGCGTTGTACAACAACTGCAGTGATTTCTTTTGTGTCCTTCACTGCTGGAAGCTCACCCTTTCCTTGCTGAATTCTGAAGTGTTAAGAGATTCCCTCCTTCCCTACAGCCAGGATGCCTATGGACAGGACAAGACGGCAGCAGTTCAGCCAGTGAACTACAGCAGCAGCTGCCAGTGCTCACCAGCTTTGTTTTACTGTCACCTCCTCCCACAACAACTGCTGATCCATCCACGGCCACACCAAGACTCAGCTTGAGCCGATTCTTTCTCCTTTACCCTTTTTCCTTTTTAATTTCTCCAGGCACTGTTTTGTTCCACTGAAAGCCAAGGCGGTGTCAAAATCTTTTTTACAGAAATCTTACTGTTGTACATGGGCTAACTGGAATGAAAAGATTGTCACACAGTATTGTACTGAACATATAGTATAGAGACCTTATGCACAGCACACAGGAGAAGTGAGAGGTTTACCACAGCCGTTTGTACAATTTAACCAGCAGTCAATGCACATGTTCTTTTATTCTATCTTTTTTCACTAGGAAAACAAGTTGGCAGTTAAGAGGCTATAGTCTAGAATTTGCACTATCAAAGCAGTTAAATACTACTGGATTTTAGCATATTCAGCAAGTTAGGTAAATGCTACCAGATTCCATTCAGCTTTGAAATGTGGTCTGTAAGTATTAAAACATTCCCAAATACACTGGGAAAAATACCTGCAGATGTACAACCAGGATGAATACAAATGGTATGTGTGAACATTTTGACTCCAAAACTGTACTCAATATATAAAATAAATAAATTTTAGGAACATTGCTTGGTTTTGAAGCCCCTGAATGCATGAAACATTTTGCTTAAGAGACCAAATTACTTTAAAGCACTTCTGACACTTGAGATATCTATCCAAATTACAAAAGGCATTGGTAGGCTGTCGTTCTTGTTTTCCCCTGTGGTTTGCTACAAACATCAAGGGCTACTTAGCTGTCTGTAAGTCCATAAGCAGGACAACTAGCAAGAATCTAGAGGCCTTAACAAAAGCCTAGAGAAGAACAGGCTTCAATAAATATAACATTAAATAACATAGATATTTGAATTACAAACATATGGTCTGAATATTCTTAAGTGGTTTGCCTTTAGGGGAATCATCTGACCATACCTTTCAGCCACTACGAATTAAATCCCCTGACAGTCAGATACTGGTGGAGGAAGAGTTCCCTGGAAACTGGGCTCAGTCCAGCTACAGGAATTGCAAAAGAATTTTCAAGACACGTGGCTGTCCCACAGTTAAACGCCATTTTCTTTTTAACTGGTACCTGACAAGCTGTCTCCAAGCTTCCTTTGGCAAGCTGCTACCTCACATCAGCCTGAACCAGGAAATCATTTCCCCCAAGGCCTTTGCAGTCCGGAAGGCTGTGGAGGTGAAGCCCTGTGCTCCTTCCCGCAGGATGCTGCACAAGAGCCACCAGCACCCACCAACGCTTGGCCTGAGGCTCCTTTGCCACTAGGTAAGGAAAAGCACAAGTCAAATTTATTCTGGCTCTTGAACGCAAAGCAGAAAACAGCTACCAAAATGCAATCGGTAGGGGAAAAAAAGGAACATCTACGTGGAACACAGGATGATCACGGGCTGCTGAACAGATTTCCTTCTGCAGATATCTGTCAGCTGCCTGGACTGAGGTGCTATTTCAGCAAACATCCTCCCTTCATTGTTTCTCCTTCGCAAGAAAAAACTCTTACCCTGGTTCATGGTCTTCTAATTATACTTCTTTTCTTTTTGCTAAATATTAAGCACAAATAAATCTTAAAAACAGATCCTGACCCCCAGTACCTGCTCTTCCTGCAATTCATATGCTGATATCATTGTACACCACATGCAAATTGCCATGTGCAGCTCATGGGAAGAAGAGCTCTTCTCTCTGGATGACTTTCCAATGTGTGGGCTATTTTAAACATGGTTCACTCTGCCTGCAATGCATGTGAAGTGAGAGTTTAGCTGCAAACCCATTGCATTTGTATATTGTTCATTAACCCACATTCTCCAACCTTACCAGCTACTTTCAATTCACAGCAACGTACCTCAGACTGTGGCTCCTGTGTTGGAACTCAAACAGCGCAGCACTTTGTTTGTCTGTAGGACAGAGAAGTTCTCATAATCCACCACTAAATAGCTGTGCTAGAGACCAGGAACAGACACTACTCTTTTGCATGTGCAACTGCAGTTGTGTCCTTGCTACACATCAATTTTAATGACAGCAGACAGGAACAAAAGAGTGCCTCGTGGGTAAATCCAAGTGTGATACTAGTGATGGTTTTGGTGGGCAGACAAAGGAATGTGGACAGAATAAACTGCTAGCCCAAATACAGGAAAAAGCACATAGAAACAATCATAATATAGAAAACATGGCTACACTTGGCAAAAATGTTTGTCATTAACTGCTTATTTATGGAAATACATCACATTATAATTAAAAAGCTCTACTTAAAAGGCACAAATATAAATTGCTAAAAAGTGATTTTTGCAAGATTTTAACATTATAAAGGCAGCATAATTAGATTCATCTCACAAAATATAATCAGCTGAACTCCAGACAAGTACAGAATGAAAAAAACAGAAGATATAATACAGAATCACCTATGAGAATATATGTTCTCTTTTTCAGAATGCTTTTGCGTTAAGGGAGGTGGGTTACAGTTTCTCATGTCTCGAAAATCCGGGCATCAAAAGATGCAGTCTGCCTCAATTCTGCATCTTGTGAGTTACAAGAGATGTGGTACTTGTGGCAGCATTTCAGAATTCCTACAACAGACTCTGCTGAGGAACGCTGGATGTCTAAAAGCCAGAGCTGCAATCTTTCTCTCACAGTACTAACAAAACATCTGAAAGTCTGTAAGAGTAGCATTCCAAATCAAAACACCTTTGTAACTTCCAAAACAATCAGAAACCACAGTTCCTTTTCAGTAAGACACCAAAATATAAATAGAACAGTGCCAATGTAAGCTCAGTTATCACATCGCAAATCAAAAATTTAAACTTGAAAATAACGTAAAATAAGACTAGGAAGAGCATTAGTTTGTTCCAAATAATAGCTGGTTACAGATCAGTTTTTAGGTCCTTAAGACATCAGAGCTGATGAACAGTCACACAGATAAAGACAACAAGGTAGGGCAATTATGTTATCAGACTTTCCACAAGTAAAACATCATTAGTTGAGAACCTGAAGTCCAATCTGAATTCTGCAATAGCAGCTTATGCTAAATATACATATATGGTATATACATGTATATATATTTCTACATACAGATAAAATTTGAATATGACATCAGCAAAAACTAATAGATAAATAATACATAAACTTAACTCTGAGGAAGCTCAGTCAAAATGCAGGGTCCTCTTTCTAACTAGTGAAGAACACATTTGGCTGTCAGGGTCTGGGTTTACATTAACCCTGTTAGGAAGGAGAAAGGCAGATCTGAAATGAATCTCCCAATCCTATTCCTGCTTCCAGGGGCTCGTTTGGTTGCAGAGCAGTGTTGATGCACATGAACCAGGTTCCTTGCCAGCAGCTCTTACCCACGTGCACACCAAACGTCTTCCAAGCCCAAACAAATATAAATTGGAACTGCTAACTGAGCATAAACACACTGAAGAGGTTCAGTGGAGGAGACAAGTTCCACTTTAGGCAGATCTCAGACATGCACACACGGAGGATGCAGAGGCTTCTGCTGCAGTCTGTTGAGCCCTGCACTGAAGGGATTCATAGGGTAACCACGACCCCAAAGGAGCAGAGGGCAGTGCCAGGGGAGAGAGGTCTTGCTCAGGGCACAGAGACCTCCTCAGCTTCTGTCTCCTTCCTACTGCACTTGCTGGTCAAGCACCTAGAAAATGCAGCCATGACATGACAAACCTTTATAAATTCAGACAGCTGTGTCCACAAGAAAAGAGTTTCTACAGAGGTGTAAAAAGACTTTCTGATAACATATTCGGCCCTGGGGCAGGTGCACATCACAGCAAGAACGTGCCACACAACACTCAGGGCTGGTCTGTACTTCCACAGTGTTTCCACGTTTCAGTGAAAACCACCACACTTCACCAGCCAGCTTTTTACCCAAAACCCACCTTCCTGAAAGGAACACGGAATGAGGTGACCCTAATACTTCTATTTCAATTGCCAATTAACTATTTAGGAAAAAAGATAATGTTAGCAGAAAGCAAATCCAGTCTATTGATACTATAATAGTGCTGAATTATGCTGAAAATAAACAAGATATATAAAGATCAAAGACAAACTTAATTTTATAACATATGTATACATAATTTTACTGTTTGGCAGAGACAAAATATCACCTCTTCTAGGAAGATGTTAACAATAACCCTAATACAAAGTTTTGTATAATACCTTTGGGGAAAAAAAAGTAATTAGAAAAATAATTGGGAAAATATTGTAATGGACTGCTGACAGTATCTGCAAGAGAGACTGGGGAGAACTGCCGAAGTATGTACAGCTGAGAAGGGCAGGAAGGCAAACAGCTGAAGGGATAGCTATTAAACTGGCTTTATCTTCCCTGGCACGTTCTCCTCCTTTGTGAACTAGGAAGTTTTTAAACAAAACATCACCAACAACAAAAATAAATACAACCAACACATCTAAGTCAAAGAATGTAACAAGGTGGTCTGAGAAAGGAATGCGTTTTCCTCATCTTTGTCAAGTCTCACCTTCCTCTAAAACAAATTGAGAGCTGCCAGGTGGTTACATATTTTGATTGCATAAAACAGTAAGCAAATTAAATGAGACTTTTTTTACAGTATATTGACTCACATTAGAACTGGATAAAAAGTAGGATGTGAATTTCAAGACCAAAACCCAGAGTGTGCTTTGCCATATTCCTGTAACTGTGTGTGCTCACTGTACAAACTGCACTCCTCACAAAGTGTGCTGGCTGTCGATAAACAAGAGAGCAACTCTTAAAAGTTGTTGACAGCTAAATCTGCTTTTTGCCAGAGCTCTGAATTTACCCTTAGGAAAGCCAGCACGAGTGTGCTAAGCTCAACCATCTCCACATACAGTTGCTCAAATGAGTGTATCTAAATAAACAATTAGAATTGCTCCTGATATTCTACAGGAAGTGGAATAATTAGGCCCATTATTGGTATACTAATTTTCTACTGTGAAGCAGTGAAGTCACCAAGTTTCCCTTCATTCAATTCCCCAGCAATATTTCCCCAATTTTTTTCCTCAGAATTCTGGTCATATTTTTCCATGCCCTCTCCTGATGGGGGAGGTAGGCCCTTCTTCTCACAGGGGAAAATGAAAATTAATTTGTAACAGTAAACAAAATTTTTAATACATGAAAATACCAAAAATCCCCACTTCTGATGATTGTGCATTCTGGAACACTACAAAAACTAGTTCTGTGTGTATTTTAATGCATGCTAGATTAAGACAATCCTAAAAGACTCAGTTAATCCTAAAAGATTTACTGATCTGAAAATGAATAGCTGAGATGAGGTTCTTAAAGTATTCTTTATTAATATCATTAGAAGTTGCAGAAACAACTTTCTTGTAATATAAAGGCACAGGGAGACAATTTCGATAAAATATTCCAAACCAACAGTAACTTACAGTACAAAAGGACAATTTTAATGCACATACAAACCCCAAACATCTCATTCAAAAATATTTCACCATGTTCATCAATAATAATGGGCAATGACTAAAAATATAAATTGTTATTGTACAATAAATATCTGACAGGTGCAAATGGAACAAGATTTATTGCTCTCCACAATGTTTTCCCTGTAGTGTTTTTGTTGTAGTGGGGGTTTTTGGGGTTTGTTTTCTTTTCACTTCCAAGCTCCTCTTACAAGCGGCTTCAGTAACTTGTTTCTGGAGGGACTAAACCCCAAATAAAATCTAACACAACATTCTGACAGTTACAGAACTGTCTCAAGTAGTAACCAAAACTGGCAGTGTTTGATTCTTTCACAACTTCAACAAACATACTCCACTCTCTCTCTGGGAAATGTGGTAGATGTTTAAAAATCAACTGTAGTGGTAAGTCAAGGCTTTTATGGTAGGGTGGTAGTACCCAGTCTGAGGGTCAGTCTATTTTCTTCAAATAAGTGGATTTTATGAAGAAAAATAACATGAACCTTCCCCAACAGCTTGTGCCAGAATAAGCACATAAAACTGTTCAAATGAGGGGAGAAATTAAAATTAAAAGCTGCACTGGACATTCTGACTTCAGAAAACAAGACAAGGGACTGGGAACAAATTAAGACTACAGAGGCAATGATGATGTAAAAGTGAGAATTTTGAATTCTAAAATATCCTTAATCATAGAATCTTTAAAGTTGGAAAAGACCTTTCATCAAGTCCAACCAGCAACCCAGCACCACCACCGTGTTCACCATTAAACCATGTCCTCAAAATATAGTGACCTAAGAAATCAAAGAGCACTCTGCATCTCTGCATAGCTCCACTCTGAGCTTTGAGAAAGAAGGGAAGTCAGTGAGTTTGCCATTTCCCTCACTTGCACTTGCAGAACAATTTCCATCAGGCTTTGATGCAGTACAGGAGGCAGAGCAGCTCTGCTCTTGGAAGTAGCACACATTACCTTGCTCAGAATTATGTTTAGCTTGTACAAAATAGTGTTTTATACACGCATTTAAGAAATATTAGTTTCCTTCATTACTGTTACAAGAAGTACTATGTGCACATTTGCTAAGAGTATCTTTGTATGAACAAGATTTCAGGAAAATGAAGCATAGTAGTTGTAAAAAATAAACAAAACCAAAAACTGAGGAGCAAGCTTTCAAGTGAGTTCTTGTAGCAGTAACTGAGGCTTTTATAAAAATTGTAATTTATGAGAACAACTCCATATTTACACAAACCTCAACAAGTCAATTTTAACTGCACTGGGAATAGTCAAACTTAGTTCAAGAAAAGGTACCTAGAGTGAGTACAGCTTACTGGTAAACCAAAAGATGAACATTCAGGAAATTCCATTCAACACACTTGGGAAGGATGTAAAATAAACTGTTAACTTGCTTGACATTATTATTCAAATTAGGGTTTTCTCTAGCATAAGTACACAGTTTTAGAAGTTCTTCAGGAAGTAACCTAGGTTCATCAAAATCTGAATTTTGAAAATTTTTAGCTTCACTACAGTATAGCATTTTTTGTCTACCATATGTTCAAAAACTAATAAACAAAACCATTTTCTTTGGTTTATGCTTAACTACACCAGACTAGTGATTTTTAATTTTTAGTCAATCTTCTATCCCCAACTGAAATTAACACCTATCTTTTTATTGTAGTGTCTTTCCAATTTTCAAATTATCTCTGTTAAAAGTAAGAGTTTGCTCATACCATGATTCCCTGTTAAAGAGCCATGTGTATATACTGGCATGAAGGGTAGGTTTTGTACAATAGTTACATTAAGTGATATTTCCAACGGCAGAACCACAGAAGACATTAAATGAATGTTAGTTCAAGTGAGATTTGAGTTTACGATGCTCTTAAAAAAACAAACCACAATGTCTAAGCATAGTAAAATACAGTATAAAACCCCCTAAAACTAGACAGTAAACTTGGGAATCCTGCACTCACAGTAGGAATGTTCTGCACAGCATTGACATGAAAGCCTGTTCAGTTCGAAACAATGCAGACAGCTGGATTTACCTGGATGTAAATGCCACTTCAAGGTGTTTAAACAAACACAAAAATGAGACAATGATGTCAGGAAAAAGGCCTTTAAAACAGGCCACCAGTCTAACTTGACTTTCCAAGTAAGAACATCAGTTTCACAAAACTGTGACACTAATGCAGTTTTATGTGAAGTACCCTTTGACACGCAAGCTGTCAATTAAGCTATCACAGTCTTTTGTGACCTACTCCCTTTTAAACAGCTAGGGAGGACAGTCAATAGTAGCTCAAGTTTTAATTCAGTAAGTACCTTGTTTGTTTGCAAAGGAACACTGTAACACCATAAAATTCTATTTTTACAGTATTTAGAAAACTGATAAACTAGGGTTTTTTATTCTCTCTTTTTAATACACGAGTCCAAGACTTCTTCTTTCATTGTGTCTTTGCAATAGTGTTTTAGCCAGTGTTGCAAAAGAATTTCACTGTGGACTACCTCACGTTGTTGCTCAGTTGTGCAAGGTATTCCCGGAGTTCCTTGGCAGCTTGGAATCGACCGTATCTCTTCTTTGGGTTGGCACACTCATCCAGCAGGGCCTCCAGGCGCCCGTCTTTGGCAATCTCAGCTGGGGGGTCGTGGAGGAGCCCCCCCGAAGTGCCACGCCACGTGGCATGTCTGGATAAAAGGTTCTGACAAATGGCGTAATAGTTGTGGTCCACAGTGACACGAGCACAAAGAATCTCTTTAGAGAAGGACAGACAAGCTTCTTTATCACAGTCATCAAACTTGCTTTCGTACCACACGTCCCAGTTCTCGGGTTTATCTGTGAAATATAAGGAGACGGGAAAAGAAGTGAGAGAGGGGAGGAAGGTGCATATGTGTGTCTGAATACAATCAGAAGCTCAATACACAGCAAACTGGTAGGATTTAAACTACAACCCAATTTTGTTTAGATAAACTGAAACGTTCTAGCCTAAAACTGCATCTGACAGTTTGATACATCCTTCTGCTGAAATGGCCCTGACAAAACAAAAAATAAGAGTAGGAAAGAAAGAGGGCAAAACAGATAGCAAAGAGAAGGAAGCAAAAAAAAAGCAGCAAACACATGAAATCTACATTCACATATACCCAGAGGAAAAAATGTAGCATCAGCAAGCACAAGAGAACAATCCACAGCCAAAGCTGAGAGAAAAACAAACAAGCAACATGATTTATTTTAGCAACATAGATTTGGCTTCTCCAGTTGCCCTGGAAACTACTGCTGGAAAGTGGTCTACCAAAGCCTAAAACAACATTGCAAACTAATTGCTATAAACTTCTGAAACTTTATCTTCTATCTTACTTTCAACATGGCAGTAACCAGAAAGAATATAAAAAAGCAGATGCATTACTTATAATCTTTGAAGAAAGTAAAATTCAGTAAAGCAAATGGCATTTATGTACAAGTACAAACCTTTCCCCTTGGCAGTTTTCTTTAACTTAAAACTTGATCTATGTAAAATATTTTATGCAGTAATAATACTTAAAAGGTTACTACGTGTGAGCTCTCCTGAGTTCTTACTACTTATTGCTAGAAAACTTTCATCTTAAGTTTCCAGACTACTGCCAGCTTTGAGTAGAGGTCCTTGTCATGGACTCCCATAGTTTTGCAGATCTCTCTTAGCAGTGTGAGGTACAAAAAAAAATTATCTGTGCTTGGCTAGTCTCTGAGCTGACTATTGGTCTTCTCATTCACGGCACACTGACAGTTTAGGAAAAAAAGAGTACTGAAGGATGACAGTTAAAACTATAAAAACACAATGTAAGATCTGTTCAATTAACAGCAAATTCAATGTGGAAAAAAAAGCCAGCAAAGGAGAACGGGAAAAAAGGGCTTCAGCAAACTCAAATATGATATCCCACACAGAGTACAATTAGGTATTACTGTACAGTGCAACTGGACAGAAGGTACACATTAAAATATCTAAAGAGGCATATTGATCATTCTGGACAGAGATTGTCTAATGGAACTTTCCAAAAGATTCATGAAACCAGTATTAAATGTCAACCACAACACAAGTTATACAAAGACTAAGAATTTTCTCGTGTCCTCATTTGTTTTCTGTGTTCTTGATTGTTAGATCATAAATCACACACCAAAATCCTGGCCGGGACAACAGATGTGACACTTGCAGCATTGAGCTTCTGCAAGGAGCTACTTGCTCCTATTCCACATACATACCAACAATTTGAGAGTTCATCTGGACATCTTTCTGCCTGAGCAATTCAGACATGCTCAAAAAATGAAAACTTTCAGTAATACTCTTTTTAAGAGGGAGGAAAAGGAACAGAACAGAAAGGAATGGAACCACAAGGAAAGAGTTCTAAAGTAAATGTACTGGATATCCAACACATCAAAAGGTTTCCTTGGTAGCCTCATAGAGTTTTAATCTAAGCTGCTTGAGAACGTATAATAAATCTAATAAGAAAAAACCAAACAAACAACCTCGAAACACACTTCCTTGTAGAAAAGTGAGTGGATAGAAAAACACAGTCTAAAAGTTAATTCTGCAGCACAACATATGACGCCAATATGCAAAGCTTAATAAATCCATTCACCAAAAGCCAACTGGAATCACTTGGCCTGTTGCCATGAACTTCTGCAGAATCCAGGGTTTCATGTTCAATGTCTCCTGCAGAACCCAGGCTCTCATGTTCAATGCCTCCAGCCTTTAGGTCTGTAAGTTTTCCTTATAAGCTCAAAAAGAATAAAAACCTATGTGATGCCACTTTGTCAAACACCTCTCCTGCTGCCAACTGCTCTGAGCTTTTACAGCTGACAGAACCAAAATGAATTTGGAAACAGCACTAGAATTACCCATTCTTCCAGTTCCATTATTAGAGAACCAACTGGAACCACTGAACCGAAGTCAGGCTATGGGACTGTGGATGCTGAAAGCTTGGTTGCAGAGAGATTTTCCAGCTCTCTGTGTCAGTATCTGTGTGAAAGCAAAGACTTTCACATGGATGCTGGCTGAGAAACAGTTAGAGAAAACTGTAAACTAACTTCTTTATCTTGCAGGTGCAAGATGTTTTGCAGTATTGTTATGGTTAGCTGAAGGATGGTTTTAGAATGGGTGTTACTGAATCTAGTCACTCATTCTGAGCGGTGGATGTCACGGACCCAATGACCTCCTGCCCTTCAAGCGACCTCGGAGATCTCCACCACTCTGTATATTAATAAATGATTCTGCTTTTCCTGAAATCTGCCTGCTTTGTTTCTCTCCGTCCCCAGTACAACAGCGACATGGGACTAAGGCAAAGCAGGCACTAACACTGTCATTCACAGAAAGCAGAATTCCAAGACTCCCCAAAGTGCCTGGAAAAGACAAAAGGGACCTCTCTCTCTTAGCTAAGGTAGACAAGATAGCCAGGTTCCTTATCCGCACATCTGTCCTAACACATCCAGTGCCAACACCCTCTCTTCCCACTCCCACCTCTTCCTTTATGCAGCTTTACAGTATTTAAAAGTGTCCAGGTATGCTCAACACTTCAGAAAATTGACAAATTGGTCAAGCTAATTAGTAGTTTAATTGCAGAAGAAAGCTAATTAGTTTCTTAATTAGTAGTCTAGTTGTAAAGCCAATATGTATTTAGCAACCACACATACTTTAAATATTGCAGAGAAAGAAGTGAGACACACGGGGTGAGGGGAGAGAAAGAAGACACTTACTCTGTCTGATCAACCTTTTGTCTGCTACCAGAATGTTTTCTGCATCTACAATGATAACTTTCCCATCTCTTGGTCCCACTGCAAAGTTGTCAAAGCTGACATCAAGGAGGTAGAGTGCAAATTCAAAGTCATTATTTGTCAGCTGCTCAGCTATTTCCATTAATTGCCAGGCCAGATCCACTCGTTTCTCCCACGGTGCATTGAAGTAACTCCACAGCTCTTCTCCCACGTAGTTGACGGCCACCATTCTTCCGCAGGCTCCCAAGTACTTTGCAAATGGCCAACCCTCATCAGATGGAAAACTCTGCATACAAAAAATTTTTAACATTTTAATTAATACAAAACAGTTTAGATTTTAAAAGACTTTTCAGTAAGATTTAGAAAAGAAAGTTGTAAATACCCATCAACACTATTGATGCCTTAGGATTTTAGCATTTATATTTCCATATCCTGAAATTCTTAAGTGTATAATTCTAAAAATTCCATATATCCTGTTAGCTACTGTTCTCCCATTCTGGTCAGACAAAACAAATCCTCTCTAGGCCTGAAACTCAAGGACACTTTACTGTCTCAGGCCCCAAGAAATGTAAACAACAGTGGCTTACGGGGGGGAACAAACTTGGGGTAATGACTTCATTGCCTGAAGAGGTAATTGGAGAATTAATCCCCATATATAAATGGACCAAACTTACAAAAGTATGAAAACCCGTGACCCAGGGGTCCATTTTGGGTGTAGCCCCTGGGGGCTTTGACTGCCCAAAGTGTACCTGAAGGCCCTTCAATAAACACACCTGCTTTTATTCTCTTAATTTTGGCTAGCTTCTGTTGTTAGGTAGCCTCAACAAGGTAACACCATAATCCATGTATCTCTAAGTTTTGAAGGGAAAGGAAAAACAATGCAAAATGTATTTATGTGAGCAAGAGGCCTTGCTGGACTGGTGAAGGGAAAAAGTTGGATGACCTGAAACAAAACATAACCCGTATCTAGCTTTCCATATATACACACACACTCACATATATTCACACACACAATTCCACAAACCATCTTTTTCTCTTGGTGTTTTATTATCTGTTCTAGTAATGCAGGTATATTTCCCGTCAAGATATTCTTGCATTTGGTCTTTTAATTAAAACTAATTCTTTTAATAACCTAAAGAAAAAAAAGTTTACCAAGTGGCACCTCCTTCTCTCCATCACCAGCCCTTCCATTTTTCCCAGTTGATGGGACTCCTTTGAGGTTTCTTATTTTTCTAGTATACCTTAACAGCCTATCTCTTGATTAATTGCCATATATACAGTGTGCTTATTACATAACATTTTTATCAACAGTAAAATCTGTCTCCAACAGTACCTTTCCTGTAAGTTAACACATGAGACTGAATAGAAATGACACACTACAAGCTATTACAAAACAACCCACAACACACCAGCATGGTTTTCCTAATTCAGTTGTGCTGAATGTGCCCCAGGACTTCAGTAAGAACAGACAAGCACTTAAAAGGTTCCCTCCAAACTATGGAGGAATGCTGAATAGGAATGCAACAGGAAGAAACTACAAAAGCACTAATTTAAGAAACCCCAAATGTATAGAAGTTAGCACTCTAAGAATATGATGTACACCAATTTTAACTATTAGGAGATACCACCCCGTGCCCATGCCCCTTCCTCGTGTTCTGCCTTGCTACGGTGTCACCAGACACAACTCATGACCAATTCTGCAGCAACGATGTAGCAAAGGTTTTACCACGGCTGGGGTGAACAGCACATGGTGGGTTTCAGGATGCATGAAAGCTTTATACCTCCTGGAACCCACAATGGAAGAAAACATTTATTGTAAATTGGGGAAAGAGACTGGAATGAAACATATCACGTAGACATATCATGCAGGTCTGAACTACAAGACTATGCAGGGAAGAGGTGCCTAACATAACAAACCCTGTCTACATAGTACACGTGAAGAAACTAAAATCATAATTAATATACACAACTGACAACATTTGCCATTTTCATGGCAAAAGCCATGAAGCTGCTCTCTAAGGTGGCAAAGCGTAGAAGACAATTCCTGGGCAAGTAACCATGTTTATCATTGCAAAGAACCACCTTTCTTGGTTGGCCAAAAGGACATCAGAGCCATGTTAATAACAGAGTAAGTTCAAAGTTTTTGACATGTCTGCATGTCTGAACTTCAACTCTATTATTATCACGTGATCTACTCACACAAGCAAAACAGTTTGTGATAAATCCTGAGGATAATACAGAACTAATTTGACAGATTTGAGACCAGTATGGTATTTTCAAGCTGTGATACCACATAACTCAGCAGAACTAAATCTCTCTCACTAATTAAATCTACCATGCAATAGGGAAGACATTATCCAGCCTCCAAGGCTTATTTACCTGCAGGAGTCAGGGCAATTAATGAAGGTGGTAAGTACAGCCAAATATCCATCAGTTCAGGTCAAGTCAAGTGTCACATTCCACAGTTAAGAGGGTTTTGGGTTTTTTTTTTCACTTGTTTTGTGGTTAACAAAATAACCTTCCAACAACTGATGTGCTAATTCACTGTTCCTTACTTATTCTAAAGAATGAGACTATAAAATAAAAACATGGCTGTGGCATCAATAAATGTCACCAAAGGGGTATTTCAGATGCATTTCTCATAACTGTATTCAGTCCTGAACCAAAACAAAACAAGAAGCAAATGGCTGTTTTCCATCAAATGAAATAATTTGTTTTATCTACATTATATAAACTCCTCTTTAAACTGGAGAAAAGTTACCTGATTATATTTCCTGATAAACACAGGCTTAACTAATTCCACCAAATGTGCATGACATTTTCATATTGCTGCATTTTATCAGCACTCAATTCAATGATGAATATTTAAATATTACTTTGGACCACCCCAATCCTTTTCTTTTCCATGCTTCTCCTTTTCTGTGTTCCAATCCTGCCCTGCTTATGACTTTGCCCTCCTTTCCAAACATAAATTCAACCACAAACAGTTGAACCTGGCAAAGGATGTGCTACCACTGGAAGAAAAGGTGTCCCTCCCTCCCAACCCACACTCATTTCAATCCCCTGCACACCGTCAGGAAAGCAAGGCTGGTACTTGCTGGGCTGGTGCTCTGCTGGATCAGTGCCTGATCCATACCATCACATCCCCACCTCACGCTGGGATGTACTGGTGAGAGAAAGAGAGAAGGCCTCAACAGCCAGGTGCAGAAGAGGGAAGGAGCTAAGGGGACTTTTCCTTTCCAGCAGCAGCAGGGATTTATGGAATGGATTAAACTGATTTTCAAAGTACAGCGTTAGTCACTGATCTTCCAAACACGTCTGTTATGGTTCCTGCACTGTGTACACCAAATTTCATTCCAGACAAGAAATCCTAGGAGCAGCCTGTGGAAGTGCACACCTTCACGCTACCAGTAGAATATCTGCGTGCCGTGCTGGAACAGACATATTTATAACGCTGTGGCAATAAAACCATCTTTTGACAACAGGAGTGCGGGGAGTCCTGCCAACATCTGCACATGTACAAACAACATCTCTGCTTTGGCTCCCTTCCAACTGGCATGTAACAGCCACATCTACACTTCATTACCCAAGTCAGTAGCCGAACAAGGGGATAAAAATATGTACAAGTGCCTCATTCAGCAGTTTTTATATTCACTTGGTGAATTTGACAAGAATATTAATTGAAGTGCAGATCTCTTGTCTTTGCAAGCAGTGATTTGTAACTTTTTGTACTATTCTATTTTGAAAGCTGTTTTTTAAGAGGAAACTGAAGCTAACTTAACACAAGGATTTTTTTCTCCATGTATTAAAATTTTGAAAGCCAGTAAGAAATAAAAACAATCTGTATGATTAATAAACATGCTTTCCATGAACAAGTTGCATTTAGAAACAAAAAGCTTCATAGATCGCTGTAAAAAATCTGATTTCTGTGGAATAATGCATAACTTTGTTTTAGGTTTTATTTTCTCAAATTATCAGTAGTCTATGTAGTTAATTAGATAGTTTTGTACTTGAATATGCTATTTGCAGACTTAAAAATGTGTATTTGACAATTAAGGTAAAAACTAAGCTCTTGTTCAAAACCAGAATCAGCTGTTTGACAAAAGAATCTGATTCTGATGCACCCACTCACATTTTATCTGTGAACATACACATAAATGCCATGGAAACCACAGACAATTAAACTTTTTTATGTGTTTTAAAATAAAGTAACACATATTAAAAACTACAAACAGGTAGCTTAGTAAGTTTCCCCTCACTAAAGTTGTTATGTTTTGTATTCAGAGAAATATGTATAATCTTCTAACGGAGAGATGGAAAACAGCAAAGATGCTAAAAACTTCTGCTACCTCCATCCCCAGTGACACATCCCCAAAACACATTTTGCTTGCTCTAATTAGTGTAGCTCCAAGATATCTCTCTAAGTAAGGCTTAAAAACCTAAATAAACCCTGCCAAAGGGCTAATGGACATGCTGTTCCTGAAAGAATAATACTGCATTTATGCCTTTAAAAAAATACACTGTAGTCTCAGAATAAATATTAAGTATTAACAGAGTGAATTTATCGCTTCAGTGAAGCACAAAACACACTATCAGTGCATTTGTCTTCTTCACTTCCATCTGTCTAAACCTGAGAAGATACACAAATGTGCCAGTGCTTTTTGTTCAGAGCTGTGAATTAGATCAGGCAGTGAAGACTCACCAGCTTGAAGCTGATAAGGCCTATTGTATTCTGCAATAACACAAATCCTCTTTGAATTAAACACTTAAAAGAATATTAGTTTATCATAATGAAACATATAATTCATCCTCATAACCAAGACCAAAAAGCCAGACCAGTTTAAGTAACAAATGACATTTCTGTTCCACTCTATCACTAAAATCAATGCTTTTCATTTTCAAAACTATTCCAGAAGATGCTCTATAAGTCACCTCCAACATCTGCATGAAGTGAGTTCCAGCTCAGGAAAAACAGCCCTGACAAAATCTGCCCAAACAAAGAGCTACATCCTATATGTGATGAAATTTTAAAAAACACACACAAAACAGAGTGGGGACTTCTGTCCGTAGGACCCTGAAGAACTTCATGGCAAAATTACCCTCTCCCTGACTCCTTCACTAAATCATCCTGCTAATCTGCATCTGCCCAGGCACAAACGGGCATGGCAAGAAGAATTTAAATAACATGTTCTTCCTCAAAAGGAAAATTAGTTCTCGCTCACAGTACTGCTGATTCTGCAGTGCAAACAAAAGTAGCACTTGTATTAGTCACCAAGGCAAATAAGCAAAGCTCTGGAACCAGGAAGAGCTGCAGAACAGATTTTACAATGATGCTTTTCGGATGAAAGGAATTATAAAACACAGTCTAAATGCAGATGCCTCCTTTTGTCGGGAACTGATCTACATTCTGGAAGATATGTATTCGAATGTTTTTTTGAATGCTAGTGAGTACAATGAAAACCATTTAATTCTTAACTGTATGCCACAGCATTTGACATTTCCCTAGAACTCCCACAGCAGTTACACATATACAGCCTACACACACAGAGTGAACAGGGGATTTCACTGAGTACTCCAAACATCGGTGTTCCCATTGAAACCATGTTTCTTTTATTTATTTGACCTTTGTTCAAGTTTGACTAAATTTCAACCAGTTATTACATACAATTCATGCCAACAAGAGGTACATACCAGGCTTAACTGAAACACTATAGGACAAAAATACACGAAACTCTACTCATTTGTTAAGCTGAACACTTCAGCTGTAGAAGTTGTATTTCACAATGGCAGCAGAGATATGCCTCTTTTCCAAATAAATTAATGAACAATGATTAAACCCGAGAACCATAGTAAAGCAGATTTAATGTCATTATTGGTTATCACCTGTTCAAATTAGTTTGTAATTCATAAAAGTTTGTTCAGATTAAATTTGCAACAGATGAAAATAATCACTGTGTATTTATTTCTCATCAGTAATGAGCCTGGAATATATCATTACAAAGGAGTCCTAGCAGAGATGGCCTTATTTTTAAAGTTGCTTTGTAAATTAGAGACTAAAACAAAGCCTCAATTACTTAATTCAGGGAAGTAAAACACAACTCCTCCTATACATCTGACATACCAGAACAACACTGGTATCACAAGGTTTCTAATGTGAGGTAATAAGCATCTTTCTGCTATTGAAAACTGCAAGAGTGAGAATTTCTCAGCAGAATTTCTATTTAAGTCTGTATAGTGACTTCCCAGCAGCCTTTAAATTCAGACAGCCATTCATCATAACATACACCCCATAATAACTTCAAGAATTTCTAGACTATTTTAAAATACCCCTTATAATTTACCCTACATGTTTTCATTCTAGGGAACTTTCACTAGAAAGAAGGATGAAAATAATTTTGATAATTTAAGGAACGTAATTAAATATGACAGTTAACATGACAAGTACAAGCCAGTTCTGGTCTAATATGTACAGTCATATGTCACTGCAAAAAATGATTCCTCAGTTTTTAATACAACCAAATCAGTGGAACATTCTTGTAACATGAGGCCACTCAATTTTAATTCGACAAAGAACAATTTTCCGTTCCTTTCAAAAAGGTTCACAATGGAAATTCAGTCTATTAAAATCCTAGTATCTGTATGAGCCAGGACTTAAATAACACAAGTCCACTCAAGGACATGTCAGGTAGTGCAGATAAGTGCCTTAAATCCACTACTTGGTTTATGGCAGCAGAATTACAGATCAGAAATGGCAAATTGAGCAAAGAATAAAGTTTAAAGGGTACCAAGTATTAAAACTGAATTGCCATTCTACATTCTACCACTGTATTTAGAATAAAACTACAGAAAATAACTTATGATTAGAAGAGTGTGTATGAAAAAATAGAAAACAGGAATTTGCCCATTTACTTCTTACGTATGGATCAGCAAAAAGATTCTGTGGAACATTTGGCTAAATTGCTACTTTGAGTGAATTCTGTGCAAGAAATTGTTTCAAACTGATCAGTTAAAGTTTTAATATATGCTTACCAGATGTCAACTATTGCTCTTCCCATAACAAAACCAAACAGAAAGCCCAATGATGACACATAGAGAAACCAGAAGAATTTTAGGTTATGTGGTAACAGACTGTTCATGCAGAGTAATTATACTAGGAATAGAGATACAGCTGTTGGGTTTGTTTTGTTTTGCCTTTTCCCCACAAGGAATAAGAATGATCAGAAGTTGTGAGAAAAATAAAGTCATTAAGCTTAAGCATTTAGAAAGCTAAAACCATATCTGAGGGAGGGGCAATGATTTACACAGTCCATTAAAAATGCAGAAATACTGTTATTTGGCACATAGAGATTGGCATTTCTCTTGGAGTCAGAGAAATAAAAGTCCTTGAGATTTGTAATTTACATATCAGACACAAATGTTCACCGTCGTTCTTTGAAGAATGTTCATTTAAACAGGTTGTTAAAAGCTACAGCTCAAGACAAAGTTGCATTAATGCACTCTGGATTTAACTGACAGATACCTCGTATAGTTTGAAAAAATCTTCATTGCGTGCAAGCATTTTATTTTAATGGCAAAGTATGTGTGCAAATTTCAAGTTTGTTTTGTGTGCTGGTCTATTTTTTTCCATACAAGCTAGTGTGGGGCTGTGTTTTGGATTTGTGCTGGAAATGGCATTGATAATTCAGGGATGTTTCAGTTATTGCTGAGCAGTGATTACACAGAGCCAAGGCCTTTTCTGCTCCACACCCCACCAGCGAGGGGAATTGGGGTGCACAAGAAGCTGGGAAGGGACACAGCCAGGACAGCTGATCCCAGGAATATTCCATTCCATATGGCATCATGATCAGCATGTGGAGCTGGGGGAAGGAGAAGAAAGGAGGGGGAACACACATCCAGAGTGACAGCATTTGTCTTCCCAAGTCACTGCTCCGTGTGATGGAGCCCTGCTGTCCTGGTGATGGCTGAGCACCTGTCTGCCCATGGCATTTGCTGAATGAATCCCTTGTTTGGCTTTGCTTTCCTTACTAAACTGTCTTGGTATCAACCCACAAGTATTCTCACGTCTAGTCTCCCAATCCTCTCCCTCATCCCAGTGTGAGAGGAGGGAGCTGCGTGGGGCTGAGTTCCCAGCTGGGGTTAAACCAAGACACCGAAAACAAGGCAAACGCACTGACATTTTCATATGGCACCTGGCAACACTGTAAACCAACAACACAGCCAACACAATGGCAAGATTGAGGGTTGCAAGACCAGTTCTAGGTGCACTTTTGCCACAACAATTTATAAATCCTGTATTTCAGTTTCACCAGGACAGACGTAAACTGTCTTTTCAGGTAAGCATAAGATCTTAGGAGAAATACAACCACTTTACTGAAAAACAGCTTTCTTATCTAGAAACCATTTCTTTTTTCAGCAGTCTTGAGTGACACTGAACTTTCCCTAACTCCGAGAACAAGGAATTCTCTCCTTTACCCTGGATTTGGGGCACTGTTGTTTTTTCATGTTTAAGTACAAAACTTAACACTTTGCCACTGGCACAACGTGTCAGACACTGCGTGGTTGCACACCATGGCTCGCAGCACGGCAGCTACAGTGGCACAACAGCAGCAGCTCAAGAACTGTTACCCAAAACTGTTAGGAGACTGTCACAGTGCCTCCAGAGGAAATCTGGAGGCTGACAGGGACCAGTGCAGGAGCTCTATGAAAAGAGGTGTCACACCTTTCGGTTCTATTAACAGTAAGTTTATGTTCCAACTTGCAAGTGAAGATAAAAATTAATCAAGTTACTTGATAAAGTTGAATAACATCCACTATTTAAGTATATATCACTGTTGAAAAAATTTCAAAAACTTTCTCCACTACACGTATTTTACAAGACAAACTAGAAGCTGGGTGGTTTACAGAAAGTCCCATGACAAGGAGAAATCTGCTTACACCCACAGTGGTTCTATGAATGCTGTGAAGAGCGAACAGTCACACTGCACTCTGTCTGTAATCCAAGTTATTTTTTAAATTTTTCTATTTCTTCCTAAGGCAACTTCGGCCAACCTATCTTTCCAAGTGTTTGATGCACACCATCATCATATTCAGTTGGAAATAGGGTATCATGCATAGATCCTATCCTCCAGGTGATTCCCATTTAAAACACTCTGTTAATCACTGAATGAATTGAAACAGGAGCAAGTTTTATTGTTGCTTTTGCCCAAATAAGCTGTTCGTGCCTATATGAAATACTGGTTTAGATGTAGCATTTTGATTACAAATACGACCTTATTTTACTAAAAAGTATTCATCTTTATTGCAGAGAACAGCTATTCAGAGGAGAAAGGAAAAAACCCCAAACCTATCAGAAGTTAAATCTTTAGCATGTAAGTTCTTTCGTTCATATGCAAATTCAGATGAAAATTGCAAAAGGATTTAATTAGTGAGTAGTGTAGCAAGATTCTACAGAAGGAAAATTAGTATTTTAATACCCAAAAACATACATAAACTGTACTTGAACAATACTACAGCTGTCATTCCATTTGCTTAATGAAGTAAAATGGCAAAAGGGTCTGAATTCTTCCCTGAGTACACCTAGACAATAGCTGTGAAAAAAGAAGGTTAACATGAAATTTATAAAAAATACAAATAGTGAGTTAGAATGACAGTATGTAATCTATACTAAACTGTGCAGTGTTAAGACTTTTGATGAACAGTAATATTGTGCTATGGGTTAAAGCCCCACCTGAAACATTCCCACAGCAGAAACTCTAAATCAGTTTTGATGATGCAGTTCATAAGCAACACCACTTCAGGAACAATCCATACTCCACAAAGGCTTCAAGCTAAAATCCCAGTCTCTGATGAAAAGCCTCATAATCCACAAATTGCTGGCTCTTGTAGACGACTACAGTGAATTTTCTATCATAAATGAAAGATCAAGCTTTGAATTCCTACTAAATTGCCCATTTACATTTGGCTGTAACACAATTAAGCAACACAGAACTTGAAAGCACTGTACACCAAGAGTTTAGACATTACCTCCACTTCTAAACCAAAACTGTTATAAATAACAGTGCTCAGTCACTGTAGTGTTCCATGAAAGGCTCGAGGCAAAAATAAGCAATATTTTTCCTTGTGCCCTCTGGTGACAGACAGCATGAGTTAAATGCGTCTATTTATTCATTTACTTTAAATTAAAATCTGATTCTTCATACAACATTGTGTAGGTTTCTTTTCTTGGAAGCAGCTGATTTTTAAAACAAGCCTACAAGTTTCAATCTCACAGCACTACCTGCCTTCATCGATACTGCAGAAACTACATCATAAAATGTTTTATGTATGTTATGTACAAACACAACCTTCTCAGTAGTCAGTTATCAATTCTAGAAAGTAACCACCTCTCAGAGTGTCTCACATGTTGCTGTTGCAAGAGCTGGAGAACATAGATTTACCCATTCCATACGTGTTTCTCAGGTAGACACAGAGCCTGGAGTACTATGGAATGGGAAGAGTTCATCCAGATTCACGTATTTTAGATACTTCATTCCCAATTGAGGGAAGGTCTTCAAACCTCGCGTAGCCATTACCAAAGTTAATTAACACTCTTCTGGAGAAACCACTAGGAGTGTTTACGCACACAACGCTGGCCTGAAGCTCCCCACAAATATTGTCCAAGATATGCCCAAGCATCAAAATTTACAAGACTCTACAAAACACTTCTGATCTGTTAAAAGGTGGCAGACTTGCTTTACTATGCTCTGAACTGCTAAATGCTGCCTCACTTCCCACCAATTTGACCTGCTCTGCTCTCAGACACACCTTTGCTAAGATAAATGTTGAGCGGAGTGCTTAAGTCCACCCAAGATTTTATTCTCTTCAGCAGATTTGCTTGACAATCTCAGGACTCTTCTACAGTTCATCAAGAAGCTGAGAGGAATCAAGGCTCTTAATCAACCCACTGCTTACAATCCAGGCCATTACAGTAAACGCTGCAAGAGTGCCATACCCTTTGTCTGCAAAGAATAGGTTGCCCCTGTGAATTATGAAGAAACACAGCTGTTCTCTGGCCACCTAGGTCTACACTCAGTATGTTGGAACCACCGTACAAAACCAAAAAAGTAAGTTGTACGAAACGCAGCCAAAACAAATCACTTCTCAAAGAATTTCCAAATATACTCAGCAGAGCAAAGCAGTTTTGATTTCCTTACTTAAGTAGAGTTTTCTTTCTCACTGTGCTCAGGAGCAACTTCACAGCAGAATGGAAGAGACTTACTGTTCCCTCAAGTCTGCTGAGAAGCAAACTGGAAACACATTTTGAAAACAAAACTGAAGAGCTGTACATGGAGAGACTGAAGGGCAGAAGGCATGCTACCCAAAAATATATTTGTAATTAAGTTCATAAATGGATTTTCTAGAAATTAGTCAGTAGGCGAACTTTCTGGAGGGTAAAGCCTGCAGCACTGCTTTTTGAGCATTTCTTGGCCTCTCACTAGAGAAACAGCAGATGTTAATAGTAATCATGAGGTGATGTTTTCAAAACATATTTGCAAATATTATTTTAATCATACATTGGATAGAGGCATGGACAGTTCAGCAGTTAGACAAAACAGTTCTGATTCCAAACCTACATACTAAAGGCACACTTGGGAATTCCCTTGATAATGTTAAAACCCAAAATGCAAAGCATCCCATCTGAATAGATATGGAATAGAAGCAACTGAGCGGTGACACAGAATAAAAGTTTCCTATGCATTTTTCACCTAAAAATTTACATAGCATATTAAAGCAGAAATTTCAGGTGTATGCACATAACCCATCCCCCTAATTAAAGACTAGAAAATATGTAACCGCTGAAAAGAGAACACTGTTCATTTATTTGTCGGTCTATTTTCAGACTACAAATACCTATCTGTAATTTTTACCAGCAGTAACTATATTTAGTTCACATTAAGAACATGACATAGCACATGAGTCAGTTTCTGACAAGGAAAGCACAACAGCATCGCACTCTCTCTTGAACTAGACCGTAAGAAATGAATCACGGGCACCCACAGCTGCCTGGGAATATACGGATTGGGGAGCACGCTGACACCGAACTGAGTGAAAGGCACAAGGCAGCAGAGAGCATCAGCCTCCACCACCGACCCGCCGCGCTCCTGCGGGACTGCTCGGTACCCAACAGCACAGCGGCATGGGGATGGAGTTAAAACCCTGACGAGGACGGCAAATCGGGAAAACACAGGCAGTCTTTGAGGGAGGAAGGAAGGAGAAGAGCTGATCAGGCTGAGCGAACTAAAGAAACGCCTCCTGCCCGGAGGCAGGGACAGGAGACCCTCTGCTCAGCCCGCCCCGCCGGCACCCCTGCAGGAGAGTCAGTCAGGGCACAGAGCCAGCGGCGGCCACCGCGATCCGGCGGGGTTTGGGGCCAGCTGCCCGGGAGCCCTGGGCCCCCGCCCGCAGACACGGGGCATTCCGGCGAGGGTCCCGCCGGGACGGGCGGCGCCTGGAGCGCCGGCGGGGGCGGGCGGGCGCCCACTCGGGCACTGCCGGCCGCGCTTACCTGCAGCACCAGCGGCTCGGGGTTGAAGGCGAGGGTGATGAGGAGCTGCATGCGCTCCGAGTCCTTCAGGTTCCGCAGCAGGAAGCTGCCCGAGTCCTTGGTCTCGGCGTAGCGGCGCACCAGGCGGTCGAGCAGGCGCTGCGAGGGGCAGTGCACCAGGTCGGACCAGCCCTCCACGGCGCCGGGGGTGAGCAGCCGCACGTCGCCGTTCAGGCTGGCGAACTCGGTGGCGGGCAGCGCCTGCAGCAGGTCGCAGCGGCCCCTGCCGGTGGCGCGGCGGCAGATCTTGGTGTCGATGTCGGCGAGCTCCTGCGCCGAGCCCAGGCGCTTCAGCACGACGCGGCGGGAGCCCTCGCGGGGCTCGCCGTACCGCGCGAAGTACACGTTCTTCACGTTGAAGAAGTCCAGCAGGCGCAGGCGGCCCCAGCTCTCCAGCCGCAGCTGCCCGTTGAGGAACTTGCGGCACCAGCTGGTGCCCCAGCAGGCCGGGCACTTATTGAGCTGCAGGAAGCGCCGCTCCGACAGCTCGTTGCGCTGCAGCGAGGCCAGCAGCGAGTGCGTGTTCAGCACCAGCGCCGCCGCCAGGCTGCCCAGCACCGCCAGCTTCACGTAGCGGTACAGCCGCCCCAACTTCAGCGACACCAGCCGCAGCATCGTCCCGGGCCGCGCCGGGCCCCCCGCCCTCCGCCGCGCTCGCTGCCCGCCCCGGCCGCGCCGCGGCTCCGGCTCCAATAAACTCCCCGCTCGCCGCCCGCCCGATAAAAGGCGGCCAAGTTACTGAGGGGCCGGCGGGGAGGGG
>VZTE01005521.1:1879181-2099136 GCA_013397775.1 Eulacestoma nigropectus | reverse complement strand
CGCGGGGCTGGCCGTGGCTGCCGCCATGTTGCGGGTGTGTGTCCGTGTGTGTGTCCGTGTGTGGCCGTGTGTGTGGCCGTTTCTGTCCGTGTCTGTCCGTGTGTCCGCCCCCGCCTTGTCCGGGCCACCAGCGCTGCCGGCGGAAACCGCCCTGCCCGAGGCCGGCCGGGGACGGCCGTGCTGCCCCAGCAGTGTCCGCCACCCGCCGTGTCCCTGCCCGCCCCTCGCGGCCGCCGCAGCCTCACAGCGCTGCCCTCACGGGTCCCGCCGCGGTCCGGGTCGTACCGGCGCGTCCCAGCTTGGCTTGCTGGTGCCACGGGACAGGTTCTCTGTTTCCCGGTGCTGGCAAGGCGCAGTTCGTGTGTCTCGTTTTGTCGTTGGAACACTACACCTGATCCTTCGAAATGCGTTCATCGCGTCCCACTCCGGGGGGAAGAACGGTGCGGGGACCCTGCTGGGCAATGTACCGAGCTGTGAGGCTGCCTCCGCAGCGTCCCTGTGAGTGGTGTCCCTGGCACTGCCTCAGGCTCACAACCGCTCTATAAAACTAACGCACCACAGAGTATCAGAGATTAAGAGAAAGGGTGAAAGTCTCAATCTCGTTTAACGCTGTGCCCTCACCAATTAAAGACAACCATCATAATGTGAGAAGTACCTCACCTGTTCGGTCCCAAAAGTGCAGTAGGGATGTGATGGTTGGGAAAGAAGTGTAGCAGACGGCATAATTTCCAGTTATTTCATATGCATGATAGAAAAATCTAAGTGCTTAGTATCTAGAATATTGGACATACATTTGCCTTTTTATATTAGCATGTACTGATATCCTTGTGTATTGGGTTTTGATGTTTCTATGTCTAGTCTATTTATCGTACTGAGATTTTGTCACTGACCATATCTGATTCAACATGCTGCTGATAGGGTCAAATCATTCCATCAGCAAATTCTGGTCTACAAACCAGTGGGTTTATTACAGAATAAGTATATACATAAATATATATCATCTCCCTTAAGTCTTCATTAGCGGATGCACTGCTTGATGCCATATTTCAAATAATCATAATTGATCCTGAAAGATGAATGGATTTTTTTTCTGCGTGTAAACTCCAAACTCACTAGCTAAACATGTTTGGTCTTTACATGTTGGTAGTTGTTTTCTTCATCTAATGATATCTAGTCCTAAAGTTATTAAATCACTTACAAATCCAAATATAAACAAATATACTGAATTAATGTTTATTTTCTGCATTGCTTATTTCTCAAGCTTTCTCATTTGCTCCTTTATAGGAAACAGCTTGATCCTTCTGAACGTGAACAGAATATTTTAATCTTTACTAGACGAAAACATTTTAAAGTACAAAGAATCATTTAAATAGTTTAATATGCTCTTTCAACAACAATGTAGTGTTCTTAAAGCATTTGACATTGCAAATTCATAAACAAATAAATCTGTTTCTAAACAGATCAGAAAACTCGTTCTGTAGCTATTTCTGGTTTCACTGACATTCACTGAAGACTCTGGGGGTTGTTTGTGAGGGATAAGGGAAGGCGGAGGCTGCCTTTTTACACTAACTTGGTTTCACAGATTTATGAATTTTGGGTAAAGAAAAAAAGGAGACTGAAGGAAAAATGCAACCATTTGGAAGACTAAAATGTGGGGGAAAAAAGGTTGAGGCAGAGTTGGAAAGAAAAAGCAAAGGAGGGGGACCAACTGAGTAAAAAAGGATTAATTCTGAAAGAATGACAGATATATCTTGTAGCTTTTAGAAAGCCTGATTTGTGAATGATCCATTTCGAAGTGCAGGGGAATGCAAAATAAACTAGATAATGCATTATAATGCATGCATTTCCTGTCTTTCTAGAATTGCCACCTTCTGACTAGCCTTCAAAATCAACTACAGTAGTTTTCCAGTGAAGACTTCATTATATATGACAGTGTAATTCATCACAGGTTGCAGTGACTGGGAGGTAAACACAGGCCATCAGTGGAATGCCAGTGCATGGCGTTCTCTGATGTGCAGCAGGTTCTTACAAAGGGCTGGGCACAGCGACAGGGTCTCAGTTTGCTGTGTGGTATGAAGTGCCATTCCAACAATTACCTGTTATTGCTGCCTCCATCCGGGGGTTTTTTACATCTCCCGTAACAATGGTGTGTTGGCGTTACGCACAGACCTTGCATACAAATAGACAGAATATATTCCCACTGTTTTCAGAGACATGGAGAGGCCTCATGGTGATCACAGACTCCTCACCTGCAGAGATGTCTTACACAACATTAAATTATCTGGTATATTGATTTGAAAGAAGACTTGAATAGATCCAAGCCTCCATAATGAGAAAGCAAACAACCACCCAGAATTTAAACAGTTTAGAATGAGCAGAAAATCCAGCAGCTCTATTGAAAGGTCTGATAACAGACTCTCCCTGACTAGGGCATGGCACTCTGAGCTCTTATTTCTACAGAAATAAGAGAAACTACAGAATAAGCAGCTGTTAAAAATGGCAGCTATCTCAAAATCCTTGCAGATACTGCAAAACCATTTGGAGTATCTTTTTTTTCTTAATTGTCTAGACACTCTTTCCACCAAATCACCCTGCCACTTTCAAAATAGGGACCTTTGTCACTTTAACCAGGCAGCTCTGAAAAATGTGCTGGGAAGAACAATTCTAAGTTCTGCACCTGTATAATCCAGAGTTTACATATTTGTGTTCACGTGCATCAGACTCACTGCACACCCATTGTTCAGCAGCCTGTGTCCCAGCAAGGGCTGCAGTGGGCATGCCTGAGATTTCTGAATATTTTGCCTTTTTATGTTTAGGGGATAGCCACAGGTTGGGACAAACGTTCAGTATCCTCAGACATCTTTCAGATTTGGTCCTTGAGCAGAAAGTAGAATATATCTCAAGGAATCTGGATATATGGCTGGACTATGTAAAGGATCTATCCAACGAAGCATCCATCACACTCCTCTTAGAGGGAGGGACACTGTTTGCAGTTGTCTGAGGATGTGTAGCACAGTTTCTGTTCTGTGCTCTACCTTCTGCAGATTGAAAATCTGTTTTGTTATGTTGTACCACTTACTCATAACAAAATGAAATTAGTATTGTGCTTCTGGAAAAATAACACCTAAAAGGTGGGTTAGGTTAGTCTGTTAACTTTACTAGTGAAAGGGAGTGTCCTTTTTTAACCAATAAAAATTTGCAGTAAATTGGAGTTTTAGTTCTCTATGTACAATACTAATTCTTGCTTAGAGTGCAAGCAAAAATGAAAAAGCAACAAGATGACAATTTTAATAAATAATCATAAAATTTTTAATTGTGTTGAATTTTATGCACGTAACATACTGTATTTGGTGCAGTGTAACACAGAAATACTTGCTCTGTAGAATTTTTGCCTTTAGTAATCTGGCATTTTTTCTCAATTTCTTCCTCCTTTAATTGCTGCCTATTACAGCCTTTGAGCAGCTGAACAACATTACAGATTATTTTGCTGAATCAACATCCTAGCAAATGTGCTTTATCATCATGAATCGGACATTGCCTGGTTATTGCACTGAAACTGAATATCAAAAGCTGCAAAAGTATTTTCAAGTTCTCCTCTCTCTTTCCTCCCATCTTCAAGTATAGATTAAGGATGGTCTTTGTCCTTTAAAGTAATTTAAATCTATTTTTATCCTGATTTCATGCAGTATGTTCTTTATATTTGTGTACAAACAGGGTGACAGTGCTTATGTCCTTGTGTAAAGTCTAATTATTTTGTTTCTGATGGAAATTTTGGGATTCTCAGTGAAACTATTTGTTTTCGTCTTTGAACTTTACACAATAGGTTTACCATAAACACATAATATCTTTACTTTCAGTGCAGAATTTTGCTGCTTCTATGTGTAACTTGTTTTTGTTCAATTAGCTCTGTGTGTATTACATAGCATCTGACATCTGTTTACTTAGAAGTATCACTACTTAACATGGATTTTCAGGTTTGTCTGCTGGGAGGGTTTAGGTTGGATTATTTCTTTCTTCCTCTATACCACTCAATGATCAGACTGTTTTATATTATACTAATCAGAATTTTCGTGGCATGGAAGTTGTGGGCTTGTGAAATTTGTTCTTCTTTTTGTATTATTTTGTGTAAGTGTGAACCTGATAATATTGCACCAAATTTAATATATCATTGTTTGGACATTGGCTTGGACTTCTATCGAGTTGTCCTGTGTCTGAAGTAACTGATTCAAAATACAATTTATTTCATCATGTTCCTTCAGTGGGGACTGTCCATCTGTTAATGAGGTTATTTTATTGTAAATTTCTAAAATCCATAATACAGGAAACCACATGAATGCTATCAGCAACTTTGCATTCTTGTTTACTAAAGGTGCTGTTATTATAAATGAATTTGAAAATGTCTATGGGAATGCATTGCCATGGTAACTGGGATCCACAACAGCAGCTGCTTGCTCTTCATTGCTGTTGCATATATACATTAAAGCTGACAATGCCTCTTCATTCAATTTTAACATGTGTAGCCTGAAAAAAAGACATCAGCATTTCAAAAGCAACACATCTGATGTCAAATGCAGCCAATCTGTGAGTTAGGTTTATTTAGTTTCTTGGTTTCAGTCTTAGAGTTGTTGAAAGCTAGCTAAAACCTTAGCTTTAACATGATTTTGTGGCATGAGAAGTTACTTTTCCATACTCTTCTGTCAAATTCAAAACATTACAAGCTCTTCCAGTAATTCAGCTTCAGAAAATGCCTTTGTTATCCATACTTACTGATTGTTATAGCAATTATATTCAATAGTTATGAAGTTTTCGTCCTTTGCCAGCCTTTCTGGGAGGCATCTATAACTGAGGCTTCTGTTCCATTTTTAATGCCTCATACTCTAAGAACTAAAATCCAGTCAGTTGTCCTCCAGCTTTGTGCTGTATTCTGTTTTACATTTCAGAGATGTCTTTGGGTCTAAGCTATGCCATTCTGCTGTGCCACTGAGACACTTCCTAAACAGTATGTCTTTTGGTCCAACGGGCAGAGGAAATATGAAGTGTGTTCCTCATGTCAGCAAGAGTAAAATAATCACATTCATCTTCTTAAAAATATAGTCAGAGAAGTATTTTATGTTATCCCTTCCTTAAAGATGAGGAAAATATAACACAGAGAGATTACAAGTCAGATTGAAATCTCTAGTATTACTTGTAGAACTAGAATATTACATGGCATAGAAAAGGGTCAAAAGGATTAAAACCCAAACTTACAGTTTGTTGTGCTGGCCCTGTTAAAAAAACAAACCATAAACTAGGACAGGAAAAGATTCAGAGAAGAGCTGAAAGTTGACCAAAAATACAACTTCCTCACTAGGAGCCATGAAGTAAACTAGGACTGTTCGGTTTGAGAAAAAGCTACCTTGGAAGCATATGATAAAGTACAAGATGGTGAGTGTAATGGAAAGGGTGGGTATGTCGCAGAAGTTCTTCAGCTTCTCTGTCACCAGAACTACAAGAACCAATTAACCCCGGCCCCCCAAGTTAAGCTCGTAGGATCCCTTTTCAGGGCAATGAGTGCTGCAACGTGTAAGAGCTGTGGAACTCCAGGCCCATTGCAGATGCTCAGAGTTTCTGCTGGTTCTCAGGAAGAATGGACAGTTCACAAAAGAGAAGCACATTGGGGCTAACCAAGTACATGGAAACTGACTTTGGAAGTCCCTGAGCTGAAAAGGATTGCTCAGGTGCAAAAAGTCTGCAGAAGTATTAGGCGACAGTATATGCACACCCTATTCCTGCTGCTTCCTAGACATCCATTTCCTGGATACACTTAATGACAGGCTACTGGTCCACATGGATATTTGCTTTGGCCCAGTAGGCTTGTCCCTAAGTGTCCATACCCTGCAAACAGCATCACCTTTCGAAGTAGAAAACAACTATAAGATATTTAGTTTTCCTATATTTGGTTTTCACAGATGAAACAAATGCAAATATTTGAACATTGTCAGCAGATCGACTGTTTGACAGTAGGTCCATTATTATTCTGTTTATAAAACATTGCTTCTTCGAACGCTTCAACTTCAGTGTAAACTGAAGGCCTTTAACACTTGCTTTCGTGTCCATTTATTGATATATTTTTTTAAAACCTAATTCAAATTTTGCTGCCACTGGGATAAATCTTCTAAAGGATGTAGAAGTTCTCTTAACTGCATTTTGATAACTTCCAAGAGTAGGGAACATAATGTGAAATCACAGAGCTCATTAAAATAAAGTCATACTGGAAGAAACAAAGAAACATTTGGTGACTGAAAGTACTTACCACAATAATGAAATGCAGGACTTGACTTAGAAATAGCTCCCACAAAGGATGCTACTTTTTTAATAGCTGAGGTTTTTTTCTACTCCTTTATGACTATCTCTTAAGGTACATTTATACCACCCCTGCAGCACACACACACACCACGCTCCTGCAAGCAAAACCTTGCCACATAAACCCAATATAGAAATCTTTGAGAAAATTAAGTATTTGGATATGCTATACTTGCCAAACAATCTTAAAGCTTCACCTAGCAGATAAATAATTACCTAAAGTAAAAAAAAAATTAAATAAATTTTACTGTGGTACGAAGTATGTGCTAGAACTATTTATGACAGCTAATGAGAATAATAGTAATGAGAAATATAAAACGAAATTTTAAACTGTGATAATAGGAGTTAAATTTTTGTAAGGTGAGTTAAATACAAAGAATGAAAACAGAACATACTACATGGCAATAAATACATTTAAAAATTAAGATTTGATGTAGAAAAGATAGAATACAGGTGGGAATTGGTAAATAAGTTCAAGCCTTTGCATAGGGCTGCCAATATGACTGTGTCTTTAAGGAGAGCTGCTGAAAACACTGCAAACTGTTGTACATAATTATAGTCAAGGGACTGCAGCATTTTAAGAATATTTGCTTAGGAAGGGAAAATCTGAAATTAGCTTCTAATTAGAAAATGTTGCGGTCAAGATCAGATTTCCATAGTGAAGGATTAAACACTGAAAGTGTTACCAAGATCCACTAATAACCCACATGCCCCTCCTTAACTAAGGCTACTTTTTTTCCTGTGAGGACTCTTCCCAAGTTGTTTTCTCCTGCCTAGGTCATGACTGAAGTCACAGACGACCCAGTTGTCAGCACTGCTGCAGTGTAATGGAGGCACCAGTCCTAATTCCTTACAGGTTCAAGTGTCAGGGATAAATGAACCACTCATTTTAAACACAATTATATCTGATAAGCAAGAGCATCGAGGAAGTGTGTGTTAAAGCAACAAATGGTGGAGGGTTTTTGAAAAGGCATGGAAGGCTGAGTCACTGAAAACAGCACTACTACAGGGGAATTGAGGTATTTCTGCTTTCATGCTAAGTGTTGGATAAAGCTTTGATTTCTGTGGAATGGAGAAAATCCACAAGAGATGAAATGAGGCTTTTACATCTTGCAATAGTGGATAAAACCAAACTAGTTTTGTTACTCTTATATGAAAGAGAACACATAGAGATACAATCTGGAGAATAATAAACCACACCAGGATACATAGATTTTTAAAAATTGTGAGGCCCAAGCTTTCAAAGAAAAGCCTGACCACATAAGAAATTAGCCCACCTCTTTCCCACAAAGTACTATTCAAAAAAGAATGTAAATTTTTTTTCTTAACTGTTAAAAATTTTATTTAGTTCCAAATCAGCACTATTACTATATCGGAGCTATGAAAAGTTCCACATTGTCCCATGAGATGGACTCGTTTAGTCTAGGAAAAATTCTTTCCGAAGTGTTTGTCTAATAAAGGAGAAACTTATCTCCAACAAGGAAATAATTCTCCAGAACAATTTTGCTTTGGCTTATGCAGGCAGATTTTTTCTTCTGCTTAGTCAAGCAACCATTGAGGATTCTTAAAAATTCAATAAAACAACCGAAGTGTATTGGAAGCAGAATTCTCTTTCAGTGCAGGCTGGTTTACAAGTTTGGGAAAAAAATTTTTGCTGTGAGGTGGAATCCACAGTGTCAGTCAGCACCTACTGCAGCTGACTGACACCAGCTCTCACCACGGAGACACCGTTTCATCCACCTGTAAAACCCCACAGAGCCATTCCACTGCTGTCCCAAGGTCTCATAACAAGTTGATAACAAGCCTAGAAGGGTTGTGGTCTCATGGAATCAGCTGAAAGCAACCCACACTGGGCATACATTCATGAGGGAAATGGACTACATGATCTTCTGACTTCCTTTGCATTCTAAATTAATCTGATTTTGTGATTTTTCCAATTCACACTTGCAGAATAAACTAAACTGTTGGTCGGTTAAGCAATGGATTTAGCTTAATTAAGGGGTAACTTTATTGAACTTAATTGTATGCAGTATGTAAGACACCAAACTGTATGATTTAGTGTCCTTTCTGCTCTAGGAAACTATGAAGCTTATGAAAATGCAACCCAACTTTATGTGTTACAATAGTAGATACACCGGAAGGAGAAAAATATATTTGATATATATATCAATATATATCATCTGCTTAACACTCCACTGAGGCTTTACTGAGAAATAAATAACAAATTCCTGTCAAGTTGGTGTAACTTGAAAGCCAGTTCTAGCTAGTTTTTCCTTCAGCCAACACTTTCATATATGGAAAAACCATAGCAGCTTTGCAGCTTACCCAGCTTTGCAGATGGACACGGTAACAAGGCCTGCATGTTTGCAGACCTCGTAATAAGGATGACTAGAATAAAGAGAGCATGCTTACTCCTGCCTCAGGCTTTCCTGAAATTGGTTATGTCCACAGAAGCACAGCAAATTCAGCTCAAAGACTGACACTTACTGGCCACTCTTGGGTTTCATCACAAGGTGCTTTGGGTCTTCAGACCGAAGTGGTTTATCCAGGGAAGTTTGCAGATGAATTACAAAGCAGCCTGACTTTGTGTCTGAAGTTTCACTTAAAGATCGGTGTCTGAAAATACACGATTTCTAGCATGCACTCATGTAAATGAATAGAGCTGTACTTTGTAATTTGCAGTCCAAAGAAACTTACTTTCAGGGATCTAAGGTCATAGGATTGAGCAGCAGTATTATAGAGTGCTATTTTATTAAAATGGCATGTCTTTCAAGTTCACAAATCATTCACATTTCAGAGCAAGTTTTGCAGCAGTCCTTATCAACCACTGATATGTCTCGTATGAGGGAGAGAAGAAAAAAGGAAACGGCCTCACCAAGGAAAAACATCAATAGTTTCATCCTCTGATTCTGAAAATTCCTACAGAGACAAGGTCAGTTAAATTACATACTTTCTGTACTTTACTCCAGCTGACAATCTGCTGGTTATAATGCAAGAACACGAGGGCTCAAATAGATTTTTCTGCCATGGTGTGCCATCTGGCACAGAGCAGCCTCACAAATGCTGCTTCCCTGCTCTGCTTCTGCAGATCCAGTGACGGCATAATTGTAAGCCCTGTCAGTTTTCAGCAGCAAAGGCAGCTTAATGCAATCTATCTGTAGGTATCAAAGTCACTCATGCCAGATGCAAATGTTTCATGGCCCAAACTTAAAGATGTGATTATATTTCCATGCAGAAAAAAATCTCCAACATTGGAAGTACATTTGAAAGTGCAGGAGGATTAAAACAAAAAGTAGGGGATTATATCTGGGACAGGTTGGTATATTGGTGCTTAACAGAACAATGCATTAGGCAGCGATGAGTTATTTCACTGCTGTGGTGCCAAACTGTGATTTTGTTTTCCTCAGATACAAGAGAGATGAGGATCTGCTTTTAATAAGTGAAGCAGTAACAAAATGAACCATCATGCAGCCGCTGCTTAAGTGTTCCCAAGCAGCACTGTCAGTACCTCTTGCTACTGAGGCAAGGATGCATGTCCTTGTAGCTTTGATTTCAGAGCGTTCTGAGTGATGCTCGAATGTGTGGTAGTGCTGGGATGCTGCACAGATGGTGACTGGCATAAAATTACCCTTTCATTTGTGACTCAACTCAGAATCCAACCTTGTGTCTCCAGCAGGGACAGGACAGAAAACCAACTCACTGCAACAGCTTCTTTTCTTTCAATGGAATTTTTTAAGTATCTGTCTAAATGCTGCTGTTGCAGATGAAAATCTTGCTTCCTCGACATTAATGCTACAAGGAAAAAAAGACTGCAGTGTTTATAGAAAAATCATCTTGTATTAAGACATGCTAAACATCCAGGTCTGCTGTTCTGAAAAATACCTTTTAATACAAAGATTGCATCCTAGTTTTTCCCTGCACTTATTTATGTATGGCACTGACTGGTGTTGATTTCATCTTCCTCAGTACATTATTCAGTATTCAAGTGAACAGAAGGCTCTCCTTCAACCCATTTATGATATAATATTGTTCAGTGGAGCTAATATACATCTCACACTTAGAGGTACACAAAGAAATTGTGTGTGCTCACGTTTGACAACCATAATTTTTTACTCCTACAGGCAAGGTTCCAGCTTTCTGTGATTCTGCAGTTTTAGAAATGCCATTCTCCCATGGAGACCTCTGTACACTGTGGAAGTAATTTAAAAATGGAGGCTTCTGAGTTACACTCCATAGTTAAGTGCTTAGAGAACAAAGACACCTTAGATTACTGTAAATGGGACTGAAGCAGAGGGCAGTTGGAAAGAAAGTCTTCTGTATAACTACTGGCAGCATTTCTTGAATAGCATATCCAAATAACTGGTAGGGCATGGTGACATCAAAATATTAAGCCCCTCCATAGCTGGATGTGTTACTTTAGACAAATGTTGAATTACTTGGCAATTCTTCAATTACACTTCTGAACACTTGTACTGTAACTACTCAGTTACAGTACTGATCCCAAATTTTGGAATCCCAAAATCATTTGTAAACAGAAGTAAATTATATCTCACAACAAGACATAAATGATAACTACCCTATGGAAAGTACGTACCAAAGTCAGGCAAGGAGTTCAGATGTCTCAGCTCTCTCATTCTGGACTTTAGAAGAAGTTGACATCATTAGTTCTACATTTATTATTATTAGCAATTTATTATTAGCAATTTTCACTCTGAGTTTGTCCTACCAAAAAGATCAGTTTCTGAAAAAGAAGTGCCATAGCCCCCAAAATAGTCATGCTGAGTTCAAAGGAAAAACAAAACCACTCAATTATTTAGAAGTGGCTTCCTAGCACCTCTGCACTTCTGGGACAGTTTTTCTCTCGGTTTACAGGATCCATATTTTTGAGTGATGCTGCCTGCTTCCAGTTCCATCTCAACACTAGCTTCGGTATTGAGGGCTCAGCGCTTTCCTTGATTTTACATATTAGCTGAATTTGCCTGTCCTTGCTGTATGAGTTTTACAAGACAATGTGACTGTCCCGTAGGAAATGGTTTCTGCTTCTTCATGAAAGAGAGATGGGGCCAATTCCCCCTTCCTTTGTAGCTGTACTACCATGAGCTGTAACTGTTGTCCAATGGCTCCAGAAGAGCAAGATGGAAAAATACATGGGGATTTGTTGTGAAGAGTAATTTAATTCCAGAAGCCATTTTACATTTTCCTTCAAGATTTCTTAATCACTGACTGGTTTTTGTTGTTGTTTTTTGTTTTGTTGGGATTTTATAAGAAAATCATATCTTGTGAAAAGGAGTAGGAGGAAAAAATCCTATTTATAAAGCCCCAAGTTTTTACTGTTATTTCAGAAATAAATATCTTTTTCCCCATTAAGTCACACTGTATTGACTTCTGTTTGCTTTGCAACAGAAGCCCAGAAAGCAACTTTTGCTTTCAGATATGAATGCTGGAAACAAAATCCATTATTTACAGTACTTTTGAAAATGCTGTCTCACTTACAGGAAGATGTTTGGACTATTTAAAGTAATTTTACTGCTTCCTTAGGACAAAGCACATACTCTATTTAACCAGGTTGGGTGGTCTTTAACAAAAAAAGGTGGCCTAAAGTGGCTAAATTCATATGTAAAAACATCAAATGGGATTTACTTTTATAATGAATTCAGGTAGAATAACATAACACAAGTAACAAGTAGTGATTGATTGTTTTCATGGCAATATCACCTTTATGAACTGCAAAACAAATGTGTCTGCTCTATATTTAGATTGCACAGAAAGAAAAAGCCAAGCTGAAAACAACAATAATTTGTGGCCAAGCAGGTGGCAAATCAAGCTAACTCTAGATTTAAAATTCCTGAGCAAAAGTTCTGTTTAAAATACATTGTTTATCTAGCTAGCTATTCTTATGGTCCCTTCCCATCCACTGCAAATGAGTGATAAATTCGAGGATTGTCTCGGGGGAGCTCTTGCAATATCAAAAATTGTACTATTTTCCTTTACAAAATTATAATTTCAATATAAATTCTAAAAATGTTAAGGAAGGACATATACATTTGCCAATTCCCATTCAGTATCCAAATATTCCTCCATTTGTCTACCGTGACGGCAATTCAGTTTAAAATCATATCTTAACCTACCTTTTAAAATGCTCTCTATCTGTTGAAATATTATGTGAAAAGTTACATGATACACTTTCTTTTAAAAAAAGCAATATAGTAAGAGGTATGTCTCAGCATGCAGTATTTCATTTTGGGGATATGCTGAATGACGTTTTAGTAACTTTAAATAATATATTAAAACATTTTTGCTAACTTTTTTCCCCTAAAAAGTCTAGCTCTTATGTGAGATGTGGATTATTAAATTCCATGGAATTGATTTCTATGGGGGATTTCAGTTTTGAAATCTGAATTTTCATTGGGAAAAAGCAACCCATTGTATTATCAGAATACAACATACTGTTTTCTTCTACTATTTTAAGACATGAAAAATACCTATTGTCATAAAACATTATGATAGCCACATTCCAAATGTTTTTATTATTAATACTATATTTTTAAACTCATAATTCCTAGATAGAGGAACAACTGCCAAAGCCAGATAATGGTATTTTCAGTTTTACTTCTTTTAAAACCCCTAAAATTAAATCAGTATGCAAGGTGCAAATGGAACTCAAGGAATTGCTTTCTTTCAGAGTCAATAAGTGACCATTTGCTCACCCGTGTTGAAATGTATCTTTCAACAAAAGGCCATATTCAAAACAAGAGAACAGATGAATGTAATAGCCTGCGTTTTGCTGGCAGAGTCTTCCGGAGTCACAAAGAGAACCTTTAAGCCTGCACAGGAATGTGGCAAACATGTTTTATGATGTAAAATATCCCAGTTAACACCCCAAAAGTACCCTGGGGGTTTTTTCATGGAGAATATTGTGAAATATATGAAGAACGGCATTCAAAGACTATTTCTCTGTACATTTAGAAGGTGGGAAGAAGAGCTAAGCAACAACTAGATGAATGCTCAATGCTTATGACTGTTCTGCCATCACATCTAGTAAAAAGCAACTGTCAGTAAGTTCCATTTTTTCCTCTTTTTCAGGACCAGTTCAGTAGATTGAGTCCTCTTTGAAGTGACAGAATATGTGGATGCACAAAAGTTCTGGCGTTTGCTGCTACCAAAACAAATTTTAAAAGGACTGCTGTGAGAAATTGATCTAATAATCCCTTATTTATGGCTCTTCCCATTTTAAAGAATCTGTTTCTGGTAGGTGAGGCCCTACCCTGCAGTCTTCTGCACATCTATAGGGCTGTGCTCAGCAGGTAGAGTGTTGCCAGGTTTAGACTGTCAGACATGGTGGAGAGAACATTGATGGAAGAGTTCAGGCTGTGCTCCAGAGAAGCCATATCAAGCAGCAACAGTATGTAAACCTAGGTCCAACACCCTTTTTCTTTTTTTCTTGCTAGAGCTGCTTTATAAGGAACAACTGTTTCTCCTGACCTGCAGTGGAGGCAGAAGACTGGCAAGAGAAAGGACAAGGTGGATAAAGAACACTGTTAACAGCAACTCTGAGAACAAAGCAGGGATGCCACAAGTGCTGGCTCAGCTTGGATAACTTCCTACCACTTTCTGTCTGGGATACTTAGCTGATTTATCCTAAAATTGTTTTCTCATACTTTTAAGGATGTTGAGCAGATATGCTGTTTCTTCCTAAACAGTGTCTAACCTGTGAGAGACATGAACATCCACAGCAGTCTCAGTGTCCTGGGAGGGCACTGTTTAATCAGTTGAGCCTTTATTAGGGAGCACTTGTCAGAAAACAGGTGTGATTTGAAGACACAAAAATCTAGCTCTGTTCCAAGCCTTTAGTACTCTGGGATGGTGAGCCCCTGCAGTTCCTCTCCCTACCCGGGCCAGAGAACTGCTGCAGATTTTAAAATCTGCATCCATGGGTCGTGGATGGAAAGAGCAGCTTCAAACAGGGAATTAGTATCTGTTTGCCCTCTGACAGCAACAAACACAGCCTTGAGTTT
This sequence comes from Eulacestoma nigropectus, assembly GCA_013397775.1. NCBI lineage: Eukaryota > Metazoa > Chordata > Aves > Passeriformes > Eulacestoma > Eulacestoma nigropectus. The sequence continues at coordinate 2,084,779 of VZTE01005521.1, read as the reverse complement.
ATTTGTTGCTCATGTCAGATAATTTACTTTCACTAGAAGGGTATGAAAATAATCTCTTCTCTTTCAAATACCAGAACATGGTTTGTCTATAAATCATACAAGAATGCACTAGACATCCAAGCAGACTATGTGAATAATCCAAAATACATTGTTAGAAGTTAGAAGACAGGACAAAATTCCTCACAAGGCTCAGAAATAGAACAGATTACACAGAACACAATCCATAAAGCCTTTTCATGCAAGGCAGAAAATCTCACCAAAATTAATGATCCCCAAGAATTTTTATTATCTCAGTCTCCTGTGTCTTCCATAACAGACTGGTGGAAGATGTTCATGTAAAGCCTAAGAAAGTGAAACTTAAGCAAGAAAAGCAACAGTTCTACTGTTATTCCATGTCCAAAGTGACAGAGGAATGAAAATGCAGGAGTGGCCATAAGATGCTTTGAGTGTGATGGAGTTTATGTATGACTTTTGAATTTCATCTCTACATTATAAATGGTTTTTGTGTACATAACTCAAAATGCTAACCTTACTGAATGCAGTAAATTTTGCTTCCTCTCTCTTATACCTACAAGTTAAATACCCAGAAAACCAAAAAAACGCAGCGAGATATTGAGCGTCTTGGAGCCTGATCTAAGCTGGTTCAGACTTTGGACCAGATGACCCCTGAAGTCCCTTCAAATCTGAATTATCCTTTCATTCTGATTTTGTGGTGCTAAATTAATCAGAAATTCAAAAAGATAATTGCACAGCATTCACAATTGACCATTGTTGACAATTCATGAGCCTCTACTCACAGAAAGCCTGGCATTCATAAACACTGAGAACAACAACTTTGGCCAACAGGCTTGTGTCAAAACAAAGAAATGCCTAAATGGACTTTGATCAGCAGATGAGACTGATCACCAGAGGAGAGCAGAATTCATAAGAAAGGATTTTTTTCATGATTCGTCTTAGGAGTCTTCCATGGCTTATCTTTGGAGAGCAGAAGAAAGAGAAATAAAAATGACTGCTGCAGCAAGAAGAAATGCCAAGTTTTGAGGAAATTATATGAAGGGAAAGGAGAGATAAGTGAGTCTGGATTCCTTCTGTATCTTGGTCTGGGTACAAAAAATGCTGCAGAGCAGTAAGCACCCCAAAAGCATGGGAGTACACACAGAGTCCTGATGCTCTGCATGTATCTGACAGTACCTGGGGAGTGACTCCTGTAGAAATGTATATACAGTATGTGCTCATACCCGGTGTCACTTGAGTTTTTCAGTTTTAATGGCACTGTTTCTCCATTTCTTACTTTTCCCTTAGCAAATGAGAAACTCTACTCTGTTCGTTCTGGCCTAGCTCTTTCTAAAGAGATCCATGGCAGTTATTTCAGGTACTTTTCTTTCATCTAGTCATGACTGCCTAAAATGAGCAGATTTTCATACAAAGTATGCATGGTAGAAGTCTTTAAGTGGACTTCTTAGGTTTTTAATTTGGCAGCAGCTGTTGCAGTGGGCATGCCAGAGTTGTTATTCTGGGCATGCTGAAAATCAGACATTTTGTAATCTTACCTGTAACTTAACCCTTATAAAGGAGATCAAGGGGAAGAACTGTTCTGACACAAACTCATAGCAAGTTTCCCCATAGCTCCACAGAAACAGTGGACAAAGAAGAGAACAATAATGAGTTCCTGAAAAGGCTGCCAGATGAAGGCACAAATGACTACGACAGTCACAATATGTGGTACTTTGGGTATAACCTAACAAAACAAACATTTGTGGATGGACACACCAAATACAGTGCTTTCCAACCTCAGCTTCTACTTGAATTGGATTCCTCTGACTTTAAAAGTATCTCCAGGATACCTTAAATAGAACAGAAATAGCTCAAAGACAAAGTTGACTTTAAGACATTCTTCAGAGGTCATTCCCATAGTGTCAAAAAAAATTCAGGGAAACTGCCAAGAAGTTACGTCCTTTGGAAGAACAGCATTATATCTACCTTTTCAGTAGGGATACTTCTTCTGTGAAGTGATGATGTCTCCTTGAAAACGTTTGCTTTCTTGTCACTATTTCCACAAAGCAGCAAAAGGGAAACATGACTCCTGGAAGAAAAACAAATGGTGTAAGTATTTTAAAGACTACATTTTCGTTTTACAATTCCTCTATTTAAAAGAATACACTTAGGTCCCCACAAGGACTCTGATATGTTTGATCTGAGAATTGACTATTTAGACACAGAATTTCTATAATATTCAAAAGAAAAAGATCACCCTTTAAGTCAGACTTCACTGAAATACGGTCACAGGCATCAAAGCTTTGTTCCCAGGTTCAGCGGTTACTGACTGAATGAAGCCATACTCTGTTGGCCACAGTGCTGAAAGTGGATTCCTTTTGTTATTTATGGGCAGAGGAGTTTAGGATCAAACTGTGGTCTCACTGAAGTTAATGGCAAAACTCCCACTGACTTCAATTAGAACAGAATTTGGCTCACAGTCTCATTAATGAGCATAACAATTAAAAGAAGCTTTTACAAGCCATATTGCTGTGTAAAAGGGCATGAACCATGTAGCAGATTTCATTGAACCCACAGCCAACAGTCATTGCTATAGCAACTGAGGTTCTAACAAAGGTAGTCACTGTCTCTGTAATCATCAGGTGTCTCTATAGCAACTAGAGTTTCCAGAGAACGAGAGAAAAATATTTGAAAACTGTCAGTTGGAAGAAAAGAGGTTTGTGAATAAAGAGGTTGGAAGCAAAAGCAACGTAAGGGTAAAACATGGCTCGGAGTAAAGAGAAATAATTGTCCCAAACTGTACAGAGAGAATGGCAAAGGAACAGAGAGCACAGGCCAAGGGCTCAACTGGAGATGAGAGAGGGCTTTCCCTTGGGTAAGGAAAGCAACATGGCACTCCAAAGAGATATTGCCAGATCTAAATTACTTATGTTTCAGATATGATTCTCTTAAAGAAAAATTAGTTACTACAAAAGAGAAGCAGGGCCAAACTTTGTCTGCAATGGGAGTTACAGTCCACCAGGATTTTCAAAAGCACCTGCCTGCACTTCTTGTGCCCACATTCCTTTACAAACATAGCCCTGTTTCTCTTCAAAATGGAAGAACACAATCTGTTCTCTTGAAACACTGCTGCTGATAGCACAGTACAATTATGTAGAAATGATGATTAACTGCTCTTAATGTTACTTATTTACAAGTTTTTAAACAGTGTTGAAAAAAGGAACAGCTGCTGTTTGGATACTGATAGGGATGAAAACAGCATTATTAATTATAGGTCTATTTCTGTAAATATGCTTATGGGCTCTGAGGTAGGAAGATAGGGTTATCTGCACATAAGAAAGGCCAGCATATGTAAACATAAGTCCCCACAAAAAAGAATTTAGTGATATTGGAAGAATCTATAAAATAACAACTTCAGACTAATCTGATTCCTACTGATCTAATGGAATAAGAATTTGGGTACAATATTTAATTTAATTAGGAATTATCCAAAATGTTCATGTCCATAAACTAAAATTAATTCAGTTGGAAAAGCACACTTCTTCTGAAAATAAAGTCACAAATGTAATTATGTATTCCAAATGGGATCCAGTCCAGTATACTGATGCACTACAATGCTTTGTTTAAATAAACCAAAACCTATCTTTAACCTGAAAAATTGAGACCTAGTAGTGCTGGAGTCAGATTTCCGTTTCGCGTGTAACGAGAGCCCTCTAGTGGGATGTGCTTTCAGATTCGACTCGTGGAAAAGAGTAGCCTTTGTCATGCAAGGCAGTTAAATCAGGTATTTGTTCCCACATTCCTTACTAGCATTTTGTTACAAATTATATTACATTGTACTGTGCTGTATCTGAAACAGAAGTCCCCAAATGACATACTGAGGAACTGTGAACCTGAGTAAAACAAAAAGCACTGTACCAAAACACTTTTTCAGGCAGCCTTTGGGTTTGGGGGTTGATTTTTTTTTTTTTTTTTGGAGTTTGGTGGGGGTTTTATGGTTTTGTTGGGGGTTTTTTTAAGTCTTAAATGGCAATGACAGTCAGGATGTTTGCTGCTGTGGTGTGGCAATCCTGAATTCAGCTGTATTTCTTTAGCTGATGTTTACCCAACACAATTGAATCAGTGATGTGATATCACCGTCTATATGGAAGCGTGGGGTATTATTATTAATCTCAATGAGAGCTGCTTCAAACCACAAAGACCTCCCAACGTGCAGAAGGTCAAGCAAACGTGGCAGAAGGCTGGTGTGGGTGAAGAAGGAACACCTGGCCGAACTCAAATGGGAAAAGGAAGCAGAAACAGGTAACACAGGAGGAATATAGAGACACTTCCTGAGCAAACAGAAACTGGGTTGTAACTCAGTAGGGATATAAGGAAAAGGGCAGCAAAAGTGGCTCCTGCAAGTGTAGACTCAGGCTCAGTGGAGCAGAGAAACTAGTGACAAGGACACGGAAAAGACAAAGGAATTCAATGACCTTTTGCATCAGTTTTTAGTACACACTTTCCAGCCTGAAGCATACTCTGTGAGACTGATGCATTGCCTGCTTTTATAGCAAACTAAACTTAAGCCAGTGGATATGCACAAGTCCATGGTTCCAAGAGTTGAACATGAGTCAGCTCCCCAGAGTAGTCTACCACCAGGAAACTGTAACTTAGAAATATTTAACTTAAAATAGTAAAAATAAAAACTATCTAGATAGTTTTTCAGTTTATTAAAATATTTTAAAAAATACCACAGGGCAGCAGTTCAAGCTGAAAATGAACATTAAACCCACAGAAGTAAACTTGGAAATACCTCCTTCATAATCCTGATATTCAATTGTGTGGATTAATTTAAAGTGCATGAACAGGTAATATCAGTTTCCCACAATTTTGTAAGAATTCGTCTTAGTTCTGAACCTATTGGCTACAACTGTCTAAACTGGAACAAATTAAGTCTCCTGTAACAACTCATAGAACCAAAGTGCTTTCTGTCTTTCATTTCTTCAGGCATGCTGGCATTTCTGTCTTCACAGTGAGAAAAGCACACATGAGCATTTCAACTCTGTCTAAACTGAATTTGGTCTCTGAAGAAGATTCCAGCATGATGATTACAGTGTGTTGAGCTGCTTGTTACATCACAGGGTGCATCAAAATCATTCATGCTCAAAAGGGAGCAAAGACTGTGTTGATACAGTGCCTGGAGACAGTGACATATGAGCAGAAGTATCACAAGTCTTGGGAGATTAAAAGTCCAGTTCCACTCAATTCAATGTATATTCATCATAATTAGTACTGTATTTTAATAAGTCAGTAAAACAGGCTCTCAACCAAGGAGGGGAAAAAAAAACAAAACAGGCTTTACCTTCTGCATCAAAAGCTGTATTCCAGTACGCAGAAATTATTTTTAAAGCTATTTTTCAGCTAAGTCACATAAAAGATACATAGATATGTGGATTTATTTCTGTCTCTAGAGGCTCTGTGATCCATGTAGATTGAATACCAGCAATATCAAAAAAACAATAGTAAAAGCAGAGTCTGACCTCAGAAAAAAAGAGAACAAGATCAATAGCAACCAGCAAATAAACTGATTTCGTAGGAAGACTGTTCTAAGCAGTAGAAGAGGAGATTTTAAAATGCACAGAGGCCTGGCAGTTATAAATTACACGTAGCCCACCACTGTGGGCTCAGTGGCCTTAGCCCACTGTGTTTAGTGGCCTTAGCCCACTGTGTTTCCTGGGCAGTTGTGTATCCGAACAGGAGCTAGCAAGGCAGATCTTCTTGGCTGGAATGGATTAGAGAAGGATAACCACTTGTGATCTCACTAATCCTGTTCCAGTCTGTCTGGGGATTTCAGGCAAGCGAGCTGTGACAGAACATTTGTTATCTGTGTACTCATGATGTGGTTGATTTCTCAGTTTCAGAGTTGGTTTTGCTTGGTCTTTTAATTATATATACAGATACACTTGTTTGCTTTTACTCTTGTCTGTACTTTTCCTGTGCTTGCAGAATTGCCAGTGGTGCTAAAGCATTGTATCTTTGCTTGAAATTCCCACTAACTATAATTAATTACAATTTTTACATTATGCTCCTTTTCTGACTTTATATCTTCCAAGATGAGAATCCCTCTACTGATTCACAAGACTCCTCTTGCTTTCTATTCCATGTTGATAGTTTCTATAAGAGCAGACTTCTACATCTGCCAAGCAAAGGGAGGAAAGGATTATTGTTCTGTGAAATCCATAGAGTTGATAAGGTGAACATAGAAAATAAGTAAGAATACTACCTCTTGTTCATTAAAATTACATGCCAGAGGAGATAAAGCAAATACTATTTGTAGTAAGAACACAGTATTATGAGAATTACTTAACATACTGCCTTCCACAGAAACTTTCACTTGTTTTGTCTCTGTCCTTGGCCTGTTAAGTAATATTCAAAATATCTTCCCCATGAAAACTTTCTTTGTTCACCTGGTAGCCTGTTCTTAAAGCCAAAATGTAACTTTCTATTTTATCAAGTTCCCTTCCTTCTTAATTTATCATCTGTTATCAATATTGGAAATATGATGCAGCTGTTGCAACAGTTTTCCTATTTAACCTGCAAACCAACCAAAACTTGGAGAGAAGTTATTCCATTTTTAGGAAGGGAAATTACTGAAGGACCTGAATACCACTGAAAATGGTGTAAAGACCTAAGCACAGAAAGAATTGGTCACATTGCCACCAGTTTTTCACGTGAGATCTTATTGCAAATCCAGAAAAGGTTTTCCAAGGCCATACTGTTTTTCTGTGTTTTTTTCACAGATAGCTCTACCTTCCCAGTAGAGCTGCTCCTCATCTACTCAGATTCATCCTTGTTTACAAAACTCTGCATAGCAAAAATTTGCTAAAGAAACACTGGAGAGGTGATTTGGCTGAATTGAGCTCAAGAGGTATCTGGCTCTCTAATAAAATCACATGGCACACAGAGAACAATAACACAGCCCCACTAATCAGCACAAAGTGTGGATTGAAGCATTTCATACAGGCTCTTCTATGACTTACGGGTTTCACATTAGCTCTTCTCCATGTATGACCCTGAACATTTGAGGCATCCCTCTGAGCTTATAGGTGCCAAATGTCACCAGATCATTAAAAACAAAAAGCATTCTTAAGGTCCGGCACCACTTAATTCCGGTATATTTCCCCCAACAATGCATGTATAAAATTCTCACTTACAAACATGTTGCAACAGTTATCCTGCCTTAGTCATCACCCCTTTTGCATATTTCAGATAGTGTATAGTAATAATTAATACAATGGTTGAGAATGCAAAGAAAAACTTCAGTTTTTAGATGTCATTTCTGGATTCCTCAGAAGCTGCAACTATGATGAGTGGCTGTGTCTGGAAAGCTGACCTGAAACTGTCTTTCATCTCTGAGAGGAAAGCAACACTTGAAACTCCAATCCTGTAACATGTTGAGTGCTATTTAGAACCAGACCTCCCCAAAATTATATATGCAGCTTTGGCAGAATTTAAGCCCCAAGTCCAACACCTGCAAGCCTGATACTAAACCTGAAATTCTCTTTTCATTCAAGCTCTAGCCTGGTGCAAATTGCTGTAACATTTGATTGCTTCACAAACATGTATCAGATTATCTTGTGAGATAGGGCAGAATCAAAACCCTATTTTGCAAAAGAGAAAAGGCAGCTTTCGGAATTAACATTTATGTGTTTCAAATATTTCATACCACACCTGCTCTAGCAGTAAGACTAAGGAACTCTTTGTTGTCTGGTGAAAAATACGAGTTTGGGTAAATTCAAATAAAAACCTGAGCCTCGTCTCCCAAATCTTAAGTGAATACTCCAATCACTGAGATTATTAGAATAAAATGACCTTTTTTCACTGTTTTGTGCTGCCTCTCCATTGATTTTATTATAAGTGTCTGCAAATTACCTATTTGACAGGGTGGAAAAGAATTGGCTCTCATAATAAACAAATCTTTGGGTTTTATTGCAAAAGAAACTGAATATGGTTATTTTCAATTAATTTTTTTGCTTGCTTTTGATACTTCTACGTTGGAGATGGATGATCAGACTCACCACATTGAGGTCCCTGTCATTTCTAAATTGTGACTATGAAAACCAAATCAAGCCTTCATTTTTATTTTTTCTCCTCTGTGAAACTTATAAGCCTTGGCTAAGTGTTAGCCTTGGCTAACATTTTTTGAACAGTTGCATCAGTTGTATAGTGAAATTGCTACACCTAATTTCCTTACATTATTTTTTAATTCTAAATACAATATTGAATAATTCTCAAGAAACACAGGTTACCATCGTTACCCTTGCCTAAAACTGAGTCACACAGTTCATTCGTTTGGGAGGTGTCATCTGGTTTCTGCCAACTTCGCATCTCACAGAGACTCCTTTGAAAATTATTTAGAATTATTATATAGTTCAGAAATACAGTTTTGACTTAAACAATCCTGACAGTGTTCACAAATTATCAGGTAAAACTACAAAAAGAAAGAGAAAATGAGGGAAACACAAAGGAGAGAAAATAGTGAAACAGTGTAAAGAACAAAGTTAAACCAGTGATAGAGATTGAAACAAATATCTGGTAAGCAAAGAAAAAGCATTAATTAAAAAAGAACTAGAAGGAAAATAATTTTCTTACAAAGTGAAAAAAAAAAGAGGAAACCTGTAAAGGGGATGAAATTAGCTTGGGCAGAGGACACGACTGATTATCAAGAAAAAAATATTTTAAAACATGGTAGATGGATTGAAGCAACAGTGCCTCCTCAGGAACATTCTCTGCTATGAGCTACAGCCCCAAAATTACTGAGAGTACTGACAGCTGGGTGTTCCTGGCTCGTTCACCTTTGACACTTACCTGACTTAGAATGGATTCTGTACAGATTAGTTTCCTCCAAAATATATTTAAAAAAGAAAAATGAGATTTTAACATAAAATAATAAGATTATCTTTGTATAATGAGAAGCAGAATTGCTGTTTTTTCTGATGAAGATTAGAGCTGGTCTGAAATTCTCTGTATGTACATGCATTGCAATCTTGAGCTTAGACAGAAAAGCTTGCAGGAATATTTGCTATATATAGAGTATTTCTACTCTTTTTCTGGCTTAATTGAATAATGAAGTAAATCAAAACCTGTGAACAGCAGAAATGATGAAAAGTACATTCCACTGCATTTTATTCAGTTCAATAGTGGGGTTTAAGCACTTCTAATTCTAGGTAATTGGACCCTTACTTTTACAGAGATATCTGGCAGGATCAATACAAGTACCTAAGTCTTGAAATCCTTATTCATTGATTTGTTTTCTTCTTCTGTCTTTGCCCCATGGTAAAGCGCCACCTTTATTCTATGTCACTTACACTTAAATATGGGAAAGTGGGAAAAAGGAAAGGTTCTTAAACTTCCAAAATGTAGTAATGGTTGCTATGCCATTTTTTTAACATAATTTTTTCCATCTTAAACTGTGCAGACAAAATATGACTTTTAGGATTCAGATTGTGCTGTTAAACTACAGAAGAAAAACATTATGAACACACGCTGAGTTCTACAACAGAATTTTAGAAGCTGAGAGTCTGAGCCTTGGAGGCAATTCGTGCATCCACAGCCAGAGCAAGCGCAGTCCAGCAACACAATCGTAACATTAAAAATGAGACAGGGCAGCTTTAAGAGAGAAACAGGAAGCTGTAACTAGAATCCAGCTGAATTCTGAGCTGGGGCACTTTACCATGAGGCTGCAAATGAAGCAGATGTGCTTGTTGTGAACGTCTGTCGTGTCTGGACTTTTTGTACCAAAGGTGACGATACTTTCCTTTCTGTGCATTTTTTTTTCTTATTTTTCACCTACTTTCTGTAAAGGGAATGAAATGGAGAAGTTGAAGAAATATGTATCAGTGAAAGATGAAGATCACTTTTATCATCAGGGAGCTGTGGAGCTGCTAATCTTTAACTTTCTCCTCATTCTTACAATACTAACAATTTGGTTGTTTAAAAACCATCGATTCCGCTTTCTGCATGAAACTGGAGGAGCTATGCTTTATGGTGAGTATAAATTCAAGTGCCAGCATAACATCAGACGAGTTGCATATTTATGATCAGGCACTTGAGATCAAGTGCTGACAAAGCTCAGAAAACGTGCTGAATTAAATGTCATCAGCTCCATAAGTGTACAGTAAAATAATGATGCAGCAGCATCTCTCCTGAAGTAGCCAGAGGCTGCCTTGGTGGGGGAGCATGAGCTGGTTATCCTCATGTCATGAGCTGGTTATCCTCAGCGTGTGCACGTTCTGCTCCTCTGTGGTCAGACAGCAGAGAGTTGGGGAGTTACTGCTTACAAGAGAACCAAATGCCCTCAGCGGCAGAGAATATTTCATTTGCTTGGGTTTTTATAACATTCAGAGCTGTTAGTCTGAGGAGCCTTGTGGATTCAGACGCTGTCTAATAAAGTTTAAATGATCTTGAGAGCCTTCTTTTGGCTTTGCTCTGTGCCTCTGAAAAACACACTGAAGAATGCGTCTCAAGTTTGCTCTCAATGCTGTCATTGTGGGGTAACTGCAGTTTGCCTGTCTAGTTCTAATCTTTTCTGAAGTTTTGCCATGTTGCATTTCTCTTTCACACAGAACTTCCCTCACTGTCCCCTGAGTAGTCTCTAGTTCCATGGTACGCACTTACACGTGCAATGATTTCTCTTGTCATTCTCTTACTGCTGTTTCACTCAGAGAGACTCTACTGCCATTTCTGGCACCATAAAATACATACAGGAGGGTAAATTGTCAAAATGGAAGATAGAAATCAACAGCTCAGCCATTACGTGAGTGCCAGCCTGTTCTGAGACATTCTGTGCACACCACATCCTCTAGCAGCATAGTACCCAAAACTGATTTTGTTAAGATTGCATATTCTGAAGAATATTTGTTTATCAAGGCCCATCACATGCAAAAAAACCACATATGGAGGTTCATCTACAAGCCTGCAGTAGCAAAGGCAACTGACACCTACACTTTGAGGTAAAAGTTTCATTTTCTATGTCAAGCATTTTAAGGTGATCTCAGTTCCACTAGAAGACAGAAGCAGATCTCAGTCTTCCTTGTATCCCCTATAAACTATTTTGTTTCATATATTAACTGTATGAAATTTCAACAACAGTCTAATCCCTCTTCTTGGCTCACTGTCTTCACAAGTAACTTAATACTTCAAAGGAAAGCGAGCAAAAAAGAAACTCTTGTATTAATCCAGTCATTGAGCCCCGATCACCTGGGTCTGCAGCATCTCTTACTTCCCATCTGCCTTGCCGGTATTTTAATGTTCTGAAAAAGTATTTTTTGGGTAATTACCCTTTTTCTAACCTTTAAATCTGTTACACATGGAAACACACCAACTGAATCAGTTGAGACTGAAATACACATCACATGATACTTAAATGCAATAGTTTTCGGTGTCAGACATCACCTGAATTGTTGTTTAACAATTTTATGGGGTACAAGTAACATAATACTGAGAATACATTTGCTTGTTACATTTCTGTTAACATTTCTCAAAAGGAAAACCATGAGATATTGTGCTATGTATTATGATCAGCTTGTAAATTGTTTTTCTAAATACATGGGTGCCTCTACTGCAATAGCTTCCTTTTCACTAATTGTGCTGTTTGCCATGTGCAGCTGACGACCTCTTCTGAAGATTTAGACAAAAGCCTGTCAAAACAGAAACGAAATATGGGAGAATACAACAAAACAAAAACAAATAAGTGTTGAATTAGAGTTTTATTTGTCATTTGGTTCTGTTTTGCTGCCTGCTCAGAACATACTCTGCACATCATGAGGATAACCTGCTCATATTCTTTTGATTGGTTAAGAGATTAGTGCTCCAGCAGGACAGAGCCTTTGAATTATTGAAACATTCCTCATGATCGTAAATAAACTATCTGCTTAGTCTTGCATTATTTATGGCAACCTTCAAACAGGGGAAAAAGCTTATCTGTAGACTCCAAAAAGCTAATGATGTCCTTCTTATCCTTCAAATGTTTGGATAAGGGTGTAGTTTTCTTTCACATTGTGGAATGGCAATATTGAAAAGAAACTGAAATTTCAGAGGTCATAAGAGAGACGTTAGATCAACAGGCAGCAACTTTGGGAGAAAATCTTCATGGCATCAAGCAGTGACAGTGAGACAAGTCCTGCCCTCACTTAATTTTGCCTTCCCTATCCAAACAATTCTGATTTCTACCTTTTCTGTACAAAAAGAGGTCTACATCCTACAGTTTGCTTTGCTCCAGCCCATTAAGCTATCTATTAGTTATGTGAATAGCAATACAATGAACTGATAATCTGGCTTCAAGTGACAGAATATGGGCACCTTTTGCAGACTGTGTCCCACAGGATGACAAGTGGGTCCATATTCCTCAACTGTGTCCTTAGGGGAGTAGCAGGGGAGAGGATGGGGAAGGCAAAGTGTGAGGAACACCAGGATGAAAAAACATAGGAAGACAAAAACAGGAAGAAGTTTTACAGTTACTGGAAAGTGCTGAACAGCCACAAAATGAACACAGCCTGAAAGAGAGTTCTATTTAAAGTACAGAACAAATAGAAGGGTGAGTTGGCTTTTTTTTTTGCATAGGCTCTGTAGGAAAATTCAGTTTTAGGCTGAATAGTTCCAGCTAGAAAAAAAAAAAGCACAACCATACTGTCCATTTAGAAATCTGAATAACTGAGGTGTATTAGTTTTATTTTTTTATTGAAGCAGTGGTTCAACACTAAGTATGGCTACATTTAATTCAAAAATTTTTCTACAAAGTAAAAAAACCAAAGGCTTTTCAAATAATGCAGAATTAATTCACAAGAATTAATTCAACAGGAATTCAACATTATTTCACAAAGTGCATATACATACATTGGAAGGCATTTAGCTTGAAAGTATTTAAAGACTCAAAATATTTTGTTTGTTTTGAGACGAAACTGAAAAATCACTCACAAACAATGAGGAAGAATACAGACTTACCTGTTTGTTCATGCATTCCTTGGTTTTCCTGGGTCTCCAAGAGCAAGTTTCTGTGCACATTGCAGTTTAGTTTGATGAAAAGACCACAAGTAGTAAACTCAACTCAGTTCTTGATTTCTGTATACCAGGGAGGCAGGTGGATATGAGTGAGTTTCCTGTACTAGAGCACACTCAGGAATAGTGTGGGAGATGAGCTACACCAGCACTGATGAAAACAAAGCCACTTGTCTGGGGTCAGAGGAGGTGACCCCTCTTGTAGCACCAGGCCCCAGGATGTGGCCTCAGTGCTGGAGAAGACACAACGAGCCAATACAACAGCAAGGTGCCTGCAGCCACCTCCTGCAGGGCCAGGTATCTTTAGATGCCTCAGCCATGAACCATTAGGTACCGAATTCCCCATGTGAGATGTAAGTCACAGCCCTTCACATTAGTGCAGTGATAGTCCAGAGCTGCACAGTGACAAACCGAGTGCAAGCATCCAAATTCCTCATTCTCCCCAGAACTCAGGTGTCAGGCTCACACAGAGGTATCACCGCTCACCTCTGAGTAAGAGGCTACTCTTGCAATTAGGCAGCTAGGCCTGAACTTCAACAACAAAAAACCCCAAACCAGCAGCAAGCCAATCTGTGCCTTTTATATGGGAGGTTAATTACCAAATTTAATTGAAATTGTTCTCAGCTTCAGTAATTGTCACCCCTAGGGAGGGGGTGGTACCCCTTAGGTGGAGGTGAGGCTGATTGCAGGTGTACCAGCCTTCAAAGTTGTGCTCCATGGGATTAGTTGATCAGACTGGAAAGAAAACATAAAAAGGCCGAATGACACAAGAGCCATGGTGGTGCTCACATAAAATGGCTTTGGGTTGCAGTGGTTAGAGGTGTTTCCCCAGGTTTGAGGGGACAGGTTTTGACAGGTGTGCAGAGGGAAAGCTGACTCATAGTACCCCTGGGCAGCCCCTTCTGAGGATCCCATCAGTGTGTTTGGAACTGAGGCACAATCAGTTCTGGATTCAGCTTTGGGGGAGGTGTCTAATGATTAAGCACTATGATTCTTATACCTTCTAAATCCAGTATGCCTCTTGTGTGAAATAATTGGAATTGCCTTCTAATGGTGTGTTCTGAGTATCCCTATTTCTCACAGGCAGAAATGGATGTAACAGGTCCCAGAAAGAGGAATCTCTGGACCTTAATAAAACAGAGTATTTCATTGTCTTCTGATTACAGCATTCACAATGAAAAAAGGTTGTTGGGACTCAGAAGGCTTAGATGGGAAAATCACAGTTAAGTCAGAAACTGACATTTTGTAGTGGTGAGGTGAAGAGAGGAGCATCATTCTTGAGGGAAACAAAGAAATTTGAAAGAAAATCAAGTAATGACTAAAACTGCATCCCTGAGTGTCATTACTAAGGAAAGCATTTAACAGCTGACTATATGAAATCCTGGGGAAAGAACAGTCCCGTTCTGCTCAGGAATTTGGCATGATGACTTAAAAAATCCCTTCCAATGGTCACATCTATGATTAAGGATTTTATCCTGCTTCCACTGAAGAAGCTGGAAAACCTGCACTGCCTTCAGCTGAAACATGACTGAGCTGTAGTTAGAGTGAGATTTTGCTACAAGATCCGACTTCAAAGGACAGTTGAGACTTTTTTAAAGAAATCTGTAACATTAGTGACACCCTTTTCTGTTCAATGCTGCATTTAAATGTGCTTAAAACATTTTTTGAATAGTCTTTTTCTGCCCGTGCCCTTGCACAGGCCTTGGTGAATGTCTGCAAAATATTTCTGTTACCTGAGCAGATTAAGTAATACCTGGTAATAGAAGTGCATCAGAGGCTGTAGTTTGAAACATTGAGTCATAGGGACAAAAATGGCAAAGGAAAACCTGTAAGTTTTCTGCTCCAGAGAATAAAAAACATCAAGTCTTTTTCAAGCATCAAGTTAAGTTGAATTTTTAATGTATTTGAAATTGAATTTAAAAATTAAATATGTGGTTCTTCTAGAGGAAATCTAATAAAAATAAGCTGAAAACCCTGACAGTTTTAACTAATTAATGGTTTCCTGGTTTCTGACTCGTGATTTTGGACATCTGGGCCGACCACTGTGGAAGTCATATTTCATAGTAGCACATGCAGTGCTTGCTTCCCTTTTCATATGCGTGCTTTCCCCTAACATTTTGAGGAATTCTGTCTTTTACTACAGCTAGATTTATTATCTGATTTATTGCAGGAATGCTGTGTAACTTAATAAAGTGGTCTTGGGATTTTCTACACCTTATTGAAATCCTCTATCACTTAAAGAAAGCAACCATACTAAACAATAGATTCTAAACAAGCACAAAAGCATGCACACACTAAAACAAGCAATACAGCTGTTACTCAGCACCGCTCCAAGAAGCTACAAACTTGACTTACGGGTACACCAGGAACCTGCAGTTCTGAGAGTCTCTCTTAGGAGAAGATGTGACAATAACAAGGACTCTCAAGGTCCTTGTGATCACTTGTATCATCATCTGATTACGGGATCGAACTGAAACTGCAACACCATGTTTTGCAGATACTTCTCTGATATTTCCTGTAATTTAATTTCTTTCTCATCTTTCGATAGTAAGTATGTCTATCTAGATGTTTGGGTGTCTTCCATCAATATTTAATCTGAGCATTCTTAGCGTTTTATGAATGTGTTAATAATTATTAACTGTGAAGTTGTTCATCATATACACAGGACTTAAAGCATACAGGACATAAAAGAAGTATGGAAACTAAATTTTAAACCAAATCAAAGTCTCTGAGGATGGAAATAATCTCAGTAACGTTATCTAGCTAAATATTACTCACCTCTCCGAAAGTAAACATGCAGCCTCCCACTAGAGCCAACAGAAAGAGCCATACCATCCAGAGGATGGCTGCAGAAGTACATTTTCCTTTCTGTTAAGTGTAAAGAGAGACAAAATATCTGTCTTAGGTAAGAGCCCTAAATTGTAGATAGTCTTACTATTCCTTCCCTTCTTCCTGATTTTATTTTTCTACGTTTATACAGTCTCAAAAATGCAGTCTTCTACAGAAAGCAGAATGTGCCTGAGGATGTGTCAGAGTTTTGTCCCCACAAATGAAGTGTGTAAAATTCCCAACAGCACAGCTGATGTTTATATGCTCAGTATAGCACGAGTTGTGCAGGCATCTCCCTGCTCTAAATAACTACTGAAAATGCAGTGGATGGGAAAACTCAGTTAATTATTATGCCAGCAATTGGATCACAAAAATAGGAGTATGACTGTGCATATGTCAAACCAACATCTGCGTTCTAGTGAAATGACCCTTTTGGAAGAACATTTTGTGGTCATCCATGAAGTGTTGAGAGAGGTTCTGTATATGTAGAAAACCTGAGAAAGTGTCCTAGCTTTGGAAGAGCTAATTTTTCTCTAAATTTGTCACTGTGTAGCATCAAATACTTAAAAGTACTTGAATCTCTTTCATTTTTCTTTTTTTTCTTTACTCTCCAGGCCTTTTAATGGGATTGATTATACAATATGTGACAAAATCACCAGATGTTGAAAGTGGGACTGTTTATGAATGTGAAAAGCTGAAGTCTGGGCCATCCACTCTGCTTATTAACATAACTAATCAGGTCTACGAATATCAATACAAAAGAGAGATCAGCCACCACAATGTCAATGGTCACCAGGGCAATGCAATGCTTCAAAAGGTAAAACCGATCTTATTTTTGTTCTAAACTCTTTAAGATATTTATTTTATTTTCATCCTTGAGAGAGGAAAATAAGCTTCAAGTTAAAATGAGACCGAGAGAGTCTATTCTGTGTTGAGTGTGAGCAAGGTAAGTGAAGAAGAACAGTAAAGGAAATGAGGTGTGGTAGAACCCTGACCATCATTTAGCTCCAAGCTGACTGTGTGTATAATCTTTCCCTGCCCATGTAATATTTGCTTCTTATAATGTTCACTTTTTTTAAAAACTGGTAGCCATGTGAAGAACACTGCAGTGCAGAGGCACTTTTCAAGACCTGGATTTTGTGCTCAAAGACATTGTATATTCACATGAAGCTTCTAAGCCCTTACCAATGGCTTTTTAAAACATTTCAACGTGTTATTTTCCTTTCTTACAAGTACTGTTGTTTGTCTAGCACAGTAATACATGATCCTGTGTATTATACAGTTACCGTTATAAAAACTTTTAAGTTGTGCTTAGAATATACACTGAGGAGCTCAGCAGAATTAGGATTTAACCATCTGCTCAAATTTCTTGCTGATGCAGCACCGTTGTGTGCCTGTCTGCTGTTACTGCCAGACTTGCCCTTCTCAGAAAGAACTAGACTGTCAAGGACCATTAGAGTTGTGGTGGGTGGAGACAGGAAAATACTGTGGCAGTAAGACTAATCAGGTTTTGCTGAATCTTCATCCTTTTTCCTGCTAATTGGTTGCAGTTGCAGCTTTGTCTTAGCCAAAGTGTGTGTTTAATTTCCAGGGCATATGTACCAATCCATTACATTTGATCATCTTCACCTGAGCTGGTACTGAAGCTGACTTAGGAGGAAGGAGGAGCACTGACTTGCACAGAAATTTCTGGTGCCTTTACAGGGAACTGCCCGATCATGTTTCCATAGTCTCACTTCGCTGGAAGGCTCTTAAAAGTCTCAGCTGTGAATTGTAGTTCCTGTAAATTATTGGAGATACCTCAGTCTGCCTGGATTTTCACTTCTTTTTCCTTTAAAATTACCCGGCAGATGCCCTCTTGAAAAGAAAATAGATAAAAAAGGAAAAGGGATTAATTCAGCTGTATTTAGGAGACAATAACAATGCCTTGCAGCCTTCCTGACTGGCAAAAGGACAAATGTAAAAAACAGAAAGCATGATCACACCATGCTCTGGGTTTTGTACAACTGTAATTCCCTTTTGACTGCAATAAAAGCATTTACTTAGTGCCTTTTATCAGAGAGAATAGATTGTGCCATGACTTACAAACGTGTATTCTTTAGAACATTGTTTTGAATAATAAAACATGCAGTCAGGATTTCTGATGCCCATAGAAAAGATATTTTAACATATTTGCTGAATTAATTCCAAAGTTAACATTTGAAAATGTTAGTTCATAAATGAAGAAAATCCTTTTTCCATCCTATTTTCAATGATGGTGCCAGCACAGCTAATGTTGCTGGCAGGTTCTTGAGCTCGCTTTTTTCAGCTTTATAATTCAAAGGGAGCAAGACAGAAAAAAGTCTCAGCTCTCACTTCCTGTTTGTCAAATCAAGCTGTCTGTTAGTAAGAAGGCAGAACTAATTTTGTAGGCAGTTATTACTCTTTTGAAGAAAAAGTATCTAGAACACCGTAGCCTTAAAATATCACTTCATCTGAACAAAGGAGCTGCAAGCCTTTGCACTAATTACCTCCTGTCTCTTTTAAAAGTATTGATATAATATAGCCCACTGACAGAACACTAAGCAGTACACAGGCTTATTTAAGGCTTTTTTTCCCAGCAATGCTGTAATTTTAAAGAGAGTTCTATTTTATTGAAAGCTATTTGTAGTGAATTGCAGTGGCTGGGCAATGGCCTTGGTCCTTCTCTGTGCCAGAAGTTGAAGGCCTCAGTGCACTTCCTCATTCTAGCATTGCTTTAAAACTTTTAATGGCTATTTTATAAATCATTTCCTTCAAAGGAAACGTTACCTTGGTTTTGGTGGTGTAGGCCTTTTGTCATCATTCTGTACACGGGGAACTGAGGCACAGCACTGCTGTTGTGTCTTTCCTGAAAGTGAGCAGGAGATCCATGTCTGACCCGGGGGTCACGTCATGGGACTGTCAAGGATGTCTGGTAGGGCAGCTGCTGTCACAGGTAGTGCTGCTTTTGTGTGTTCCCTGTAGAGTGCCACGTGACTGATTTCCTTCTTGAAGGAATACTTTTCAAGTAGTAATCTGCATCTGTAAACTGTAAGGAACTACCCATTTATACTCGCAAGAAAACAACTCAGAATAATCCTGCAGACGGTGGAGGTGAGCCTGAGATCAGTCCTGATAAGAAGATACAATTAAAACCTGTCGTATCAAATTAAATGCTACTTTATTTGTCCTTACCCTCTCTTTTGTCCTTTCTGGCAGATGACCTTTGATCCTTCCATCTTCTTCAATATTTTGCTGCCACCCATTATATTTCATGCTGGATATAGTTTGAAGAAGGTATGTGTCTTTTCCTTACGTGAAAAAGGGACTGAGGGCGCTGCTCTGTAGACCCAACAAGCCAGTGACAGAGGACAGAGTCAGCTAACAATTCTATTGCCTGGGGAGAACTTGGCAGGAACGGATTAAAATGAATGATTCATGGCCCTCATTCTGCTCCCTTTCTGTCCCTGTGCAAAGATCTGACTGTGCAGTTTATAACACTTAGGCCTCCCTGTTTTCAGAGACCACTTTGAAGGCCATGAACTGCAGGCAAGAGCAGCCTGTGTTCCATATCCTGACTGATCAGGACTTTGTTCAAGAGATGGGGTTATGATACCATTTGCATCAGGTACTTCCAATGTGAACTTCTGCTAAGATCCTGAAACATTTGTCCAGATACATAAAAAAGAGGGAACTTTGATGGCATTCCACCGGGGGAAAAAAAATTAAACATCTTTAAATTGAATTTTCAAAATAACTGAAGCAGCCAATATTGTTCCATCTTCTATATGTGATATGTGTTGTAACAAATGGCACTTCCAGATGTGTTTCTACTTGGTCTGGATGCTTTTTTATTTACTATATTACAAAGGATTTTCTTTCAAACTTTCCTCCCCAGAGACATTTTTTTCGTAACTTAGGATCAATTTTAACCTACGCCTTTTTGGGAACTGCCATCTCCTGCATTGTCATAGGGTAAGTGCTATTATCACCTGCTTGGTTCTTTTTTCAATTAAAAACTAAACTGTAAAAATAATTGCAGACCCTGCATGGTCAATATACTTAGCCACTTGTGTAACAGATAAAGTAATTCCTTCCCAGGGAATGCTGAGATGGAAAAGACAAAACTCTTGGATAGCCAAGGACTGTCCCAGGCATTCAGAAAATCGTGTCCTTCATTTTTGGTCTATGACTGGTATAAGCATGAACTGCCTTCTACACTCCATAGCTGTAGCCATCTGTCCTGAGAAACAGGACCATTCTCTCGATTGAAATCCCATGCTTCTAAAGGGAACTTCGTCTAGATAAGAGCAGATCTCTAACAGTAAAGGAAGGACTTTAAATCTCAGAGTTGGTAGGAATAGATACCTCGTGGCATGTATGTAAAATAACCTCAATTCAAAGGCTAAGTGAAATTTTTAGTTGAAGATCACATGAAAAGCCTCAGTCTGGAACTCTGTGTGAATCGAGCCTGGGTATGACTAAATGGCTTCTACAGAAAAAGAGGAAGGAAAGAAAGCAGAGGGGAAAAAAAATCCTGTTTTATTTCCAGACCTGCTTAGGGAAAAGTTTCTAATCTTTTTTCAAAATTTACCTAACTAAAGAAAATAGTTGCTAGTCAGAAATGGATTATCTATTTCCAGGCTAGCATGGTGTGAAAATTCTGTTTGTCTGTTCGATTAGCTCAATGAAAATTAAACAAAACATTTAAAAATCCTTTTGGATCTTAAAATTTCCAGGTTTTCATAATATTTATGAATATCACATAGATACTTCAGCTCTCACATTCTGGAAAAATTCCTGCTGCAGGTGAAAATGAATGAGCAGAGTTGGACTCTGCAGTGAGGGGGTCTTTGTGCCTGCCCAGAGCCTTACTGAGAGGAGCAGTGCACTGCTCCCAGTTTAGCCTGAGCATCACCGACATGCCCTGGCATTTCTGTGCTAGGGACTCACACAGAGATAGCTGAGATGCCTCAGTCTGGATGGTCTAGGGAGGTGATAGAGCAGTGCTGCATGGAAGTAAGTCTTGCTGAGAGGCAAGATCTTACTGGTATTGTGCAGAGTTAAATTGGCAAAAAGCCAGAGAACTCTCTGGTGTTCAGGCATTAGACTAGGAAGCACACTGGAATTTATAGGCCTTATTTGAGGGCCTGGGCTGTAGAACCCTGAAATGTACCATTTAATCTCTGCATGATATGGAAAGGTTTGTGGAAAAACCTCAGGTATTGTGAGGGTGCTTGAATTTAGAACTGGTCAAGGTTCTGTACCTACTGACAACAGTGTCAAATTATAGAGGCAGTTAATTTTTTTAATGTCTGTCTTTCCCTTTCTTTATAGCAAAGATGTATGTGCTGCATCAAGGTATACAGCCCTTGCTGGTATTATTATGAAATGGAACTTTCTCCTTTAATATCATTTTAATAATAGTAAAATACATGAATGACGTATAACTTAGAGTTTAATGATTTTAAAACCATTCTATTATGGCTATTGCATTATACCTATCTTGATATCCTAGATTCCTAAAAATCAAGTAGCTTAGTAAGCATAATGCACCAGATGCATTGTGCTATTAAAAGTTCTGCAAGCCATGGTCACTCCAAGTGCCAGGAAAATTTAGACTCTGCAAACAAAGTATGATCATCTTCTGTGCTGAAATACAAAGGAGTGTAAACTCTCAATGTGCCTGTCTCCCCTTCATGTAAGAAAAACCACTGAACGTCTATGGGCTCAGGAAAAAGGATGCCTTGAGTTTCAAACTCAAATCTGTAACTGCAGGAGGCACTGTGCCATGTGTCACATTTATTGGAGAGGAAAAGCTTAATCTCACTTTTCTTTCTGAAATTTTGCTTTCCTCAAGAAATGGCACCCCACCATTTCTTGAAGTTCACAGCTTGGACAGCTACACCACTCATATTTCTCCCCTGTCTTTATTTGCATTAACATACCTATGACCCTTGCTCTTATTTCTTTTCATACCCATTTCTATGGCAGAGAGCACCCCTAAGGCTGAAATTATACATTCAGTAAAAAAAATCTACATCTTAACAACAGTTTGAGCTGAATGGTAGCACATTTCTGAGGTAACCGTGGTTCTGGATCTCAGTAGGACTCTTCCTGTGCTTTCTCTCTCTTGTCTCAGCTATTGAACATAAACCAATAGCCAACAGATCTGTGAGATTGCAGAAAAGCATTAGGGTTGTCCAACCCAGTAATGCTTTTAAATATGCATTTGGTTTATGACTCTGACATTGTCCCATGTAAATGGAAAATGCCAGAGCAGCTTTGAACAGTTAGTTAAAATAAACATAATATATTCAATTTAGCCTATATTCCAAATACTTTCATCCCTGTATCCATGCTATTTTGTCTAAAACAGAATAAATGCGGATAGAATCTGCTACAAAATGTTCTAGGAACAATTCCTACTAGCAATTCAAAGTTCAAGCCCAAAGTCAGGGATAAAGATCCAAAGGAAACCTTAAGGGAGAGAGTCGTAAGCACTGGGCCTTGCACGGTGTTCTTGTACAAACCCACAACCCCCGCTGGAATCACTGCAGAGAAGACAGTAATATATTCAGAGCAGGGCTTGTGTGAATGTGAAGCATGTTTGCATAATGTACATGTCAGAATAAGAAGGAGATAATGACTGCATGAAGAAGAAAGATTATATGAAAACTTTACTGAAGGGAATGAAAAGTAAGTCCTAAAAGAAAAATATGTCCTAAGAGAGAAAGGGTGAAGAACTAGTTGCTGTTACAAAAGAAAGGGCAGAACCCTGAAGTACTTCTCGGTTTCATTGCTGTAAACAAATATTTTGTGCACAGGTATGATTAAACATGTGCTTTCTTCTCATTACATGAGCACAACACACACATACACAGTACCTAGGTATCCACAGGCTCAAGCTCTGTGTGTCTGCAGCCTCTCACTGGGGCTGTGCTCCTGCTGCCTGAGTTACAGAGCTCTGTGTGAACCCTCCTGCAGCTTGCTGAAGCGGCAGGGCACAGCCTGTAACAAAGAAGGACCAGACCTCTCTTTGTCAACCAGAAACAGCTGGGAAATACCATTAATAAAGAACAGAAACATCATTTGGATTGTTGCAAACTCTTAGAGTGCTGAAACGTTGCCATGGACCACATGGATACAATGGTGCCTGTCTCCTCTTTGTGAGTCTTTGCTTTTGTGTGAAAGGCCTCAAGAAAGAGTAGCTGTGTGGAATTTGAGTGAAAAGGCTATAATCAGATATTCCCACTGAGGGTGGGGGAAGGAGGAGTAAGAGAGATTGGGGGTTTTTTAGTGAAGATTGTGCCAAAATGTGCTTGCTTTCAGCTAAGTACTGCTCTAAGGAATGCCTGCCCATGTTAGCTGTAAGACTGTCCTCAGCCACTTAAAACACATGAAACATATAAAGCTTTCCCAGCAAAGCAAAATTATGCACTTCACACCAAATCTGACTACCAAGGATCCATGCAGAGAGATCCCTTGAGGGAAAGGGGAAACTCCCCCTCCCTAAGCTGTATCAACTGCAGAATTGCTGAAGTGGTCCCCTTCAAGGTGAACAGTCTGCTGACTCCAGGTCTGCATGACATAAGATCATATGAGATGCAGTTTTTCAACAGATCTTTTCTCTGTCAGTGGTTCCAGCTTCCTATCTTCTGAAGAGTAGTGTGGAAGGATCACTGAGACAGCACATTCTTCCTCAGAGAAACCATACAGGCCAAGTCTCTCTGAGGCTGAGTCTGATACAGGGCAGGCAGTCTTTTGTTGTAGGAGACTTCTTGAGTTTCATAGACTCAGAGGATAACTTAGGTTGGAAGCAATGTCTGGATGTCTGCAGTCATCCAGAACTCTGGGAAACCCACTCCAGTCTTAACCACCCTCACTATAAAGACTGTCTTTCTGTTTATCCAACTGGAATTTCCCTTGCTTCACCTTGTAACCCTTGCATCCCATCCTTTCCCTATGCAGCCCTCAGATGCTGGCTCTGTGTTCTCTGTACCCACCTGAAGACAGCACTTAGCTCCACTCCCATCTACAAGAGAAAGCTCAGCTTCTGTCTCTTCTCATAAGTCACAGCCCTCGAATTATCTTGGTGGTTCTCTGCTGAGCTGTCTCCTGTCTTCCCTGTACTGGAGTCCAAAACAAAACACTCCAGATGTCACCTCTCAAGTGCCAACTTAATGGCTTCTCTTTGTTTGCTCACTGTGCTTCCATGAACACAATGTGGTTTGCAGTCACCTTTCATAATTGCTCTTGTGAAGTCCCATTCTGATATTTGATCCATTTGATATCCTCCAGGACTCCAGGGGTTTTCTGCACATACTTGTGCAGCCAGCCGTGCTTCTGTGGGACTGCTACATAGGCTTGCTCTGCTTTTCCATATGCACCTCACTATTAGCCGTGTATTATGACCACTGTAAGCTGAAGCACCACTGAGCTGATGCTACTCAGTGAGTGCATGAAAACTGGGCTGCTGAAGTATTAAATGAACATCTGCCCCCTCTTGCCTTTTTTTTATTTTTTACATCTTAGGAAGAAGCAGGGAGAAGGCCCTAATTTCAACTTCTGCAAGGAATAGTGTTCTCTTCACTTAGATTCTATTTTTAATTAACTGTGCTGGGGTGCATCTTTCAGAATTTATGTCTGTCATAGATATTTTCTATTTTAATAATGGAAGAGTGCTTAAGTATTTGGAAAAATCTTGACACTATGGTAACAACCTATCAGAGCAACATATTGAGTGACAGAGGGTGTAGAACTATTTGCATTTTTCCTCTCTTGAAATCCTTTTGACTTCTTTGATCAGCATTCTCAGTGGCAGCCAGGGCCAAGATGCCTATGCACAGGAGCACTGACATCATTAAGTTGGGCTTATCTGTGATTTTTTATTTGGTTTCACTTGGGTTCTCTCGAACTGCGATGCCAAAACCACATTTTCAATATTCAGAATGCAGCATGTTTGCAGTCACTTACTCGTATTTTTCCAGCCTGTCTACTCTGTTTGGCAAGGCCTGATTTTTCTGGAATTTAAAGCTCTCTTAGTGTGCAACTCAAATAACAAATGTATTTGCAGAAAATGTAGGCCAAGTTTGATCTGTCTTTGTGGCTGCGGTGAGAATTTTGCTTGAATAAAGCTGAGATAAAAAATGGAGTTTGGATCAGAAAAAGTAGAGTAATTATAGTTTTGAGCAAGTGAAGTTACAAAATGCAAACAACTGATAAGAGTGATGTTAGGAAAAATCATTCCAGGATGATCCCTGTTTTAAGAGGAAAGATGCTGGTGGTTTTTTTAGCTGCTCAGTTTGCATAACCTCTGGCTGGGGAGACAGGACTTCTCCATATTTCAACTGGAGCCACAGGTGGTTAGTTTGGCTCGATTCATTCCAGTACGTCTGTGAGCACATGGATGCTGGATTTACAGTAACCATGTCAGATCACTTCACGGCAATCAGTGCTCAAAATTCAACTTCTAATTAAAAAACCCTCATAGAATCAAGGTATTTCTTTTGTGCATCTCTGTTTAACTGCAGTGACTAACAGTTTGGACAAAGAAGTCTCTTCTGACATTTAAATTCAAGTGTAAGGAATAAGTCATCTTACTTGATTCTCATAGGCACTCAAGAATCCTTTCCTTTGCCATTTCTCATCGTTCTAAAAATGAATATTCAAATGCNAATATAATATAATATAATATAATATAATATAATATATACTTTCTAAATTCTTTTTTTTTAAAAACTGAATCTTAAATACTTTTACTTGAAAACCAGGAAAATTGTTTTTGTTTCTATATATAGACATACAAATATATAAGAAAAAATGTTTAAAAGAGAAAAAGAAAGGAGTATCAAGAAATATCAACTACCAATGCAGATATTTTTGTTGAGCACAAGATTAGATTTTCCATCATAACTTTCTATGAAAGTAGACATTCTCCATTCAAATGTCTGTGGGATCAAGATTCCACCATCACATGAAATTTTTTTTCTTCACTCTTAACTGTACTGTTTCAGCCGTCCCTCTTTGTGCCTCCTAAAGAAGGATGGGTTGGGCTGAATTAACATTTTTGCTCAAATGCAGCACTACCAAGAAATGTTCAACTTTCCTTTACAGAGTTCACCAGGGTAAGTTGCAACTCTGCAGTCAGAGATTTAGTTCTCTCATTGCTGTATCTACCCAAACATTATTCTAAAAGTGAGGAGACATTCACCTGAGAGCTTCAGCAGGCAGTAGTTGTGGTTATTGAGCTCTGCAAGACTGGGGATATTTTTTTATTTTCATAGGTATTTTGGTCGTTTGGCAAAGGCTAGAGGGGAGTTTAGTGAGGTTATGGGTGTGTTTATCACTTTCTGCCGGAAGCTTAATGGAATATACAAATGGGGTTTGCTGATAGAGAACAGTACTGAGTTTATAATCTGGCTGTTCTTTCTCCCTGGAGGGCTATGGATAGACTTTACAGCCTGGAAATGAAACACTTGTAGCTATGTGCTCCAGCAGAGTAAAGCCAAATATTGTTTGGCTTGAATTTACTGTGAGGTGCTGTGGGATTCTTCTGGATTTTGGAACTGTTTCTGCAAGGGAAAATGGGGCCAGGTTAAGGGTAACAAAAAGCAAACTCTTCTCTGTTACAGAGCTCTCCATAAACCAAGCAAATAACTTAACAAGGATTATCTGCTGCTGCACCAGCTAAGCTCTTGCCTTCCCAGGTGATAACTTTTGCATTAATTTAGGTTTAATTCACGTGTAAGGGAAGTAATATTTTTTTCCTAATTAAAATACTGTTTTCTGCTGCATGTTCCCATCAAATGATGCATAAAAAAACCCCAGGTCCCTCCTTCCTCCACACATCACTTGTAAATAGCAAATGCTTTACCTCCCCACAAGCAAGAATAAAAGCTTTATTTTTGGTACAAACAGAAACTGGTGAGAGGGAGTGTTAAAGTATCTGGATGCTGTAGAAATTAACTGAGGGAGAAAGAGGGAAAAATTATATATAGACCACTTGCCCTCCTCAGTGTTAAAAGCCCCTGAACATCAGATGTCTGACTTCAATAATTTCTAGCAATCTTTTGAAGCCAGATACTCGGCCTTTGAGTGGAAAGAAAGACAAAACTAGTAAGGAGACATTCACTGAATGTAGTATAACTGTTGTACAAGTACAGTGCCTGTGCTGGTACCCTTTTTTGAGGTTTTGGCTGCTTCCATGTCCCATCCTGGAGTGAATGCAGGCATTTTCTTTCAGCCATGAGACAGTATTGCTCCAGTTTTGCATTGACCTGAGGAAACTCAAGAGAGATGCTTTAGCTGAAAAATCAAGTTAAGTCTCTCCAGATTTCTCCAAAGAAGGCAGATGAACCCTGAGCCCTGGCAGGAAAAGAACTGGTGTTTAGTTGTTAATGTGCAGCTCAGGTGCCCAAAGCAATCCAAACTGTCCTTTGGTCGGTCCAACTCAGAGGTCATTCCATTGCAGTCTGTGGAGCTGCCACCTGCATCTCGTGGCTGCAGCTGCAAGGGGTAGCTGCTGCTTCTCCCTTTTGTTCAAAGGTGTGCGGTGAATCCAAAATGGGTTTGTAAAGTATAAGTTTAGAGAAGCTTGACAATATACGCCCACTGTGATACCTGGGCTGGGGAATTCTGCACAGGGAGTAAAGAGAGAAGAGGCTTCCTCATAGCCACACCTCAGAGAGTTCTGGCAGGTCTAGAAGTTGTAAAGTATTTAAAAAAGCACCTCCTATTTGTATGACTTGTGAAATTATGGATAAGAAGCTGGATTAAATCAAGACACTGATATAAAATAGTGTTTCCCAGATCACTGACACCCACACAGAGTGGAAAGTTCTTCCAAGAGTACTTTGATGCCTTCAAGTATGTGTTGCTGCAAATTCAGTCAGAATTTGAAGCTATTTCGCAATAAGCATCTGACATTGTTTACTGCAGCAGAGCTGATCACGCAGAAAGCAGTTTTTCTTCTCATAAACAGATGTGCCAAGCAGCAGGGTGTAATTATTTGTATCGTCCAGAAGAACCCCTTGGCATACTAAGGAAAGAAATGTATGATAGGGAACACCAAAGGTGTGGGGCTGCAGAGACAAACAGAACCTGGAATAACAGGAGATTCATCTAAAATATAAAGGATGTTTAACTTGATATTTGATACCCAGCAGGTTCTCCAGGAATCCATCAAAAAATTTAAATCATGCGCTCTTCTGAAAAACATGCAAATAACATTTGTTGCAAAACAGGCAAAACACTCAAGTCCAGATAATTTCCCAAGAAACCCTACCCTGGAAGGGTTTGTTTGTGTGGTTTTTGATTGGTTTTGTGGGGTTTTTTTACAAAGTGTCTTCCCAGCTGCCTTGAGAGTCAAAGCTTTAACTGCAGGAACGAATACTCTTGAGTAGAGCTCCTGGTGTCTTCTTCCCTGATATTCATGCATCCTTTAAGAATTAACACACAACGTGGCTTCCAAAGATTGCCAGTCCCCTATTTCCCTGGCTATGGATCATCCATACCCCTGTGCAAAAAGGCTTCCTTGGCTGCAGCATCATTTGCAGTCTCAAGTTTGCAAGCCTGCTCTTGCAGTCTACAGTGACTTTCAGGGAAAACATCTTTACAGAGCTGGCGAAATGGAAAATATGCATCCCTCATGGCCTCTTATCCTGAAATCCACTGCCTTTCTCAGTACATCCTGTCTTTCCAGAACAATTCCAGGCTACAGAGGAGATGAAAGCAGGAGGTATATTGACTCTGATGTATTAGTTCATTTTCTACCTCTTACAGATATTTTTCCACACTGCATGAGAAACCTGCACACCAAGCCTATAAGTGGGGAAGGCATCTCCACTTCAGCCCAAGCCGTGCATCTCTACAGGCCACACACACCTGTATGGCTTTGCTAGGTAGTGAGCCAGGCCACGTTTCCTTCTGAGTCAAAATGGGCAACAGCGTGACCTCTACCAGGTACGCACGGACTTGTGAATTGGTTGCAAAGTGCTTCGAGCTGCTTCAGGTGAAAGGTGTAACAGAAATTTAAAACAGAGGAGGAAAAACCTATTCCACTACAGTAGCATGGAGATACCTGCAACCTGCAGTCTCTTCAAACTGACATGTTTACTCTTCGACAGATAAATGCTGAGCGACACTGGGAAGTGCACAGGCAGCAAGAAGCTCATTGGAGCAGGAAGAGAGTGGGAGACTGAGATCTCCTACCTGTTACCTTGGAAAATTCATAATATGCCAACTCAAAGGCTGCTTTGTTCTCACACCCACCACCATTTTCTATACCCTGCTTCTGAGCCAGTTGATCAAATGGTGCTCTTGCATCTGACAAGTCTTTTACAGAGCACAACTGGTTTTGGCCTGCAATGTTCTGTAAACACACCAGCTTTCATGATGGCCCTGGGACAGATGGGGCACTCGGTGGAGACAGAACCTACAAAAGCTGGTCCGGTCAGGTAACCAGATCCTACACAGTGAGAGGCAGATGACATTTAAATAGTACACAGAGCTTTTCTTCTGAGTATTAAGATGACAATGAATCATCTAAGGTGTGTCCCCAGTCTTGCCTCTCTTTAAAATACAAGAAATTCATTACATTTGACTCCATATTCCATACATTTGACTACGATAATAAATTGCAGCAAGTTCATTGCATGGACACCAAGATGGACAGGGGCTGGGACATTTGCCCCATAAAGAAGAAACTGAAGAAAGTGAGCTCATTTAGCCTAAGCAAGAGGGGTTTTGGGGGGAGATTACCAAGAAAGAAAAGCCAAGCTCTTCACAGCAGTGCATGGTGAGAGGACAAAATTGACAGACATAAATTGTAATTTAAAAAGACTTTTAAAAATTTGTCTGACTTGATATAAGCAAAAGCTTTTTCTTCATGAGGACAGTCAAGCACTGGAACAGGTTGTCTAGAGATTCTGGATGTGTAATCTCTATCCTCGGAGGTTTTCAAAACCTAAGTGGCTAAAGCCCTGAATACTCTGGTTTGAGCTCATAGCTGACCCTGCTTTGAGTAGGAATTTTGACTAGAGACATCCTCTGGTCCCTTCTAACATAAGTTAGTCTAAATTCTATGTTGCTGTAAACACCAAACCTTTGAACATTTGCTGCCCCTAGTCCACCCCTTTCAGCCTTTTTCTACTTTCAATTTTCTACCACTTTTTCTGATTCAATTATCTTGGTCCCCATCACCCCATAACCAACAGTTATCTTCCAGGCAGTTTGTCTTTCTCCTCACCTTTTGCTGAAATATGGAATCTGCAATAAAAAGGTCTTTCTGAAGAAAAATTAGGATTATTTCACTTCCTTCTGAAGCAAGGACTTTATGCATGAAGACGGCTCTTAAAATGCTAATTTGCCTCAATTCTTAGTCAGCTCCATACCTTAAAAAGGAAAACAATCACTTTCCTTTCTGTAATACACTGATTGGGCACTTGCTTGCTCTTTGCAACACCACCTCTCCCCAGCTAACCACTCTCTAGCTGAAGCTTAGCAGCAACCAAAATTGAAATGTGAAAAGACCACAACTGCCACTCCTTTTTGACCTCTCCGTTATTGAGAGCATGGGTGCTTTTATCTCTCATAGGGTATTTATGTGCACGCTGTAAATTTCGAGCAGGATGATGTCACTGGCAAAAAAAAACTACACTCTATCTGCAGAAAGACAATGACTAACAGTGAAACCTCTGCAACAAGGATTTGAGGTCACGTGCAGGCACAGTGACTGACCCAGAGGCAGCACCAGTGGTGCCTTTTCATAGCCTGTTGGTGTATGAGAGGATTGCTGTTCTTCAGACTTAAAATGAAAAACCTTGTATTTTTAATTGCTCACGTTCCTTTCTTCCATCCTTACTACCCACTCATTGATGAAAACAAGAAAAAATTCATTTTACCAAGGAATAGGAATTATTTTCAGAGTTCTGTTTGCCTACTTTATTTAACCCAAGTGGGATTGCACATGAAAACATCAGGTGTGTTCCCTGTGAATAATCTTCTTTTATTTGATTTTGGGAGGGGAAAGAGTTAGTGTTTATGCAACCTCAATGGAAAATAAGTATCATAAAACGAAAAGTAGGAAAGAGGAGAACCTATCTGAAGTTGTTCTCTCCTGCAAATCATGTCATGTTTTATGCAGCTGCCCTCCTTTGTTCATCGGGATGTGAATACAGCTGGTTTCAGTTTCTTGCCCTTTGAATAACATTCAGAGTGAGATTGCTCTTCACCACTCTGTTGTCACACTCAAATAATTTAGGATGGAATTGACCTTAGGTCCAATCCCCTAGCAAAAACAAAGCTTACTTCAAAAGCTGGAGTAGGGCATGTGGAGCCTGCTGGTCACATTTTGAATGCACCTCGGTGTCCATCTGAGGAGCAGCTTTAAGTATCCAAATGCCAGCTGGGTTTCAAACCAGTGGCCATTACTGTCTGAGCCCAGCAGGAGGGAGCGTGTGCCACCTTCCAAGTCCTTCCGAGATGGGTGACTTAACCAGCTGTCAGTAATCTTCCTATGAAAGTTGTCTTGTCTGGCCCATACAGAAATCCATGGTTCATGCTAAGCATAACACAGTACCTGTCTAACCTGCCTGCTGCTCAGACCTTCTCACTCAAAGATGTCAAAATACCTTTAAAGCTGGTCTTGATTTCCAGGAAGCAGAGTATTGATTTCACTCTAGATGTGGAAAAACACACTTGCTGACAGGTTACAGGGTGTGACTGTTCACACGGTGCCAGTGACAGCTGGGAGGCAACTCACAGCCCCCTGCCCTGCCCTGCCCTGGGCTGTGCTACAGCGTTTGCAGCACAACCGCGACTATCTGAAAAGCATCCTTTTGCCGTCACTATTCAGATGGCTCAAAAATTCCGGTATCAGGAGGGGAGAACAGCCTCAGAGAGGCTGGCACCAGCGAGCACTGCCAGAGCCAGAAGCTTTATCGACGGTTGAGTATCCTGGGATACTCATAAGGAAATGTCCTAATCCCGTTTGCCACCTTTCCAAAACACCCTCAGCTGTGGCCAAAGGATCAGTTGTGTCTGATGCCCCATCAGACCCGTGCAAGAGCCTCACTTCTGGTTTCGTTCAGACGCTGAACGATCCCATCCTGCTGTTGATCGCGCTTTACACGCGGCACGCGTGGCTGCGGCTGTACAGTTTTAAATCCTTCCGCTCTCAGACCCGAGCCGTCGGCTTTGCTTCCCACGCGCCAGAGAGGGGAGAAAAAACTCATCCCGACTACTTTTAAAGTGCAAACAGACGACGAGGGAAGGAGCAGGCCAAGCGCTCCTCAGCAGCGGCCGGCGCCGCAGTGAGGAGGGCCGGAGCAGCGCGCACGGAGCCCCGCAGTGCCCGCAGCAGGCACCGGGGGGCGCCCGCGCTCCGCCCGCGGCCGGAGGTGCGGCCCGCGCTGGCCTGGGCGCGCTGCAGGGACGCGGGCGTGAGGGGAGGCGAGGGACGCGGGCGTGAGGGGAGGCGAGGGACGGGGGCGTGAGGGGAGGCGAGGGACGCGGGCGTGAGGGGAGGCGAGGCCGCGGCTCCTCGCAAGCGAAACTCCGTTTCAAACCCGTGGTTTCTATTCACAGCTTCTCTAGGCTGGTCCTGGGGACACCAGGCCGCGTGGGGGGCCTAGTCTGGGGCATCCAGATCCAGGATATGCTCCAGTTCGGAGTCAGGAGCCAGCTCCCTTGTTTGGCCTGTGACAGAGCAGTTTCCAAAGTCTGCAGCAGGACTCGCACTTCTCTCTTCTCAGACTTTGAGCACGGGTTGTACTGGGTTTACTACAAGTTCCTAAACAAGCATCATCCTTTACATGTCACTCTTCAATCACTGATCTACCCAGGGGTTCTGAATAACACAGTAAATGAAACAATTCTGATGAACAATCATTAGAAAACTAGGGATGTCTTGGGGATACAAGGGAGTGTCTTAACTAAAATTGTTGTCCGGTCTGCAAAAATATCAGTGTTAATAATCAATGGGATTTTCAAAAGTTTTCACATAGTTTTCTAAGTAGGGACTTAGTTACTGGAGTTGTGACACAGTAATTTAAGGACATCACTAGCAAAGTTACACAATTTGTGGGAACACTTGGAAGACTGGAAGTGACTCAGAAGCCTGCAGGAGTTGTTACAATGCCCTCCCAGTAAAAGGAATAGACTGCAAAACCAATTACAGTTGCAACCTCTCACTGGCAAATTGCAGCCTCATTAGTAATCTTGGCAAGATGACGGGGGTTTTACATTACTGATCCTCTTGTTAGCCCCTCAAGTGTGCCACTGAAGCGCTCTTTCGGGAGCGGTTTGTGGAAGTGAATGTTGTAAATATATTGCCTTTATAAGCAAACAGACGCTCTCTGTCTTTGGGGCCATCAAACTGGTGCATTCACGAACTCGCAACTCACTTAAAAATAAATGGGTAGAGAAGGTAGTAGTTAAACCTGCCAAAAATTAGGATCTAATGATAATTGTAAGCACATAAATTTTGTAGTATTTTCCCAGTGAGCCAAGACACATACAGTAACATAAAGTAGCTTCCTTTCCCCACAAAACTCTCTCTTTAGTGGTGTGGATGTTCTAGATAACTTATAATTCTTCTATATGCAAGGATGACTTACACACAGACGTATATATACAAATATATATATACACACACATATATAAGTATTTTTTTTTAACTGAAAAACAGAATTATCTATCAACAACATAGTGACTGACTTAAATGCCCTAACACTACTGTAGGGCAATAGCAGTTGTTCTCAGGCAGGCAGTAGGGGGTCCTGTACAGGTAACTCCACTAAGACAAGAAATTTATATAATTAGGAATCCGTCTGTCACGAGCGTCCCCAAGCACTCCCTCGGTGTCCCTCACACCGCAGTCTGGCTGACAGTATGTGGTGATGCATGTAGTCAAGGAACATCATTATCTCTCCACTGTGCCTCAGTTTTTCTCGTAGATTCTTTAAACCAGGCTGTTCTTCCATTAAGCTGACCTGGGAGCTGCGGAGCATCCAAGCAGACTCCTTCCACTTCAGTAGAGCACTGGTAGCAGTTTAACACATTCCCCAATAATTGCCCACAAGTGCTCCATGAAGGACAAACAGTTCCACAAAGCTTCTCAGAGAATATTCTCCCTGATTACAGAGCCCCAGGAGGGCTTTTCTGCCAAGGAGAAAAAATGCCACACCTTGAGGTTAGCTTGTCATGGGCTGTAAACAAGGTGTCCGTAGCCACACTGTTCAAAACCTTTTCTCCTCTGTATTCTTCCTCTGTTCATTACTGGCCCCTGTGTGGCTTCTGCTTTGAAAGAATTAATTATTCAAGCTGCCTACATATCGCTTTTCAACAACAACTAGCCCCATTGTGTTACAAGGACAAAAGCCTTCCATAACAGCCAGGACAGATGGCTGAAGCCTGGCAACACATTTCAGAGCAGTGCCACACCTCTGTGTTATCAAACCTGGGCTTATTTGCAAACCTCCTTATCTCTGATATTTTAATTATAGTGCTACTCTTGAGGATATTCTTGTTGCACAAAAACATCCTATCGAATTATTTTTTTAGTGCCTCATTATGACAAAAAACTGGGAAACATGATCCAGATGCAAACTAAAAGCTGAACAATCCAAAGAATACAAACTATGTAATTTAAAAAAAATTTTTTTAATTACTTATTATTTATCTTTTGCTGGGTTTTTCATGTTGGGGATGGCATCACTGCTGTATTATTCAGCAAATATCCCTGCTGGAATACTTTCTTCTTGCCGTAGTGATACTATGTAAGCCGTGCTGTCTCAAGGGAATGTGTAACAGTGCCATGCCAAGATGCTGTGCTGAGGTATATGTGCCTTCATACTTCCTTTCCTGCAGGGCTTTCTGCCTCTACAAAGATGTCTGAGATGCTTTCTCGCACTTCTTTGATCTGTTTGATCATTATAGTCTAACCCATTCTAAATTTCCTCTTGCTGGCCCATTTTGAAAACCTCATGTACGATTTCCAGTTGATAAAATTGCCATTGGGATGCCCTTGCTCTCCCTTTAGCATTGATCGTCATCACTCATGAACAGATGCTGGGGAGGCAGATGATCTTTCAAATGTAGCAAGGAAGACTAGGAGGAGAGTGCCTGGAGGCAGATTCAAGCACTTAGAAGGGCGTAGTCACACACAGTGGTGTTAGCTTGCTCCGAGGAGGGAGGGGAGCAGAGCTGAACATCAAAGTGCAATGGAAATGTAAAATCCTTAGTGCTGTGATTCCTCCTTTCATCTGTGCTTTTTCTCCTGGCAAGGTGTTGCAGGCAGTTCTGCTTTCTATGCCACCGAATAGACTCAAGCTTCAGTGAATGTAAATGGAGCCCCTGGACCAGTTTTTTATCCTTCAGAAGTTCTAACACTCTCTGAAATTAATTTGAGATTGGATATTTTCAATCAGCAAAAGCAAGTACAAACAGTCCTTCTAGAAGAAACAAGGCACAGGTATTCTTCAGGCTCAGGATGGGGAAGAGCAGGAAAATTGGGAATAATCCGTCCTAGGGGACACCTCAGGCCAGTCCAAGCCGTACTCTGCGTGGTGGGGACAGACCGGCATCTGGGACAGCAGCTTTGGTGCAGGATCCTGCCTGTCCCTGGATGCCGTGTCTCACCCCAGATACAGGGTGGCAAATACAGGCTCAGTGGGCTGGGGGCTCCTCCCAGCCGCGGTTCCACGGCCAGGCCAGGATCTCACAGGCGCTGCCCACCCTGGGGCTCCCCCAGCCTGCGTGTGGAATCCAGATGTGTCCCCTGACCTCTGGTTCTGGTGCTGTTGCTTGGCTGCAGCCAGCTCTGCTGTGCTCACTCAGGTGCCAGGGCAAACATCGGCATCGTTGTCCCCTTGTTCAGCCCAAGGGAGTGGTGCCTCCAGTTTGGGGATGAGAGCAAATCTGTAACATCTCTGTCAGTGCTCCCACAGAACAGTGATTTTGTACACGAGAGATCGCCGTGGGGAAAAAAAAAGGCTGTGTGTATTAAAAACCCCTGAAACGTAATATGAAAAGTGTAATATGAAAAGTATAATATGAAGTTAACACAGCAAGAACTCCGAACTGAGGGAAGTAGAGTTCTTAAGATCTTAAGACCAATTGTTAAAGTTTTGTCAAGAAATTCCAGAAATACTTACTAACTTAATTACCTGGAGCTATACCAACAGGCAGCCTAAACCAGTGCTTACTTATTTCTGAAGCACTCTTCAGTTTTGTGAATAGTCCCAAATTTATTTTCCATCTGTGAAGGCCTGGCCTGTTTTAAGAAGGACTCTTCTAATGTGACATGAGCAGTATCTGATGAACTGAGGTTCAACCTATAGAAAAAAATCCTACTGGCAAGCATTTTGAGTAATCAGTTGTCCATATGAGATTAAAGGGGGAAAAAAATATTTCTGCAATTTACAGCTCACAATGAGGTCTAAACAGACACTGTGTTAAACTGTTCTTGTGTCAGGCTGACCCTGCTGACCCACCAAAGCTGCTCTGTTCCTGCCCTCCTCAGCTGGACAGGGGAGAGAAAATACAATGAAAAGCTCTAGGGTCGAGATAAGGGCAGGGAGAGATCACTCACCTGTTACTTTCATGGGCAAAAGAGACACAACGTGAGGAAATTAGTTTAACTTATTACCAATCAAATCAGAGTAGGATAATGAGAAATAGATACAAATCTTAAAAAAACCCTTCTCTTTTTCCCCAGCTTAACCAGTCACACGTTCACTCCCTCCTCCCCACGGCTGCAGAGGGGGACAGGGAATGGGGGTAGTGCAGTTCATCACACCTTGTCTCTGCTGCTCCTTCCCCCTCGGGGGAGGATTCCTCACACTCTTCCCCTGCTCCAGCACAGGCTTCCCATGGGGTCACAGCCTCCTTCAGGCTCATCCACTTGCTCTGCTCTGGGGTCCTCCAAGGGCTGCAGGGGCACAGCTGCCTCACCATGGGCTGCAGGGAAATCTCTGCTTCAGTGCCTGGACCACCTCCTGCCCCTCTTTGCTTAACCCTGCTGTCTGCGGGGCTGTTTCTCTCACATATCCTCACTCCTGTCTCCATCTGTGCGGGTTTCGTTCCCCTTCTGAAATACCTCGTCCCCGAGGTGCTGCCACCACTGCCAATGGGCTCAGCCTTGCCCAGCAGCAGGTCTGTCTTGGAGCCTATTGGCATTCCAGCAGTTTCTCACACCCCTTTAAACCACCCCTTTAGCCCCGTTCGCTACCAAAACCCCACCATACAAACCCAATACAGTGTTAAACAAATTTGGCTACAGCTGCTGTATAAAATCAATCCCAAAAGTGACTGTAGTTCATAGTAAGAATGCTTGGTGATGAAGTATCAGTTAATTTGTCTCGGTGCCCTCCCAATGAGGGAATGTACTTCAGTCTTGCTCATTTAAGAATATAATCTTTCTCTGATCTTTGAAGTGATGAAATGAAGGAGTAGATCACAGAGGCACAGAAATTAGAGCAGTAAAAGAGCTATTAGACTGTAGAGCTCATTATTCCACCCCTAAAAGGCTACTTTGCAGTTCATTCTTGGGTTCTTTGTCCAGTACACCTAAAAACCTGGGAGCATGAGAAGAATGAAGGAGCAATTCTAGTGTACAGAAATGTCAGTCCTTTTCTCTCTGCCTTGATCCAGCTATAGGATGAAGCAAAGCAGTAATTGCTGCCATTATAGAGAACAAATCTATTTGCATTTCTACAGTGCTTCAGCTCTAGCTGTGAATGCCTAATCAGTCCTATTGCTGGAAAAATATTTTCCAGCCTCTTGTCAAATCGATGTCTGATTGCAGTGCATTACTGCAAAGCCACTTTACCCATGTCCTGGCCCACATCACTAGAGGGCTGTGTAAGAATTTTTGAAGCCAGTGCTGGTGTGTTGGAAACAATACAGTAGTGTCTGTCAGTGCTTCAGTAACCGGGCCTCTAACAGAAACCTGCCCAGCATAACATGCAAAGGTGTTTGTGTTTCTAGAACTGTAAAACCCTAAATAATGGGTGTGTAAAGATGCCCTTACACACTTTTGCAGGAATAGTAACATTTACCCCAATGTCCATGCTAGCCTTAGCCATGATAATTACTTTGCATTTTCCTCACCCAGACTTCCCCAGCAGTTTTGGCTGTAGGCTGTTTCTCATTCCCTGTTCTGCATGCTTTATCAGAGTGATAAGCACTATCAAGCTACTGCTACATCCTGATGCGAACGTAGCTGCACAGTGTGACACATATTTGGATATTTACCCTGAATCCCAATGAGTTGCACCTGCTTTTCTACTAATCAGTAGTTTTGTTCTGCCTTCACAAACCCTGAAAATTTAAGGACGGTTTAAGCTTAGTATGCAGTTCTCAGGACTGATATAGCTGCTTTGTTTCAATCACCCAGCACAGAAGTGTTGTAATCTGGCCGAACCCCATATGCTTGTCTTATTTACAATTCTATTTCATTTGATATGCACATGAGTCAGACAAAAATCCTTTTTCCCATGATGTTTTTGCATACGCATTTAAGAGTTTTATCTCCTATAATCCACTGTCACTATGTTAGAGCTGTTCCAATGTCAAAATCATTTATACAAATATCTCAATCTTTTCTCATCAAAACCATTCATTTTTCATGTATTTACAAAGTAAATTTTCCATGAGAAAGCAGCCAGCACCTCACAACTGCATTTCCATTTCATGAATTTAATTATTATTCTTTCGCCTCACCCAGGAAACATTTAAGGCAATTTTCCACTTAATCATTTCAACTAAAAGCTACAGCAGTAGCTTTGGGTTTTAAAGATTGTCGAATCTCATCCTGTAGAATGGGAAACTTTGTTAAACAAGACACAACAATCATGAAAGACCCTGTAATGGGAACAGCGTGTCCTGTAACTGGGCCTGTGCACTCCTTAGAGAAGTGACCTCCCTGAAATGCACCAAATCAGTCTGTCCTAGAGATGTTAGTTTCACAAACTGTTCAGGAATGCTGTGGGAAAACTTTGTTTTATACATCCAGCTTGTGCTTGTGTAAGTCTCCTTATCAGATCCCAGTGCTAGAAAAATAAAATACATTTACTTAGAAGGTCGTTCTGCCTTCAGGGGAAAGGAAATGAAATCCTAGACAGAGAGTGAAGTAGGTCTTGACACATCTGTAGGTTTATGCTGGAGGTTCCATCATATATCCTACAGGATCCTATAGGTTTATATCCTAAACCCCAGAAGGAATAAGAAATAACTTCCACCTACTGCCTTGTGCTAGCAATAGCTAACCAAATTTTTTGGCAATTCCTAAGCTTAAATGGGATCTGTCCTTGGCTGTTGTCAGTGAGGAGCATGGATACAGGATAGAGCCACAGAACATGCTCGTGCTGCTGTGTGGGTGGGCTTTGTGCGGTGTGAACTATAGTAAAAGAAGGGAAAAAAATAATTCTATGTAGGGCTTTTTACATCCTGTGAGGATCCCCCTGGTATGTCCAGATCTGACAGAAAGCAGCTTGCACTCTGAATATCCAGAACTTTCTTGTTAGTAGGGACTGGATGTTTTCATTCACTACCCTGAACTTGTCAAGTTGCTCGGAACATACCTAAAAGCAGAGGATTAGGGAATAACTTCTCTTGTCCACCCCTCACACCCTCCACAAACAGCAATTGCCTAGCATTCCATATGTTTGGTTTTTAGAAGTCTTTGTCCCAAGGTATTTACTGTGAAAATGTTGCACCTCTTGAGGCTGAAGGTAGGTATTTTTGGCAACCAGTGTGGCAGAAATTTTTGGGACCTTTTAGGCCAGTCACTGGCATAAAGCCTGAGGCTGCCTAAGCAGCAGGGACTGGAATGGACAGGGAACACAGAAACGTAAGTTGCCTTACTTCCATCTTGTTGCCCAAATTCACTCTTCCCCCATTAACAGTGCTGCACAGGTCTTTGCCATAGATGTTTTGAGGCATGGGAGAGGAAAAAGTCAAATCTTCTGCACATCATTCTCATTATCATAATTAGCCATAATTAAAGAACAGATACATATTTGATGCACTTTGATATAAAAATAACAAAACTACAACGAAGAAATGGCTGTGTTCTATGGAGAAGAACCAACACCGCTGTGTGAAGGAGCTGACTGAAATATTTGTGTTCTACTGGCACTGAATCCGTGTGATCCAGGAGCAGTCATCCTGTATAGGACAATGGTACTTGTCAAACTCATTATTACAACTTCAGAAGCCACAAAGCTATTAAATAAGAGGGTTTAAAATAAAAATACAGTAGCACAACAGTGGGCTTCTCAGGGACCCTGCTGCTATATTTAATGTTTTAAAAACCATTTCTATCTAGCACACCAGTTAAGGATAACTGTATAGGCAGGGGATAACCTGCTTGCCACAAGTTAAATGTTTTGAAGCTCATGGCCTGCTGATTCATTCTGAATCATACCACCACAAATACTTTCACCCTGAGAAGTTATTTCTTGGCTTGGAAGGTTCCTATTTCTGAAAGTTTACCACAGAAGTTTTGTGTCACTTTAGGCCTATCTGCATGCCTGACAATCAGTTAATTTTTATTTCTTTTCCAACAAAAAACCCAATGAGCATCATTGCACATTAATACTCTTATGTCCCTAGAAAAAGGAGCTAGCCTGGATACAAGAAATTTTGTCATTCTCCTCCATCTTTGTTCATCAAAGAAAGGATTCTGTTTAAAAATAAACCCAAACTTAAAATGTTTGTTAAAAGTTGGATGTGTTTCTTTTCCTGTCTATACACTTACAGAAATCCTCACACTTTCAGAGGTCTAAATCTGGATTTCAATTACTAAGGCACAAGACTGATCCATATCCCAAGATGTAACCACACCCTAGTCTAGAAATGTGGAACTTTGGTATTTTAAAGTTGGTTGATGTTCTAAAGTGTCCCTTATTTCTAAGGGAGACTGAACCAAACCCAGATAGGCACCTGGAAACTCAATC
This sequence comes from Eulacestoma nigropectus, assembly GCA_013397775.1. Taxonomy (NCBI): domain Eukaryota; kingdom Metazoa; phylum Chordata; class Aves; order Passeriformes; genus Eulacestoma; species Eulacestoma nigropectus. Next base: position 2,043,956 of record VZTE01005521.1, on the reverse strand, counting down.
CGTGGCAATGTCCCTGTCTCTCCTAAACTCATTTAACTCTTTCATCAAATACATTTTACATTTGAAAACTGGGCTAGCTTAAATGCCTATTGAGGGTACCTGGCTATCTTCATTTATAGTGCAGGTATGAATTGCTCTTTTCTTTGTTCTTGAGCTGCTTGTACCACTGTTTGACTGAGCTAATCCAGTAAAAATGCTAAAACTGTTTCAAACATGTTTCTTTATCGTTCATTTCATGCCCTATTTTACAGCAGGTTATTCTCTAATCTCATTTACATTATTCTGAAATCACAAACTGATCCTAATTGCCTTTTAATGATAATACAAGCTCATTTAAAGGGAACATCAGGTGCTCCAGTGAAAACCTACTGTGGCAGTTCCTTGCAAATAAGATCATGGGGTTTATGTATTTTGATATGAAATATTAAATGAAACTATTTTCTTGTTTTGTATGTTAAATTCAATATTTACACTATTTTTTCAAATGGGGGGCAAAAGTGTTGCTGCTTCAGAATCTTTGGAGGAGTTCATTCTGAAATTTAGAGAATAGCTGAATTATTCATTAATTAATTCAGCATGAATAATAACCAGAAGCATGAGTCTGTCTTCAACATAGATTGATAGCAGGTTGGGATCCAGCAATGTTTCTGTACTTGGAGAAGGAGTTAAAAACATTATTGGCTCTCACTTTCTTGACTCAAAATACTTTTCTTCTGAATTTCTGCTGAATCAGACTTGTTTTTTTCCTTTAATCACTCAGATCTGAGAGGTTTGAGGACTTTCCACAGACAGGACTTTCATACTAACATTCTTGATTGTCCTGAAAACTATTTCTGAAAGCAGGATTTTTCTGTCATATGCAGTTCTGAAGAAAACTCATAGAGAAGTTTTTTGACACATGGAATATTCTTGAGGTTGAAAAGACAAAATTATCCTCATCTATCCCTCTGTCAATATAATAATAAGGTAATACACAGTGATATTAATTGTTGGCACATTTGAACCTTCAAAGGTGAAGAAAACAGATACGAAGTTTTGTTCTGGGTCCATAGCTGATCTGTGACACTTAATGCTATCAGATGTGGCTAAAGCCATGGATTTGGCAGAGTCTTTAATATTAAAGTCAGACATTTATATTGATAATGGGATGGGATTAGGGGTCTTAACATTTCAGAATACAAAGCACCTACTCAGCTGAGAACTAGAGAGAAACTTCTCGTATTGGAGGCAATTTTATGAACTGCAACAGGTTTTCTTGAACTTACAAAACCCCTAAATATTTAGACAAGGCTAAATTTTTCAGAATATTGACTTTTTGTAGGTAAAGAAAGAGCCTTGCGTGATTGCTAGAATAATGATAATCATTGAGGTATTTCATTGGTGAAGTGAATTCATTGCTGACTGACTGAATGAGCCAATTAACCAGTGAACCCAATTTAGCCAACCCCTGACTGACTTTGTGTGTTAGTTCAGGATGAGACAACAGTTCTGTAATCTGAGAACTCCGAGTTATTGACATTTAATTACATTGGTTTTAACTCCTGTAGATAATACAATCACTGTCTTATTTTCTCTCTGTAAACTGGGTATTTCAGTCCTTCTTTTTTCATAATGAAAGTTCCTTGGTGTCACTAATATTTTCCTTAGAATTCCATCACCTTCTGTAAAACAATGATTTAGGAATTTCTAAAATAATTTTTACTGTTGTATCTGGAAAATCTTCTGACTGATTTTTCTAGATTTAATTTTTACTGTCGTGAGGATATCTGTCTCAAAATATGTGTGTAAGACTGTCAGTAATTCATTATCTCTTTGACGTTTCCTCAATTTATAATGCAGAGTAAAGTAAATCTTGAGGTAATGTTTAAATTTGTGTAGGGCAATAAAATATTAATTGGCACTGTGATTTGGACACAGTACAGCTGACAGTGTGTCACGGCTCATTTACCCAAGTAATTATTACATTTTACTCAGCACTCAAAGATCAAGTACAGGTTTTTCATTGCAGAGGTTCAAGTTGTTATGTATAATAATGCATAATGGCTCTAATTTAAGCGGAGCTCAAGAACACAGGGATCCTGAAGCTGTGTTATACTCATTAGAGAAATATTAAAAATACATTAAATTATATTGTGCAGTGGTGGTGAATTGGTTTGTACGTCTGTGATGCAAACTGTTGTAAAACTCTAATACAGTAAGGGCTGTTTGAAAGTCAGTCTGAAAAAAGAGATAAGATATTAAAAAAAAAAAAAACAAACCATGAAATACCATTTATTGACAGATTCCAGCACAGATTGGTGACCTCAACTAACTTTTCATCTCATGTATGTTCACACCTTACCCCCTTTTATTCACTCCTTACTTTTGCTACACTGTTAACATTTACCAGCAAAATCTACAATTGTGTCTTGAAATTTTGAACCTCAGCAAAATGGGTTTTTTCCATTTTAAAGGAAAGCATCTCTGTATTTCAAAAGATATTTCCCATGGTTGAATGTACTACAGAAGACTATATTCTTTACTTTCGTGAGGACAAATCCATAGGAAGATATTTTTAATTAAGCAAAGGCGCAGACGCTGAGGCTTTCTGAGCACTCGGGCCTTTTGCATAGTCCCGTTCAAGCCAGTCCTAGAGCATCAAACACAAATATTGTTGGTCTTCCCTTAAATGAAACAACAGGGCATGCCAGCCCTGCAATTTTGAAGCTTTTTTCAGATCTCTTCACTTTTTCCATTACCCGTGGCCCCCAAATTGACTGATGTAGAAACCTGGGCTGGATTTTTTATTTACATTCAATATCTGTTCGCTTGATTGGGTAACTCTGAACAGCCTTCACTTTCCCAAACCTCCAGTAGCACAGGACTCTCTGAGGAGCCAAGCTACCTATGGAGCCGTGGTTATTGAAGCACAGCCTTTCTTTCCCTATCTCTGAGGTGTAGAGTGTGTTTCTCTCCATTTAGCCTTCCCATCCCAGGTTCTGATGTAAGAAGCAAACAGAAGATGATCTGTGACTACTACCAAAATCTCGGCGGTAGATCTTTTGCATTGCCCATTGGGAAAAGCCAAGCCAAGGCCCTTTGCACCTCCCCGGAGCACAGCAGGGCTCACTGGAGCTGTTTGTCAGATCTGGTGATGCTAAAGCTTTGTGAGAGCTAAAGCTGTGCAGTGCTAATGCTCAGCTGTTGGACAGTCGCTGTGCCCCGGGTAGCTGGGGATGCAGTGAATTTGTAAAGTCGGGTTCTTTTCTGATCTCTATTATTTCTATAGCCAGAGGCGTTTTCTCTTGTGTGATTTATACAGAATAACTTTAGGTAATGCTACTATTGCTTTATTGTTACCTGACACACTTCAGTGAGGTTTTCTCCTGCTTTGATTAGTGAGGAAATGATTTTTTGGAGAAACGCCCATGATAGTACCCTTTCTAGTGACAAAACTGATTTAAAAGATGACTAAAAGAAGGAAGTAGTAGCATACAGAGCAATTTGAAATAATGGATCACTGCAGCCAGAACATTTGATGTGAAGTTATAGCAATGTATTGGTATGGTAGAAATAGAAAGATCAAAATAAAGGAATGAGTTATTAATTTTCATCTCTTCTATTTATGTTCTTCAGCATATATTTTAAATTCTGACAAGTGACTTCTTTATTTCTATTATAGTATTATGGTATGGTAACTACTATGTTTCTTCATATACAAGCAAGAATAAAATCATCTGCTTTTCCTATTGTTGGCTTATTAGTCACTCTTCCTTGTGAAAAAAGAAAGATTATTTTTTCATCTTTTACGTGCATGATTACAATCTGTAGCTATGTTCAACTGGCTTCAAGCTACAAGCTAATCATGTCTAGATAGTGTGAGATTCTTTAGGAAGTTAGACTGTGAGATAAAAAATTCTCTGCAGACTAGAAAACATATTTGGCAAGAAAGATTTGAATTACAAGTTTCTTCCATGCTACACAGCATAACTGCACAAACACTTCAAATCTGGAATTATGCTTTTAAAACCTTTAACACAATAAAGATCCATAGTGAGATTCAGCAGTGATAATGCAATGAATAACAAAGCTGGAGAAAATACAACTGCTGATAAAATCATCAGGCAGATGGGGCTGTCTGTACTGAGGATACAGGGCATGGGTGTGCGCTGTATGTCTTCACTTAGCAGCTTCTGTTACAGTCTATTTACGTCCTCTACAGTTTTAAATTAAGAGTAGATTCTTTTAGAGCTGGTAGGTTTTCCCAGTTTAGTTTTCATGAGAGGATGCAGTTACTTGTCAAAGCAGTATCCTATAAACCAACCTGCCAATATATATTTATTGCCATAATTTTTTCAGTTTGCTCTATTGCAGAGGGATAGGTGCTGTGATGCCAGGTCCTGCAAGCTGAAGATGTGGCTGGGATTTTTAGGATTTTAGGAGGTAAAGCTCAGCACAGATTTCTTACCTGACTACACCACTGAGGCACATTTTTACCACAAGAGATTTGAAGGATTTTTTTTTTCTGTTTGCATTTGTCTCATCTCACGTGTACTAAGGTACCTCCTGCACTGTCATCTTGTCCCCCCCGTGCACTGTTCATGCACATGTAGCCGCTCTCAGCAGTTCTTTGGGACACCCCTGCTGTCTCACATTCCCGGGAGCGCTGGTCCCGGGCTGGTTTCTCCCAGGTGCATTTAGGACTAGCCTTTTGCTCTATGATTACGTGTCAGGTGTGCTGCTCACTACGTGTTACCTATATGGCCTTTCTCAGCCACCCATAGGACTAAAACTCTTGCCAGGCTTTCAGCCTTCCTCTCTTGAAGACTCTGGTAACTTTTCCCTTCCCAGTGTGGTCTGATCCTGTTTGTGACTACTTACAATGCTTCTGTCCTTTGCATCTTTCCTGCAGCCTCCCTGTTCTGCATCAGGCATACCCCACTTCCTCTGCTCTAAAGCTATGAATTATCTCTCTTCTACTAGCGCTACGCTGAAGAGAGGTTTTGCTATTTAGAGCTTTCTGACAAGAGCTTCCCAAAAACCCCCAAAGCAATTTCGCTGTCTCTTTTCAGATCCCTTAAAACCAGATGCTGCTAAAGGAAACTCTTGCAAAAAAATAAGCCTCTGTTGAGGCATCTAAAGCTCTTCCTGAGCATTTAGAAAGATTCGTAGGTAGTAATTACTCTGTAAAGGCCTTAGGAGATGGCTCTCTCTTTTTCCCTCTACATGTAAACAGCAGCTAGTTCAAGAATGTCCCAGTCTGAGTAGCCTTCCTAGAGAGCAGCTTTATAAACAAACTCACTGGAACCTGCCAGCAGTACACTGACAGCCAGTGTGCTTTCCGAACTCCTGTCCTCAATGCACAGCAGAACTGTAGTAGCAAAAAAATGGACCCTTTACAAATGGAGACTCTTCTCCCCCACTTTTTGACACCAACAAGCTTCAAAATTCAGTCCAGCTTCAAAAATATAAAGACAACTCAATGCTCAGAATAATTAAAGCCTTGAAGAGATTTGTTCTGGTTCTTCAGTGTCTGTTATTTACTTTTGATAGTTTTGTCAGTTTAAACGGGGTTTTTGTGGTGTTGTGCTGAGATTTTGTGTGGTTTGTGTGGTTTCCTTGCCGGTTCATACGGGAAATTATGGTAGTTAAAAGTTCAGTTTCCCAGAAGATTCTTACTTCAGCAAGTCAAATATTTATATGGTGTCTCCTCTACCGTGTAATGACAGCATTCTATGTAGAATTTTTTAGAGATGAGGCACTTTGTAAGCACCAGACTTGCATAATCTGGAAAATTCTGAATTCTCATGTGTTGCATTAAATTACTGTTTTCTCTTTTCCTGCTGAAATGATAAAATACTTGCTCTAGCTTGGTGGGCTCCTCCCCAGACTTTAAAAAAAAATGTTTGGGTGTAGAAAATCTCAGGTGTCCTGCAGCAAAGCTAATCTGTTTTATTCTTCTGTTTTCTTACTTTATTAATGTTCCAAATCTATGACAAGTCAGTTAGTCACAAATATATTTGAAATACCAAACCATCACTAAGTCCAAATCAGAAGTTTTACAGCAACTTTTTATCACTGATCAATTTAGCTGCAATTTGTTTCTAAAGTATAATGTTTCTAATCATCTACTTTCGCACCACACAAATCCATCGCTGAATTTGAAGATTTATTCACGACAAAAAGAAGTTGATAAGGAGGTAGGGCAATTCCAAATCAACTCCCTGCTCTGTATTGATTCCATGTAGCTTCTAGAACAGACATATATTTCTAGATGCAAACAAATGGCATTATTTGGGACACTTTGTCACCTACGAGAATTCATTCAAGACACCAAAGCTAGAGGGACAGAGGGAAAAGAATTTGACTTCAAAGCATAGGCTTAAGGTCAGATTTTCATCACTCAGGACAGGACCCACATCACCTGGTAGCACATCACACTTTCACATTCGTGCACGTTCCAGCTGCCTAATTTAATGAATAATGGCTTATTATAAGCAAGGTGGAGCAGCTTGGAGGAACTGGAACCCTCCTTTGGCATGCTCTTAGTGTAGGAAAATGAAGGACAATGGGGTGAAGCAAGGTTTTGGGTCTGAGGCTCACATGTCCTGCTCTATCAGAGTAGAGGGAAAAGGGACTGCAAAGTGGAGCCACCTCTTTTTCCTGCTGCTTTGGGCTTTGTGAGGGTCAGGATCTCTCTGGTTCTCACTGGCAGACAGGTCATTCTTTAGTTTGTGAATCCCAGAGGATCTCTAGACAACCAGGATGTGCATTTCACAGTGCTGGACAAGCCCCCCCAAAAAACCTCTTGGGAGTTAAGAGGCTTTAGGGATGAAAAGTGCAGCAGGGATCTAAGGCAGCAGCTCTGAGGACTCAGATTTTGGACAGAAGTCTCCTATTCTAAATCCTTGCATATCTCTGTGCCTCATTCTTTTTGTTCCACAGAATACTACTCACTGCTTCATTTGGGGAAAATGAAGGGACTCTGGTGGTTAACACAGTGCACAGTTCACAGTATAAATGCAAAATGCAGGTTTATGTGGAAAATAGCTCTTACTCTATAATATTATCAGAGAAGGATCATTTAGAACACAGAGATAAAGGTCTCATAGTTTAACAGGCAACAACTTTGCCAAGGCATTTGCAATATAGATTAAAAAAACAATGAAAAGTATATAAAATAAAATTACTTTGCAGTATTATTTTCAAATTAAGATTTTCAAAGCCACACTGAAATGAGAGTTACATTGATTTGCAGCTCAGGTTCTGTTTCCTTTATACTGCCCTGAAGATCTCAGTTCTGAAATTCTAAAACAATAAAAAATAATATTTAGCATTCTCTACTAGTAAAAATGTAAAAAAGATTATTTCACAGACAGGATTTGGAAATAGCTGTGCTATCCTACTCAACAGATTCAGAGCTTCTTATGTTAGCTCCACTGGTGCCAATAGCCTGCTCTGTGTCAGCAGTGAGCACTGGGTGGGAACGTGCTCCAGTGGGACAGTAACATTCTGCAGGAAATTCAGAGTCACTGATGCTTTGATTTATTTACAACTTACTGATAGACATTTTAATAAAATGTTTAAGATATATTAAATGGATGTCTGAAGATTAATAAAGCAATCAGATTTACTGAAATTTGGTGTAAACTTGCTAAAAATATACTAAATGTATCAAATTAAATAACAGCAGCCCTAATAATCCATAAGACTATTTTTTTCCAATTCTACTTTATAATAGCAATAAGGGCATCAGTGCAGAACATTTCCTTGGGATTAATATCCTGCTGTCGTTGGGGTATGCTTTCCCTGTTGGATTTCCATTAACAGCTGTGGTGGGTACTACTGGGTGATGTGTAATATCACCACCACTGGGAGCTCAGGTATCCAGCTGGGATCACAATTTTCAATATGTAGAATTATCATTGCTAAGTTTGCCAAATGGAACTTAGTTTTATTTACTATTGTAAAATATGTTTTAAATGAGGGAGAAGAGTATCTCTGGTCAAAACTGCAAGTAGGTTTAGGCAGTTATTTCTAAAAGACATGGCTGTGCTCACTTTCAGTACTGTGGCTTGGGAGACAACTGAAAATTGGGAGAGCAGCACCACAGTCAGTTTTTGAAGGACTCATTCCTTAAAGCTGACAAATTTTGCTGAGCGTGAAAAGACTAAGTTCACTGCAAGGTCTTGAGTCGTTATTTTTTGGGAGGGGAGAGAGAAAGTGAGCTCATCAATCAAGGAGACACAGCTGGATGCAGTGTTTTAGGGCAATTGGTGGTGAACTCTTTGCCAGAGAGCTTTTGTAAATATGTACACAAATACTCAGGGCCACTGGGGAATGCTGTGGTGACCTATCTGCTTCCCTCCTTGCACAATACAGTGAGCTTGCTGAAGTATCTGAAAGCGATTTGTGATTAACTCTTAGGCTGTTTGTTAATTGCATTTTATCTGTCCCTCAGATCTGTGCTTATGTGACTTCGGGAGCACCTTAGGAGGATAGCCGAGGGCAAAACCTAGCTCAGGATGTGCATGAATGGAACTTGTTTAAATGATTGGTTTAGAGTTTGAAATTAGAAGAGCACAGTTGTCAATTTATGTGTTTATGGAACAGGTATTGAATGCAATGGGGTTTATTATTAACTAGACTGAAAATGTACAAAGTTGTAAAAATCCGCAACAGGTTCTAACAAGAAGTGAATCTTTTTTTCAAGTTATTTCAAGATTCTTATTGGACAGTGATAACATTCCCTGTGAAACTGGCGAGGCTGTAGCAGTGCATTTTGAAGTGTGACTTTGTTGCCTCCCCCTCACTATAGATGTTAAATATGCCCATTTAGAGACCTTAGTGGAACTTTGAGTGCCGCTAACATTTAAAAGCTGATAGAATAAAACAATTCATTTAGAAATACAGAGCAAGCCATAGAGCTGATAGCAGAACTGCCTTTGTTTAAATGTTCTACGTTAGACAAATTAGTCTTAATAATGTCTTCTTAAGCTTACCTTATATTTCCTTTTGAAAAATAAACAACCCAAACCGTTGTTCTCTGCTAACAGCAGATGACAATTAGTCAGAAAACCTTTGATTTGGAATTGTCTCTGACATTTCAATACAATATTTGACGGTAGAACAGGAAATAGAACTTTTATGTGATACCAGCTTATGTTCAGTATTCATGTGATGCATTCATTGAAAGAAGCTGAAGAGAAGAACCTGTTTAGTACTGTAAATTAAACATAAGTATTAAATACTCTGTCTGATACAAGTCTTGTCTTGGCCCTGACAGGTTGATAATGTACGGCTTTGTGAAGGCCATGGTACACATTGGCCAATTAAAGCAATGGGAATTCCACTTCACTGACTGTTTGTTTTTTGGATCGCTGATGTCTGCCACAGATCCAGGTAACCGTTTCAAATAAGTTACTTTTTCAAAGGTCAGAAGAGTAAGAATTCTATATGCCATAGAAATGTTCAAAGTCTCTGTTCTTGGTTTTTTCTTTCCTTAGCTGTTAAATATCCGATATTCTGATAACCATAAGTCAAATCAGCTCCAGAGGTCTGTTGTGGTTTTTTTGGTAACTGGTTTTCCTAGATATAGCTCACAAACTTTATAATTGAGGTTGCTGAAAAGATTGGGAAAATGTTCTCCGATCTTCAGGACACCACCTGTTGATTGCTGATATGAGAACTGCTGTAAGCTGGGGCCTCACAGATGATACTCACAGCCTCACATCCACGTGTGATGTGACCTAACCCAGTTTAAAGACATGGGGAATGGAGTGTTGAGATTTGGCCACATAAATACTGTTTATAGGGTATCAGTTACAATTTGAGCAAAGTGTTCATGATAAATACAACTCTAAAAAAAGAGATACCAAGAAATTGACTTGAATTTGCAGATGTGAGATTTAAATCCCAAAGTTACAGTAAATGGCAAAGTCTGGGAAGCAGACTCAGTCAATTTCGGAAGCACAGAATTACAGAACCATTTTGATTCAGAGGGATGTCTGGAGGTCTTCTAGTCCAACCTTCTAATTAAAACAGGCTAATCTCAAAGTTAGCCTAGGTTTCATAGATTTGTCTAGGTTTTGTTATGTTGAAAATGTTAATAAGAGTACTCAGATATTAAAAGGAAAGTATTGCTATTTGTAACTGTTATCTACTAAGACAAGGTACAAAAATTCTGCAAGGGTACATTGGAATTTTGCAAAATTTTCAGTTGAGCTTTTAAAGGAAATGGAACAGAAAACATTTTGTGATGCATGTCAGATGCTGCATTAGTGTTAAAATACTGCCCTCGAGAAGCTTCTCTGAGAAACGTAGGAATAAAACTTTCAAATGCCTGGTTTTTAAAAGAAATGAGAAGAAGCAATACCATTCTACACATTTTTTCCAGTCTTTACATGAACTCTCAATATTTAACAAAAGATTTTGGGCTTGTGATTTATCATTCTGATGGCTTAAAAGGAGGGTATAAGACAATTTATTTCCACAAAACCAGTTGTTACAAGATTACTGTAAAAGCTGCATCAAATTGTTATTCTCAGATTAATCCAAGCATCAAATATGCTGCCACTTCTTAGATCACCCAGCTACATTAATAAGATTCAGCACATGATTGGAGCCTATCCTCAGAGCAAGAGAAAAACACAGACCTTGGAAGCACAAGGAAAACCTAGGAAAATAAACTCTTACGGAATAAAAGCGTCCTTACAATTTCCAAGTATATTTCTTGATAGTGCTAAGAATAGGGTTTTGCAGCTGGCTTAGTTTCTTTACCCATTTTCCAGACTATTTAGTTTTACAAATGTTGACTTATGAGGAGTAATGTGTAAGACAAGTGCACTGATTTTGATTATAAGAGTATTAAATCACCACTGATTAATCTGGAACAATCAAGAGAATAAAAAAACCAACAAAACAACAAAACAGAAGTTCCTCTTGCACTGTAAGGAATAAGTTACAAGGATTACTTTTCCCAGAGTTTTAAACAGGCTTAAAAAGCTAAAGCTGCAGTGGAGAAAACTATTTTTAGTGTGACAAACTGTCATTGATTAATATTGTTTCTAATTCCTCCTCTGCTTATATAGTGCCTGTGCATGTCCAAGAGTTTTTTAATGTTCAGTCTTGCTCCCTCTGCTATCAATTCACAATATTCAAAGCTGTTTCATGTGTTCACTAATCTTATAAATTTCATAAATTTATAAGATAAATTTCATAAATTCCATAAATTTCAACCCCTCAAAGACTTAAGAGAATTTTGAATGAAGTTTTTCATTAATTAATGGTTGACCCTGCTAAAAATATTTCGTTGTGTTGTAGGATTTGCTAGTGAATTATAATCTCACGTATGTAAAGAGCTTGCTGGCATTCCAAAATCAGTGAAAATATGGTGCCCTAGAGGACTGAGACATATTAGGGCATAAAAGAATGAAATCTAGGGTTCATTTTGGGGTTTTTAAAGAAATCTTTAGTAAAATGTTGTTAGTGTTATCAACAATAAGATGAAATAATAAATTCCTGTCAGATTTGCTACATGATTTTTCATTTAATTCTTCGCTGCGTAGGATTATAAAAAGTTTCTCATTTCAAAAAGAGATTTAATTTCCCTTGGCTGTGGAAAGCAATTAAGTCTCAAAAGATGCTAAATCTTTTGATCTGTTGACTTGGCAGAAGTTGGTTTGATTGAGTTCCTTATTTATAATAGTAAAGATGACTGGTAGATGTTTACGTGTTAAATAAAACTTTTACTGTCAGAGCAGTAAACAAACATATGGCAGCTAAAATTTTCCAGTATTGTTAAGAAGAAGGAAATAATGTCATAGCCCTCTGCAAGTCTTAGTTCTGAAGGTGGTCAGAAGATTTTTAATCTAGATATTTCTGCATAAAAATAATTCAGAAGAATTGTTCTTATATGCTGTGTGTTCTCTTACACAGAAAATTAGTACTTGAGCTAAGATTAAGAAATTAATTTATGACTGGATATACTTGGGACTGTGTTTTGCATTATAGGCTATGATCCTCAAATATCAACAATACTTTGTGATGCCTCAAAAAACTTTCATGTCTCTAGAGAGGAAACTTAGAAACTTCAGGGACAAAACAAGGTTACTCTCAACCAAATAATTTGTCTTACAGAGAACATCTCCTTCAAAAAATTTATCCTTTTCAGTAGAGAAAGTTTCTCATTTTAAGACTTCAGGTGAAACGTTAAATTTTAAGAAATAGAATTTTAAAATTCCCAAATTATCCCTTTGTTATTCTTTGATTTAAAACATGAGATAGGTATTTACATTTTTCTTTATTCTGATCAATAGGTGTAATTTATCACATTGACAAGGAAATCATATCTTCTTATTGTTTCATCGGCATAAAACAGCACAGATTTCCCTGTTTCACTGTTGAAGGGGTTTCCTTGAGTTAGCATTAGGTTTTGATCTCTAATGTACCCTGACTCTGAGAGTGTTTTGGTGTGATCCCTTCAGAGGGGACGGAGCAGTTCCTCGCTATGTTCTCATGCACGTGTCACTCCTCAAGAGCAGCAGAGGGAGGAAAAGGAGCTGGTGTGGAGCCCCCAGATCTCGGTCCCTGCCCATCAGAGACCTGCAAAGGGAAACTGCAGATTAGGGGATTGTGGCCCAGCTGTCCCCTGTGACCGGCACGCAGCCTCAGCAACGAGCCAGGGTTCAGGGTGCCCGTGTCTGTAATGGAATAATGGACAGAACAGACCTGGCACGGGCATGTAATGATCAGACCTCTGCCCCAGCCACCAAGAACAGGGGAACCGTTCAACTCTGGCAGTCTCCAAGGCTGCTGCTATTAACACCTTCTGGGCAACGACCTTCCCATCCAAAGATATTTCACATACCTTTAGCCCTTCCTTCTTTTTTTTTTTCCCCCCCTAATTTTTGACATTTCAAGTATAGAAAACCAATTTACCTTCACAGGGCTTGCTTAAGCACAGCTATTTCTGAGCTATATGAACTCCCTTACCTTTGGTCACATCAACAATCACAAGGCTCTTCCCTATTTGAAGTTACTATGGTTACAGCTGAACTGGAGCTGTGGGTAGCACTGCTCTTGTTATTGATAAAATTGGATATTTATCAGAAAGAGCAGTTTCTGTTTCTCATAAAATCAAAGGATTTTGCTTTAAGAAGTGTAATGTATAAATACAACAAGGTAATGCATTTCAAACACTGGTTATGTAAGACTTTATAAATGTGTTTTTAATTAAAGTGTATGTCTCCTTTCTTCTTATTCACCACTGAAGTAATCTGTGAGTGCTGTGACTTTTTACAGGGATCTGTAACAAGCCAATTTGTTTCTACATTTGTCAAAAGATACCATTCACAAACCAGCTCCACAGACACTTCTTATGACTTGGGTACAACTGAAATCATGTTGGGCTTAGCATGTGACAGATGTTACCTCAGTCCATGAAGTCAAGGAAGAAGTGAATCAGACTTCTGTTGGCATAAATACTGTGAAAATCTTAGATGCCTCACTATTTCCTGCTTCCCATCACTGAATTTTTAACTGAAGTTCACAACCCTTTCTGAGTCAGCAGCTCTGGTACATTTTATTTCTGTCAGTTTTCTACTGCCACGGTAGTGATCCCCCAATGACCTGTCCTTCCAGCCAGTTCTTTATCTACCTCTACTTCTGTCCTCGTATGCTTACATTGAAACAAGAGATGCTGTGTACTTTAATGAAAAGTAGTTTGGTATTTTTATAATACATATTGTATCTAATGAAGTATACAAGTGTTTGAGTAGTTACCACACAAAAACCAGGCCCTACTTACTGTTCCTCAGCAGTGCCTCCAGAAAGCCAGAGGCCAAGCTGACTGCAGTGCAGCATCTACAATCTTTACTTAAATATCAAAGTTCTCACAGACTAGGTATGTTACTGTGGTATAGGATTATATTAAAATTACTTCCCTTGAGTTTTAAAGTCATCCATTAGACAAAACATGATGTGACTTCATTGGACATGATGAATGTGCCCAGAGCATTATTCTATCCAGAGGTAACTTAAATTAACTTTCTTCCATAGCAGAGTATCACATCCCATTTAATGTGTCCATTCTGACCTATGCCCATAGATTCTCATAATTAATGAAGGCAAATGTGATCATGGAGAAATGGCTAGAAACTGGTGGCCAAAACAGGGTGAAAATGTTTCCTTGAGCTCCTAAACAGGGCAGATGTGCTAAAGATCCTGCATATATCCTTTTGCAGATACTATTTATCATTTTCATCAATGAGTTGGCTAACGCAACAGAGGGTGTTTCTTTATTGTACAATATCCTGCTGAAAGGAGGTTGCAAACACTTTGAAAGACACGATTAGAACTTAATATGATTCCTGTAATGATTTAAAATAAACAAGGATAAACGCTACACTTAAAAGAAAAAAAAGGCATCTTTGTAGATAGTAGAGAAGAAGTGAGCATTCACTTCTGAAAACAATTTCAAGTTTACATCCTATGAAAATGAGTCATAAGTACCAATACATAGCAAAAAAAAAAGAAAACAGGATTTATTAACATGTTCTACAGCACTTTTTTCATTCCAATTCTTGACAGCAAGTGTCAACTACATTACTGGGATCTGATTTTAGGCACTGTATTTCAAGAAAAATATGAGCTGATTAGAGGGCAACAAAACACTAAAAGGAGGAGACTGAAAGAAGTGAGTCATTTTAGGGAGGAGATGTCTGAAATGAGTCTTTGAATAGACAAAATGCTGCTGGAAAGAAAATCAGAATAAATGTGAAAAATTATTCGTCTCTCATTAGGCTAGGAATCGAAATTACAGACTTGAAGAGCAGGAGGGGAGATTTGGGTTAGACATGATTCAGGAATAACTGCATTTATAAACTGTATGAATACTGAAGAGAGAGTCAGACTCCCTTGGGATTTGTGGAACCAGCATCATTTCGGTTCTTTAAAAACAAGTCAGAGAAATATCTGTCAGCAGTGGTAGGGATGAAGTTTGCTCTGTCTTGGGCCAGACAAGCAGAGGGACAAAGACCAGAACCCTTCAGTCAGGGACAGGTAAAGAAGATCCAATAACCTCCCCTGGAAATTGGAAAACATTTGGAATAGAAGATACTTTCTGAGAACTGCATGAACTGGGGAGATTCTCCCAGAAGAGGCAATTGATGCATTACTGTGTTGCTTGCTTTATTATTTTGTTTTCATTTGAAAAGATCTTAAGTCATATTTTTGGGGTAGAGTTGGGAGAGGAAGCAAGAAGAGAAAGTTGTTTACTTAGGAGGCAAGAGGAAGGAGAGGAATGTGTAGGCATCTGTCTGATTGGCTTGGCCTGCTACACACACACCCCCTCAGTACATTGGACTTTGATTACTGTTTTCTTTTCCTTCTATCAGTATCACAGGGACTATTAATGAAAGCCCAAACTAATTAGCTAATAAGCAAAAGCTGAAAGTGGCAAATAGGTTTAGAAAACAAGTCTGTTTTTATGCCAATGACATTAGAGAGCAGGAGACTAAACTGAGTCCACATTTAGCACGTTAAGTCAGCATTGCTAATCAGGCAAAAACCTGAATATAGATGTTGGTGAACCAAGAAAATGTCTTTTGTCAATAAAGCTTCTGCCTACACCTTCGAGCTATTCTGGGGAAAGAACTCTTTTCCTAGTTTAAATTATAACTGCAGTGGGAGTAGATGGGTGAGGTTACCAGGATGGTTAAATATAACTAGCTAATTTAAATATAGCTATATCAGCAAATGTTCAGCTACACACATCTCCTAAACTGTCTTCTGTAGAATAACACTTCCAAAATTCTTCAGAGATAACACATCAACAGAGATCACTTTGACATAAAATCTTACAGGAGAACTGAGAATCTATTTTGGGTTTATAAACTGATTTTGAGATTACATAGATATTTAAGTGCCATTTAGAAAATCTTAGTAGTAATGCTTTCAAAGTTCCAAGAAATGTTATTAAGACAAAGCATAATCAGCTGGTCATGCTTTTGTGTGAATTATCAGCAGTCATGTGAATGTAGAAGTATATAATTTTCATTTCTAAAATGTCAGATGTGAACATGACATCCCAGAGACACTCCTAATCTTTGGGATTCCAGGGCTATGAGGACTGAGTCAATTGCACAATTATGTACTAGAATGAGCACCAGTGAAGCAGTGAGTTACCATGTAATTTTTAACCAGACAAGTAATTGGGGGTCTTTACATTAAATTCTGTTTGAAAAGAGAAAGCTCTGCTTCATCCATGCAAAGAGAAAATAATAAGAATAATAAGAATTAGAATAATACACACACAGAACAGAGACAATCTTCTGCAGCTGGAGATTATGAAGTGCAAGATAGACCATAGGAAGGACTGTGATCCCCTGTCTGCAGGGAAGGAAACTGAGGCACAAAACAGATAAGGCCTAAGTTAATATCTACAGGACTTAATTACCTGAATATGAACCAAACATCTAAATGCTCCTGAGGATGTATGTCTAAATGATCTGCTCACCTTCAATTTAAATTCAACACACTCTATTTTTTTCTATTGCACTGGTAAACTGAAAATCAAGTATAGGATTTGACTCAGGGAGAAGGAAGGAACTTAAACTGCTGATATGCTGAAGGAATCTTAGAATGGGTTACAGGTGTCAGATATCCTGGGCTGGGTCAGAGGCTCCGTGGCTACCCATGAGCTACATCCAAGCTGAGCGTGGGTCAGGACAGGGCGGTTATGATGCATGTTCCTAAGTGAACATGTGCGACAGATGGATAAGTGTTATTATATCCTTCTTAAAAGAGGTGAACCACTACGCATCACACACAAAATCCACAGCAAAACCCAAGTCTTTTCAGCACCCTTATTCCCCTGTGGTCACAAGATCACAGTGCTTTGTGCACAGTGAAACATGCTGTGACATTTTCATTTATGCAAGATTCTCTGCGTGAGAGGGAAAGCTTCTTCCTAACTCAGCTGAAGCACCAAAACTCAAAGACTTGATGAAGTTAAGGAACTTATATATTCCAGTTGATCTTTTTAACTCATTTTTATCCACTTAGCCAATATATAGGACTGGGTTTTTCAAAACCAACATTCTAATGTTTATTTCTTGAATTGCCAGAGGAATATGAAAATAACAACTCACTTTGCTTTCTTTCCATACAGTGACAGTCCTTGCTATTTTCCATGAGCTGAATGTGGATACAGATTTATACACACTCCTGTTTGGAGAGAGTGTCCTAAATGATGCTGTGGCTATTGTGCTGACTCAGTAAGTTACACCCACCTCCATTCTTTACTTGGGGAGATAATTAAAGCTTTAATCACTGATATCATTCTCACTGATATAGTTTGTTCAAGTATAGCTGTAACATTTGAAGGTTTTGTTACAAAGATGTAGTTTTAGAATTTTCTTGGTTTGTTAAACACTAGAATTCCAATATTGTTAATAGCAACTGTATATCCAGAATGCAATCTTAGTTCATGTTCTTTAACCCAGAAAGCAGTATATTCTGTAAAATGGTAAGCTTAATTTATTATGATTTCTTTTCTCATCTAAACAAGGTATCTTGAAAAAATAATGCTAAATGAGGCACTTAGGACATAGCGCAACTATGAAATTTAAGACAGGTTCTTTTTATTTTTTGCAATCTGTTATTTTCCAAGAGTAAAACCACAAAGTGGTACATAGTATCTGTTTATCTGCTTCTGTCTATGGAAGATGGCAGAGCTTCAGCTGGTAATGTTACCTTTAATTTATATATAGCTTTTTTATTCTCAGGAATCCTCAAACAGATCCCAAATGATGGGCCAAAATCACACAAGTATGTGTTGGGCTAAAAACACAGATGCCAAGTACATGATTAACGAGATCTCAAGTTTACTCCACTCAACATGTCTTATATGCTTCCTGGATCCTTGCTAGAAATACGAATAATCCTCTCAGATAATCTTAAAAGTAACACAACTGCAAAATCAAATTCAGTTCTCCATGATGCTTGAAGATGCTTCACAGTAAGCCTCAATTCAGTGCCAACTTTCTCCTTAAAACATGGTCCCCTGAACTAAGGTTTATCCTATCCTTCAGAAAAAAAAACCTTTTAAAGAGTTTACAGTAGTTAAAAAATGAGCTTAATATTTTGTCTGAAGCCCCATGGAGTGTCAACTTATAATAATTGAATTGCAAAAACCCCCCTAAATTTGTTTCACAATACAAAAAAACCACTATTCTTACATATCGTTCTCCGATAACCAGTCTAGTAACCTGCACCTACACTAAACTCCACACGCTGTTTTCAGAGCAAGAGCAGTGTTTTCAAACACTGTCAAGTGTCTGAGCACAGAAGTTCATGATTAGACACAGCATGGCTGTCGCATCCAGGGACTGGGGCTGGATTGTGTCACTTAGGAGAGCATCTGGTACATCAGATAATAAAATGCACAAAAGAAAAACTGAGCAAAGACCAGACAACTCGGTAGAGAGAACACAGAAAAGCACTGAAGCAGCTATTAGAATTGGACAGAAGCATGGAGGTGGCAATAAACCTGAGATTTTTATCTCTCTCCCCTAGCATTGTTAAATAACAGCCCATACACTTTCAGCTCATTTAGACTCTTCATCTGTTAGTGCAAGGTGCCCAGACAAGGAACAGTAAGGCTCCAAGCAACTCAAGGGAACCCAGAATGTTTTAAGTCTCTCTGGTTTTCAGTCACCCTGATGCCAAAGCACACGGATCTCCCAAAGGAGCAACTCAGCTGAGAATAAATCTAAAAAGTCCCATCAGATTCCAGTTCCATCAGTATTCCAGTACATGATTCATGAGTTTCTAAACTCTAGTGTTCCCAGTACTCAAGTCTAGGTTATGCATCTCAGCCTATCTCCTTCTCATGTTTTCTTTGCTGTACATGGGAGATTAGAAAACTTTACTACAGACTCTCTTGTCACTGGACAACTGATGTATTTTTTTACATATTCACTGTGACTGATTCTTTGATTTCTACAGTCATTTGTAGAGACTGAAGAGAATACATGACACCATGAGCTTCATTACTCTCTGGCTTAAATAATCAGCTTTTGCACAAATACAATGCTTCTGCAACCCAATATAGTCTTCCTGTGGCATTTTAAGTAAAGATGTATTGTTAATAATGTCAGCTTCAGGTCATTAACACCCTACTAAACCAACCTGAGTTTAAATGAATAAAATTGGTTTTTTCATCACTGCAAAAGAACAGCTATTTTTTTTCCTGTAACCCGTACCATTCTTGTGTGCAAACACAACATGTTCATAATTACAGCAAAAAAATCTATTTAAAAAGGTGTGAGAATAATGTTTGCAAATCTGGAAAAGCAATACTAAGTAATTTAGTACACTACATAATGATAACCAGAAAAATAGAATATGAAAATACACATTGTCTCTCATTATCTAACAGAATAAGTAAGATAATGTATGCAGGAGTGACTCACTGCAGGAGAGGCAGGAAGAGAAAAGAGAGAAGGCCCTTATGGCTGGAGGTGGCAATTTGGCAAGGTGAAGGCAGTATGGCTGTCTGCCAACAAGGGCTTAGATTGATCTCTCTCCTTTCCTTCAGCTTCTCTCTCCAATCTCTGCTTTTCTGGTGCTGTTTTCATTTAGTTTAAGAAGGACAGAAGCAGGACCAGCTACCCCTGCATTTTTCCTATGGATTTAGCCTGTCACACGAGCTGTGTGTTGCTGCAAGAGTGTGTGCAGACAGCAGCCAATTGCCCTCAGAAAATACTCATTAAGGACACAAGTTCTCCGGGCCAGTTTAACAACTCTCCTCTGGCCATCCTGCCACACCAAACACCTGGCTGTTTGTGCTAATTGCAAGATTTCATTTATAGTGTGCTATGCTAAGATAAGCCATGCGGGAGGGATCACTGTGACTCAAATTGACAGCAGTAGCTGCAGGAAGGCTGACAAGCTGTTGTGCATCTGGGAGAGCTCACACACACAAGGACCTCTCTAAGCAAGGGCACTGGGGGTGGAACGAGGATTTTCTCCTATAGAAATCACTTCCAGAGTTCCTTCCAACTTTTCATTATTAGGATAAAATTCTCCTTTTAATAAAAATTTGTGAGAATTCTCACAGAAAATAAACATCAAGAATTCGAAGTATTTACGAAAAATGATAGCAGAGCCTTACTTATTAGATTACTAAATATGTCTGCTTTTACCCAGGAAAACCCATATGACTAATTATCCACAAATATTTCCTACATACTTTGTTTTCCAGAATACTGACTGAGGAAAATCCTGCTAAAAGTAGTTTTATGAATCTTCTTAAATATTTCCAGGATGAACATATACCAACTCATCTTCTTCCCTCAAAAAATACTTTCATTCTGTTCTAGTTATACCTTATACAAGTTAATGTCATGCTAAAACCATTTCTTCTTGGCAGAAGCTTGTATAGGGCTTTCTAAAATAACATGGCAAAGGTAACTGATTCATTGAAAGGGTAACAAATTTCTTGAAAAACAGTGTCAATTTCCAGGGGAAATAACTCAGAAGACAGAGTTCAGCTCAGTTGGTGCTGAGCACCCACTAAGGTTGTCTTTTCTCACATAGTAATTCCTATAATTATCTTAGGCAGACAAGAAAATTCCTTCTGACACACTGGTGATTCTTACTGGTAGGCACAGTCATCATATGACTAATTTTAGTACAGTTTAGATCTTTTCAAAATATAAGAAACTCTTGTGATATAATGGAACTCAAATGAAAAATGAATAAGAATCTTTAAACCTTTCTGGTTCTAGGTATTTGTTTACCTGTATTGTTATTATTTCAGTGGTTTTAATTCCGTTATTATGTCATTGAACTCGAAGGTAGCATACACAAGAGAGAAATGTAATCAGAGACTGAAGAAACAGACATTTGACAAACATTAAATGCAGTTACAAATATTCAGCCTATGTTTCATGTGGTCATTGGCCCGGTGAGGTAACTGCCCATTATCTGCAAGTGTTCCTTCCCTACTTTTCACAATTTCTAATTGTTATTCCTTGCGTATTATATATTAAAATCAGCAGTTCTGCAAAGGACAAGAACAGATATTGTAACTATGCTGCTGAATAATTAAGCTGAGAGCTGGGAGTTGCAGGAAATAATATTGGCGTTGAAAGTTTTGATGGGTGGCTCATTGATGCATATCTCAGTAGATGTGAAGCTCCCTTTATGATTACATTTTTCTTTTTTCTTTTGTCATGGACTGTCTCTAATTTGGATCCTTTGCCCTTCCATTTTTAAAGCATTATTCTGTATAGTTTTTGCCACACTTTGATCCCTGAGCACATTGAATAACAAATTTTGCAGAGGAAAGACATCTGAATGTTCTCACATCATATTTTTCCCACAAACTGCAGTTATATTCAGAAAGTGGCCTTTAAAAGTGACATCATGGGCTTCCCATATGTACTATGTCAAAACCTTTTGTTTCATGTGTATCAAATAAGAAACAAAGACTTTTCTCTTACTTAATCCTTTGTTTCAGTTTCCTCCCCACCTGTAGGTAACTGGGAGTTTGTTCAGCCTAAGAACACAGGGAATTCTGTCAGCCTGAATCCCCTACCTCATGCTGAGATTTGTTAGGCACTATTAGCAAATGGCAAAAAGTGTTGAGTCATCACATAAGAAAAAAAAAGAATGCAGGTTTCTCTACAGCCCTTATATTTTTAGCCACTTTTTAAACCCTGTATTCATGCAATTTCTTAGTGTCTTTTACCGTACTATCTCAGCCACTGGAGTGAAAAAGAAACTCATTTAAGCTCTATTTATTTTCAACACGTATCTGAGTGCAGACAAGATGTTATTCACACATCCCAGGCATATCGGTACCTAAGAAATAGTGTAAAAAACCACTTCTATGCATAAGTGGGCCCTTATGTACACACAGTTAATAGCTTTAGTGTACCTACACATGGAGCTCTTCAGCCTAGGTAATTCTTTTTCAAAAGGATAAAAGCCTCATTCTTTGCCAACTACTGTACAAAGCATGCACAGAGCCTTTCCGGGAAGGAAAGAGGGAAATAAAAGCACCTGTGCCACCAGACAGGTGACAGAAAGGTAAAAAGTATCACCACATGCAACAGTTTCCTGTTTAAAGAAAAGAGATTTCTAAATGTGAGAAGAGATGGTGAAATGAAGATGTAAGAAAATGAGCTGGTGAAAGCAACAACTGGACATTGTGAACACATGGCTAGGAAAAAGAAGCAAGAAACAAAGATAAGGCACATTGTGTAACTACAGACCATGACAGTGATACATAAACCTGCAGCTAGGACTCTTTAGAGGGAAGAAAAGCTGGCTTGCTCATAGGGATGCAGAGGAAAACCTGATTATCTTTCTCTGATGCAATTTTGCAGTTTTATATTGTTTTGTTATGAATGTCTATGTTGAAATCCTTAAGTAGTACAACAAAATCTACTCCTGAACTGCAGAAAACTGGCAACAGAATAGGAATTAGGATGGCCAATGCTAAAGAGTGATATCCTGCAATCAGGCAGTGAATCTGAATTCAGAAAAGGAATGAGATTCTGCCAGAAATACAGGGAGTTGTTCTCAGACCCTTTCTTTGTAGCTGTCTTTACACTGACTGGTTGGGCCGACCTGGAGGGACTGAGGCCTGTATGAGCTCAGTTTGAGCAGCGGCAGGTTTAGATGAGGGGTTGCCTTTGTAAAAGCTGACCTAGAAACCACAGCTCAAAGTAAAACCAGCACTGGAACCCAACAGGCACAGGGAGAGCTGCTCCATGGTACTGACTTGCATGACCTTGAATCCTTGACAAATATTTAGGAATTTCAATGTCTGTGACTTACAATGCTGGACAAATGACTAACTGGATCTCTGGATATAAGCCTTGCCTCATTCCAGATAAATACTATTTGTGTTTTTATTCCCACAAAGATTCCTGGGGGGCGATGTCTGTAACATTCTGGAGAAGAATAAAATAGAATCCCCTGAAAGCCTGAAAGGAAACGAAATGCTGGATGGAAGCTCAGCCCAGTCATTTCACTTACTGGCTCCCCTTAGAGACAATAAATTTGGCTACTATTCCCAATATTGTTGGAAAGGCTTATATACCAAGCAGCCATTCAACCAGTCAAATAACAGAGTAATTTATAAATTAATAGAGCAAGAAGTTAATTGTGCAACAAGTTAGTGAGTGATTTTAAAAGGTAGATGAGGAGTCCTTTTTCTCTATTATTTCTATAATAATAAAATTATGGTTGTCCATCTGCTCTTTTTACCTTTGAGAGAGGGTTTAGTCCCAGCTTATTTTGTCGATGATAATTAGAGTTTCACGTCACCGACCATCTGGAACAGGACATGTGAGCACTGGGAAACTAACCAAACTTGCTATTAGCAGGAACTTTAAAAGAGCTTCTTTCCCAGAATAGAGGAAATCCCACATAAAATGTTTGTATCCTTGCTTAATAAAACTTCCTTTTTTTTTCTCCATGAGCTTTACTGTACAGATCAGTTATGCTTAAATCAGAGGAAAAAATGCTGTTGAATTTCTGTAATGCTTGTTTAAGCTGGAATTTCAGTATGAAAATGGGCACTCAGAACAGAATGTTTTCAGGAGGTAATTCTCACTCCTTGATTTTTTTTTTTAGTATTTCAGTATTTCATATCCATTTTTCCAATATTAGTGCCACATTAAAATTTTACTTAGGATCTAGTTAATATATGCTAAAGGTCTTCTAACTCTCTGTGGTGCTGGGTCTGTCTGAGCTGGAGTTCATTTCCCCCCAGCAGCCCTCACAGAGCTGTGCTTTGCCTTGGGAAGGTGTTGATAACTCAGCAGCGTTTCGGCTGCAGCTGAGCGGCGCTGGCACAGCATCAGCGCTGCCTCTCCAGCACCCCAATGGCAGGAGGTGGGCAAAGCCTTGGGAGAGGACACGGCCAGGACAACTGACCCAAACTGACCAAAGGGATATTCCCTACCACGTGATGTGCCCAGCAGTAAAAGCTAAGGGAAAGGAGGACGGGGCAGATAAATGTTACTGCATTTATCTTCCGGAGCAACTGCTACACGTACTTGGCTGGGCATCACCCACCAACGGGAAGCAGAGAATAACACTTCTGTTTTCCTTTGCTTTCACACACAGCTTTAGCTCTATTAATGTGCCTTTATCTTCACTCCTGAGCTTTTTTCCATCTTATTTTCTTCCCCCCACCCCATCCTGCAGAGGAGGGAGTGATGGAGTGGCTGGGTGGGCACCTGTCACCCAGCCAGGGTCAGCCCACTACAGTTCTGCAACTGGCACTGCTTTGTCTGTGCAATTTATTTGAATAGGCAGCCTTCAGTTGCAGATTGGTAAACTAGACTAGATTTCAGTGAGCAGTGTTATGGAGATTGCCCTCAGGGGTGTATGAAGATACAGCTTAGCTCAAATCAGCTGGGAATGTCTGTACTTGTCAGACCCAATCAAATCAGAGTAGCTGCAGGTATCTCTGCCCACTTATACACAAACAGATGGAGAAGTTTTAAGTCCAGAATTAAGAACGCTGCTTGCAGTCCTTGCAAATCACACCTAAGTGGCAATTATTTAGCTACACTTTCCCTACAAATGACCAAACTGGCATCAAAGCTTCTTCATTTCAAAGATTTCTATTGGGAACTCTTCAGAACTGAAGTACACCCTGGTACGAGTCAGCCTGGTTTTTGAGCTCTTCCAGATGTTTTTTCTCTCCAAATAATCTTTCTCTAGTGAATAACACAGACTTTTCCTGAGAGCTTGATAATTACATACAGAGTCTAATTCTACTTACAGAGACAAGTCCCTTTTAGTTTAAAATGATAGTATTGATATTATTTCCCTTGAAGTGTTCCAAAAGAAAGCTCATTTCATCCTCTCTGGATGAAATACTGCATGTAAGAGTCTGTCTGGCTTTGCAATAAATCAACATCCATTTCAGGTCTCCTGGCAGGGAAGACACAGGAGGAGTGTGTGTCAGAAAGGTGAGGGAGACCTTTCTGCCGTTTCATTTGTGGGATAGCCACCAATACCTACTCACTGCCCAAATCCTTCTCAGAAATACAGTATTGGAGAGCATGGCTATCTCAAAGAGACAGAGAGTTTGTTGCAACAGGATACTCCACAAAAATCATGTTATTCTTTAGAGACCAGGTTATGATTACATGAACGAAGAACCCATTCCTACTGCAGGAGAATGGACTATTTCCAGTGGCTACCCGGGAACATTAGGAAAGAATGATGTGTTTTGTGATCCCTCTGTGAACTCCTCCAGAACTCTGTGCTACAGTTCAATTTGAATTTCATCATTCTGACCTGCTCTAAGCCTTTTTTTTTTTTACCAACAGTATCAGGTAAACTGCTTCCTGCTGCAAGCCTTGATCTTTTAAGACTCAAATCCTTAAGCTACTGAGGCTGTTAGAACTGACATAACTCTCCTTGAAATTCTTTCACATGTGCATATGTACAAATATATTTTTTTTTTCTTTGTGCATGGGGAACTGTCCATAAAGCACATCAAAATAATGCAAATGTTATCAAATACTCAAAAGTTACATAATGCTCAAAATTTTCATATCTTACAAAGGAGGAATTGAGAGATACTTTTTGTAAACATTTTAATCAAATGTACTTTTTAAGTTTATTTTTTCATACACAGAAACCCTCCACTCTCCATACCCAAGACATCATTTCAGTGTGCATGTTTCACCTTTTTGACTAGGAACTTTAATGATTTCAGGATATACTTTTGTCACTTGAGCAAAGAGAATAATTGATAACAGTAGCATCAGCTGCCTTCCTTCAGTGCCAGGCACAGCAGGAGTGACTGCAAACCTCTGCTTACTGCACTTCACAGCTACTTAAATTATGAGACTCAGCAAATTTCTGTTCTTAGAATTTATTCCGATGGTTACAGAGCTCCACTCTCTCCTTGTTTCCACTTCCTTTTGTATTGGTCTCAATCTCATTCCTTCTCTCTTGTTTATCTTTTCACAAGGCAATGGTCACCATCTCCATCTCGCTCTACCCATTTCCCTGAACTGCATGACCTACTCCACCACTTCTGTTGCACTCACCAGTCCCTAGGTCTCCCATCAGAGACAGAAAGAAATTATTTCTAGAGATAGTCTAGGACTGTAAACTCCAACCTCTTCATACCCTAAAGCCAAGAGAGACCCTGACTTAATTTCTGGTGCAAGCACCTCTTCACTATCCTTCTTATTACGTTGTGACAAACAGAGGAGGTAACGAGGACAAGAGGGGTGATGGTCAGTTCTGAAGGCTGGGGACAGCAGCTGGGTGAGTCTGGGGACCAGCAGTTGCAGGGAAAAAAACCATATATTTAAATTTTAGATGGTACATGCCTAAAAAAAATGACATCTTGGAAGATTTTTAGTTGATGAAGTTTATCAGATCTCCACTGAGATTTGTCAACTAACATTTCAGAAACCTTTAAAAATTTGCATAATTTTGTCACATTTTCACAAGGGCAAAAGATATGCAGGAAACAGATGGGTAATTTCCTCTTGGCTCCCCTTAGAAATGACAAGCCTGAATTTCAAAGTGGTACAGTGAGAAGGCTTTGTAATTATGTGGCTGTAAGGTTTCTGTCCAAGATAAGCACAAAGGTATTCTCTCTATACTGGCTCTGCAGAATGCCAATTTGGAGGGGGGAAAAAAAAAAAAAAAAAGAAAGAGAAAAAAAATCTTCATGGAAATTGCAAATGCAGCGTGGCAATGTGGTGTCAATGGTGGCATTTTGGCAAAGTCACAAGCCATGACAGAGACAGGAAAGACTCAGGGCAGCACTTGTGCAAGTAGCCCTGGGAGAGCTCAGTGTGACAGAGCTGGTTCGTTTCTACTGTTTTTAGGGCAATGGGACTTAGGAGCATTCCCTGTAAAGACCATTGTACCAAGGAAAGACATCCAGTCTTTGTATCAGTTTGCTCTTAATGGGTTTGGAACTTTGATGTTCCCTAACTAATTGCTAATTATAATGATCTACATATTCTGAATGTAATATACATATGTGTGTGTTATTTGGATTCCTAATGAAATTTCAGCACGTTTCTGGGAGACATAGTGACACTAGAATTCAGATTTTGAAAGGAAGGTTTAAGTATGATTAAAACTTTGAACAAAGTAGTATCCCAACAATACATTGAATAAACTGATATTCACGTTTTTCCCTTAGTAATTTCTCCATTACAAAATCTCACAAAAGTTATATAATTTTCAGACTTTAAAGCATTCATTTTGTATCCCTATTCACTTAATGTTTACTTTATTTTCATTTAAAAGAAATCAAACAGTTCTTTCTTTCCACATTGTTCTACTGATCTGTAGCAAGCACAGCCAGAAGCGATAGTGATAGAAATGAGAATAACAGAGTGCCTAGCAGGCTGCTGTTCCCTGCCTCAGACACACTGGGAGCAGGCTACAGCTAGATGAAAATATTCCTGAAGAAAATTTCAGCCTCTGGAACCACTTAACAGTGTACATATTCTTTATTACAGTATTTTTATTCCTAGAGAGTAAGGTTAAGGGTATTTCTAAACTCTCATTACAGGATGTTCACAGTTTTACATTCTATTTCTAGCCTTAGCGGGACTTAGTCCGTATCTTGGAGAGTGCTTCCATTGTGCACTGTTAGAGTGAAGAGAATGCAAAAGTTTCTGAGGCAACACTCCTATGTCCTAGTAATCATGAGGGTAATGAAGCTAGGCAGAATTATTTTCCTCTTATTAATAGCTGTGCTTAAGCCTCATAGAACTTCCTGACTAGGGATAGTATTTATTTAAACTAAGTGGTGGAAATTAATGTGTTATACTACATGTTCATCCATAAATCAATGGAGTCTTTACAGAGCCAGAAGGAAAAATTGCCTGTTTGGCTGCCTATCATTTCTGTGAGATTTTTCACAGTGCATTGGATAGACCAATAGCATATACCTTAATTTTAACAAAGGAAGATATTCCTTAACTCTTTCAATTTTAGCACTGAGGAATAATTCATGATCAGCTGGCAGCTGTGTCCAAAAGCCTTAGCATGTGTACTTACGAATAATGCATTCTTATCAAAGCAAAAACTCTCATCCAGTATATTTGGTATTAGGTCTCTTTGATCAAGTGATTTATATTTAGCAAATTGGGGTGAGTAGGATTTTATTATCCAGATTATTTTCAAGATCCTCATTAACTTTTAGATTTTCTTCAAGTGGTGTATGTTTATGTAGCAAGGCTTAAAGGTGACTTATCATTTGAAACTCCTGTACAAAGGATAAAAAAATACAGACTTCCAATTATCTTGAGTAAAATATCCCCGAAGATGGAAGTCAGAGATAGAGAATGAGTGTATGAGGGTATTTCTCTGTGTCTTCTTGTTTTCTCTTGCTGTAATCCTTAAGGATGAAAAGAATGTTTTACTATTTTGATTGCCTTAGAATTTGGGACTGAAATTCTATCCACATCAGCTTCCCTGCCTAAGTGGTGATCCCCTCTATTTGTTTAATATTGCCATGAGTGAAGTTCAGTAATCCTCCAGATTGCCAAGAGGTATTGGCAGGTGTCGTAATCAGCACTGACTTAACGCTTGAGCAAACCAATTTCCACAAGGTTCAGCAGCCCTGTGTCCTTTCTCAGCAGCCCCAAGCTGCTGAAATGAACCCCCCAGGCTGTGGAGAGGCAGCTACAGTTTCAAAGGGCTTCAGACAGAGCAGCCTCTGCAGTTCCAAGGCAAGGAGAAAAGGTACAAGACAGATGCACAGCCACCTCTCAGCCCACCTGCCATCCTGCCCGAGTCCCATTCCCTGTCAGACTGCACAGGCTGCCTCTAAACACCTCTCTGCTCATGCTTTGAGCTATTGCTTTTCAGCCAGCATTTACCAGAGGTAAAGCTCACTTTCAAATACGCCTGGACCTATTCTTCTATCACCTTCACAGAAATTCTATCTTTAAATATTTTTTTCCCAGAAGAGACTTAAATGGACTATTTACCTTCCCAGCACAGTGGATTTTTCCAGTGGATGACTATTAGTACATGTGCTGGGACCTGTTGGATTCTGCTTTCTTTGTAGAGCACTGTCCAGTAATTTCGTTTTAATGTTCTAACATTAAAGGTATAATAGCTTAAAGAACTTCAGGCTATAGAATGATAAGGTAATAAGCAAAGGTAATATTGCAATTTTAAGATTTCTACTATGGCTGGGATTTTTCTTTTTGTTAAGCTGTAAAAAATAAAATGTTAGCATATTAGCAGAAAGGTAAATGAGGAGAGCTTGAGGCCCACCTTTCTCCTCCAGGAATATTACTGCCATTCTCTATGCAAGGCTGACCAGCTTTTCTAGCAATGGAAGTGCCTCTC
This sequence comes from Eulacestoma nigropectus, assembly GCA_013397775.1. Classification (NCBI taxonomy): domain Eukaryota; kingdom Metazoa; phylum Chordata; class Aves; order Passeriformes; genus Eulacestoma; species Eulacestoma nigropectus. The sequence goes on along the minus strand of VZTE01005521.1, from coordinate 2,014,598 downwards.
CCTAAGGTGAAATTTCATTCTGTTTATTTGCTATATTTGGATCAGGAACAGAGACTTACAATTCAGAATATGCCTAAATCCCCATCCTCAACTCCAGTATATCAAGAAAACTAAACATGTAACGTGTTTTGTTTCTGACATTATTACTGCCAACACTACATCATACAATTCACATCTGGATTTATTTTAGACTTTCTCATGACAACAGCTGCATTTCTTGTCTTCAGTTGGATACATTTTTAAAAATTAAAATTGCCATGGCAACAGCTGCAACCATTTATTATAAAGCAATAGAAGTGGAACTAATATTTGTGAGAGAAGCTTTGTTATCAGGATAGCATTTCATTCAGACAATGCCCGAGTCATTTTTCCCTAGCTGTTCCATTTTTTAAAAGAAAAATATAGAAAATATTTTCAATAGTGAAATGTAGGTGGGATTGAACAGCTCAGGAGATTAAAAAGATTTTCTTCTTTAGATTACTGGCTCATGTCAAATCCAGATTAGCAAGAAGCAAAAATTGTCAGCTGTTTGGTGGGCACATGGAAAAATCAATAGGGGTATGGAGCTCTGAAAATCCCATTCCCATAGCAGCTATGTTCTCAACTGCAGTGCAGAAACAGGCAACTGAGAACACAGGGTGTGTCTTCACTGGGGGAAAAAATGATGTGACCCATCCTTGAGGAGTGCTAATGACTAAAGCAAAAGAAAACTCCACAGGCAGCTTGCAGTGCTAACACAAAAAAGTTCCGAGCGAACTGTCCTGCCCTTCCTATCCCTTGCACTGTACTGTGCTACCTCAGAGAAGGGAACTGTTTTCCCAAGTAAAATGTGGCTAAAGAGGGATGTTTGGCACCAGCCTCAAGGTTATGTTGTTCCAAGTCAATACTGAAGTAGGGTCATCTAATGTATGGTCTGGGCACATTAGAAATCACGTGGACCATTTGGTTTGCATCTATTGACAACATTTCTTGGAGCATTAATCCTTTTTAAAAAAAAATATCTCTAAGAATCTGGGTAGGATATATACAAATTGTACTACAGATGTTAAAAAGCTACATGAAATGTAGATTTTTCTTATTTAACCCGCTTCTGACGATGAAAGAATCTGTTTTGCACCCACAGACTATACAAGGATGACATACCACATACCAAGGATTATTAGAAAGTCTTAGGCAGAGTTGGGGAGAACACTGAAATAGAAAAAACTTTGGACAGACTTTCATACTCCTTCCACTCGAATTTTTGTGGGATTCAGTATACTTTATCAATTACATCCAGCACCAGGCCCCACAGCGTACTGCTCTGTTCAGAAGTTCCTGAAGACACTGAAGTTCAGTGAAGGCAGTAGACCAGGGGCTCCTTTCTTAATCTCTGATGGAAAACATGCTGGAAATGAAAAAGCCCAAGGCTGTTGATAGGCCAGAAATTTGGCACAGCCCCATAGTATTGGCAGTAGACTGTCGATCTCCTGCAGGGACTACCTGCATCCCCTAGCAGCACACTTAGCTGTGTCTAGGATATAACAATTTAAACACAAACAGTAGCTTAAAAACCTCGTAAAAGACAAAGACTACTCATACTTACTAAGCTCTATGTTTGTTGCAAACAATTATCGTATAGTCCGACTTCATTAAATTACTTTTGGGTCACGGACAATTTATTTCAGGGAGGTAACAGAGGAAAAACAGAAGAAAAAAACAAAATTACACCTCACGCCTCAGAAAAATCTGTGAAAGCATAGAATTCGTACATTATATTTTTATAAAGAGATCTGATAGAATATGAGTGGTAGAATATAAAACCGACATCTGGTAGAAATCACAGACAGTTTTCTCTTTCCTGCTTTCTCACTTAACCTTTCAATTCTTTGTAGCATATTCCCAAGAGCATGGTCCCAATTCTGCCCTTCCTCTTCAGCACTCCTAGGTCAGCTTTACACCCACAGTTACACTTCAAGCAGGGCAGTTACATGGGACAGGCGAGGCTTGGCAGACCAGTGGTGAGAATGGGGTCCTTTCCTGTCTCACTGACAAGAGGAGAGAAGCAGTGAGAGAAGAGTCTGTTTTCCCTGAGGTGAGGAGGACTGGGCACTTAGAGCTTCCTCTCACTGTCTCTGGCAGTACTGAGCTGTGTACAGACAGGCTCCCTCTCAACTGGGAATGCTGTCTGGGAAAAGACATGGGATGCACCACCCTTGAACACATCAGTGTCAGGATTTTCATAAGCAGAGGTCACAGAGCAAAAGATCCTTTGAATATTAAATAAGAACCTGCTGTAAATGTTCTTCCACGGATCAGCTAAGCAGTCTGATATTGCCCCTCACTCCTTTGTTCACATTCATTCAAGGGGATTTCAGAGACGATTACAGTGTATTGTAGCACTGTTTAACCAGCTAAATCTCACGGACAAGTTGGTTTAAACCCTGGAGGACGGTGAGGTGAGTAGGACTATGCATTTGTGAAGGATAAGAAGCAGCTGCTATTACAAAGGAAATGCTGCTATTCATCCCTGGGTATCTCACAGTGCACACGGGTCTAGTGGGTTCTCCTGCAGTGTTATGAGGCTGAGTCAAATCCTAAATGAAGGGAATACTATCGGCATAAAATATACATCATTTTCTGTTGTTTCAATCTTAAACTGCTCCTGAAGAAAATCATGGGCTCTGTGATTCTAAGAAAATTATTATTTAATGAAGGTTTAGTGGAAACTGTTTCCATTTAATCTCTGCTAGAGAGCAAAGGATTTTTCATGGCTAACCAAGCTGCTTAAAACTTTCCTTTAAGTGTTTGGGTCATATCCTGCTTTTTTTGTAACACCAGTGTACAGCTAGAACAACTGCACTGAATCAGTGGAGTTACTTCAGATACTCATCACTGTAAGGGTAATTTGAGGCAGTTTCTCCTCTAGAGCAGGATGACAGTAAATCACAGTGATTTCCTGGTAATCTGCTGCAGCATTCTAACGCTCTGTGCAGGCAACTATCAGCCTGCATCATTTTATCAACAGGCAGGTGGAGTTCAATTGACACAGATAAAGGTAAAATTTGTTTGCAGGAGTGAAGTCGCTGTAGAAGACGAGGGTAGTTGAAAGGCTTTGTTACCTCATCCTTGAGCTATCTCAAAAAATTTAGTATAAAAAGGGGGGCTTAATTAAGACTACCCATTCTTCCAGTAATCACCTTTCCTAGCCCTTATGGACATGTCAGTCAGTGTCTTGTGAAGGTGCTCTGATGTGTTATTCATTGCACCCTGTTTGTAGAGTAAACGAAGTCCCACAGTATCACATTTTGCCACTTTTGTGCAAATAAACCTGAGGCATGGATCGAATTAGGCCTCCAGGAGCACCTTAAACTTGCCTATGCTGACAGAACACTTGCAATCGCACATTAACTCCATTTTTGATTTTCAAGAGAGATATATGTTTTGCACAGAAAATCCTTATTCCAGGGTCTCATCTCCCTGCACTAATGGGAAGAACTGTCACATAAAGGGAAGGTTGTGTAAATGTTTCTGATAAATATTTTTCAGCTCTTTTCTGAGTAACTTTGGGGACTAGTGGCTCACAAGTAAAAAACTGAAAGGTAACACAAAGGTGAAGAATGCTATAATGAAGAAGAATAATGGAAAGCTAGTGGGAGATAAAGATGTAGCTGCCTATGAAGAAAAGTGCTGCCCACTACTATCAGAGAAATACAGATCTTTTAGATCATGTTACATGTTTGGCTGGTGGGTCTAGAGGTGCAAGAGCTGGGACTGGATGACGGCTCCCAACTCGGGTGGCAGGGGTAGGGAGGCAAAAAAGATTGCTCGGGATCATGGACCAACATCAGCAAGAGTGTTAACACATACAGCACATCTAATTCCCCTTATGGCACAATTAGCATCATGCAGCACATTTGGTTCGAATAACACAGAAAACTATTTCATTTTTCCTTGCAGATATTGACTGAAGAATTTGTTCCTTGTTCATTGTTTCTTGTTGACTCAGAAGTTGGATGATTTGTAACTTTTACAGTCGTGTTTTCTTTGCAGAAAAGATGTGTATTTTTTACAGTACTGTTCTACCTTGTAAGTTCTATTTAGCATAAGCATAGGTGATTATACAGAGATGCAAGGCAGGGGAGAAGTCCAGCTCTTTGTATTAATACAATAATAATTTATTTATACATGTATCTCTTCCTTGGTGGTTGATTCTTTGTTTCTACTTTCTTAGCACTACGTGCATCTTCCCAGTTGCTGAAGGCACTAAAATCTCCCCAACTGGGAGGACAGACTTCAAGCTGCTCTAGATACACACAGGCCTTTCCTCTTCATGCAAGGTTTAAAAAGAATGGGAATTTAACAGTAAGTTGGATTACAGTTCTGATATCCAAATGAGAAAGGATCATATTTGCAGGCACAGGAATGTGTAAATTATGTGCCTGTTGGTATCAGCTCCTAAGTAAGGACAGTCAGACGCATAACACAGAATGCAGCACATGCTGTCACAGACGGCCCACTATCAGCCATCTGTTTTCTGCTGATGTGCTTCATTCCTCTCAAAGATATGGGACAGGAAGGAGTTGTCACTGTGACTGTGACATATCCAAATAGATTTATGAAAATTAGACATTTAGAAGCAATAGCAGTCATTTGAGAATGAAACATTCCTATGCCGAGCCTCGGAGATATGTGAACATATTCTACTATTAAAGCCTTAGTTTTCTTTTACACAGATTTTAAGCCCATGTTGCTGTTCATCAGGATTTCTTCCTGTCAAAGATAAAAACAGGTGGGAACAAGGTAATGAGAAGCTAAGATACTTGTACAGATGACAGTGCACACCATTTCTCAGTTGCACTGGGGTAGAGAAGCTCCACACCAGATCAGAGATGATGTTAGGCTTGAAATTGCTCTGCCTGCAGGCCCATTAGGTCATTAAGTCATTGTCAAAACTATCATCTCACATCTCCTTTCGATGAGTCTGTAGTGACTGCAGCCCTGTAGTGGGCAAGTTCTGAGCAGGATCAGGAGGATACAGGTGTCCAGCACCTCTGTCAGCAGGGACTTGCAAAGCTTTTCCCGGGCACCAGGGAAGCTGAGTTCAACCCCATCCAGGTGGGTGAGATACCAGGTCCTTTTATGGCAAAGGTGGTAGAATTTTAGGGCAAGAATGAGATCACCAGGGTAGATGGTTTCCAAGGTTCCCTAAGGAGGCAGAGCAGACTTGCTAAGGATAATGAGTGGGGAGACAGAGAAGGAGGAGGGAGAATGACAGATTTTCTGCAGTCCCTGATGTTTGGGGGTAGATGAGAACTAAGATCTGCATTAGGGAAAGTCTACCTGGAACAACACAAACTATTTGTTGTTTTGTCTGACAAGCTGCTGCTGCTGTGCATCAGCTCAGGGCTGGACACAGGAGAAAACTGAAAATAGTTACCAGTGTAAAAACAATAAAAGCTCATATACAACAATAGTAAGCGTTACCTTGGTTTAAAGTAATCAAGATAAAATGTCCTCTAGTATTTTAGAAATTCTGGAAAAGCCTACAAAGAAACGAAGTACAGTCAGAAAAGAGAGGAAGAAAATAAGCCATGACATGGAGAAAAAGAAACAGAGTGTAAGCCCAGATAGAAAATAGTTTCTAAAATGACTGCTAGACCTTTTTCTAGAATGAAAAGCAGTAATACTAGTAGCAGTGTGATGAAATCAACCTGTAAGTGGAATAAAAACCATAATGTGCTGTATTGCCAAGGAGAATAAAATTTTGGGTATCCATAATGAAGGTTCAAACGCTGGCCACTTGGGCAGTAACTCAACTACCAGTACCTTTTTCTTTTTCTTTTTTTTTTTTTTCAGCTCTTATATAAAGCTCTACATAAATAGAAAGTTTAATATCCGTATTTCTGCAAAGTCTCTGTTTTATGAACCTTAAACATCTAAAAATTTGCAAATATTGTCAGGAATAAGTTCCATGGAGACAGATTCCTTTATACTGAAGGATGTACAAAAGACTCCTCTGTGTTCTTTTAATGTACTGATCACTGTTTCAACACATCTGACAAATACAATAAGTTTGTTGTTTGAAATTTTTGTCCAGAAGATCTCCATATATTTGCTTCAAAACTGTTAAAACTGGCTGCTTCTGCTAGTCCTTAAGCCTTCCTGCTCTGGTGTTTCTCTTCTTTGCCTTAGCTGCCTGCAGAGATTCTCTGCTTCATACGTGCTTTTGTTGGCTTGGCACAGTCACATCCCTAACTTCCTCATTTGTCTTTATCTTTATAGTTCCTCTACTTGCTCTTCCTGTGTGAGGAGATCCTTTGTGAGGAAGCCTAAGAAGACTCTACCAGCCTAAGACTTGCCAAGAGAAGGTGTGGGTGTCTGGTGCCATGCATGGGCTTTCCATTCTGGCTTCTAGTTCAGACACATATTGTGGGTAAACTACAGCTCTGACTTTCGGCTTTCTTCCAACACTCTTAGGAAAACTGTATAGTCAGAAAGTTGTGTGGGAACAGAAATTGTTTGGTTCTCTGAAAGATCCAAGTTTTCTAACGTGCTGTAGTGACCTACCTTTTCCTGTATAATTATAAACTCAGGAAAAATAACCTTCTTTCCCTCTTAAAAACAACCTTGAACTCTAGAATACTTTTTGCTGGCCTGTTTTATTTTTCTTAATTAGCAGCTGATGAAATCACCATGTAGTTCTATAATTATTTATCACCTGAGGGAGATCCCATTTTATTCAATGAAGGTATTTTAGGGAACATATGACCTTCCTGTATTTTCAGATATTTTTTTCTTTTCTTCACATTGTTCCTGATTCTCTTCTGTGCAGTATTCCATGGCACGTGATGAAGTGGCAAGGAGGAAGATGGGCACTTGGCTAAAGGAAGCCCTTTGGCTTAGCCAGTGGAAAGAAATGTTCCTCTCCAAAGCTGTTTATTTTCATGTTGGTCAAATAGACAGGAGGAAGACAGGAATAAAACAGTCTGTTTACTGGTTACTTCTAATAACTGATTCTACATCATTCTATTAGAAATTTCCTGCTGTTTGCACACATTTTCCTTCTGATGCTTGAATGTATTTTCTTCAGCATAATGCGTTTTTCTAAAATTTGCCTGATACAGGTGCTGCATCACTTTGGCTTATACCAAAACAGAAAATCTTTATGTTGTTCTGCTAGTTAAAGCTAACATCTCTTTATTTGATGCTGCCACATTAGTCCTCTGCACATCAGGTTTAGACAGAAACAAAAGTAGGATACAAGATTTAACCTCAACAACGTATTTTTCCTCAAAAAATTTGCATGAATTACTGAAAAATCTCTGCTATAATGCTAAATACTTTCTGTTTAATTTCTTTTTTCCAAGGTAAATACATTGTGCTGTACTCACAGGCTGGAAAAACTAACAGGAAGAAAAAGATCTTATGAATAAATGAGGTTTTGCTTAAGAATAATGGAAGATGTAAAAAGTAATCAATTAAGATGTAACTGGAAACATGACTGGGTGCTTTCTATTGCAACAGCCCTTCTGTCATGCAGACCTTTAGTATCAGATCCCTATAAAGTGTGTAGAATGAACGTGTTTGTCATGCTGAGCTTTCATCCTAAAGTGGTCTTAACAGATGAGGGGAGGGAAGTGGAATGATTAGCGTGGCACTACTGACACAAACTGTTAATCCTTCATCTGCTTCAAGCAAAAGCTACCACCCTAACCTGCAATGTATTGTATAAACAAGTATTGCCGATATTTCCTTTTTTGAAAGCTGTGAAAGGACTTGACCGTGTCCAATGTTGTTGGCTCAAGGAAAGACAGAAGAAATGGAAATAAAAAGAGATCTGTAAAACAGCTCTCTAATGTAGAAAGTGCTGGCTAATCCTTATCAGAACCAGCCAGGAAGTGACGTATAATTCCTGACTCCAAGCAGAAGGAGAGGCAGAGGTTACCAAGCTCACACACAGACAGGTAGCAGGGACTGGGACAGGTGTCTGTGACATACATGTATTGAGCATTCAGTGAGGAGCCAACAAAAATCTCTCCTTCCTATCCCTGCACTCTTTCTCATTATGGATGGCAGATAAAGCAGGCCTTTGCCATTAAATCTGGTCATTTATCAGTCTCTGGAAACAGTTCTCTACTGCACTTGCTTTGAGGACTCCCTTAATCTACCGCTGATACAAATTTACAGAAATAAACCCTTTTTTCTTTTTTTTCTTGAACTAGTTCAGCGTTCAGAAAGCCTCTAAGAACTAAACACAGTTTGAAATTTAGTATCCAACTCTCCCGCGCTGCTTATTAATGAACTGCAATCAACCCCTTTGCACAGAGAGCAGATAGCAGAGAGGGCAGGCCATGGCAGCAGGCCTCTTGAATTGCTCTCCAAGGAAAAGGAAGAAGAGTAGAAGCACTATAATTTTAATTATGGTTCCCTCCAGTGTTAAACTTTGCAATTTTGTTTTTAGGTCAAATATTTGGATTGGGAGGAAGTACTGGAATAAACAGGATAAAATCCTGTTCTGTTAAATTGCACCTTGTATGGGAAAACTGACAGGTTAATTAGAGTGTGTTTTGGATGCTTGAAAGGATTAAAAGTTAGTAATAAACGGAAATATATCCAGAAAAATAAATAGCTCTAGTACAGAATAACGCAAAATGAAAGTGGAAGTAGATACTCTTTGAGCTGCAGGGAAACAGGAGTTCAGTGGAAAGATTTAGACCTGAAACTACAGTTAGCATAATGAGCATATGCTGTGTTATGGTGCTTTTAAAAAATCATAGGGGGCACACTGAGTAGAAAAATTTCTCGGTGAGAATGAGTCACTTCATATCTGTTCTCAAAATAACTACATTAAGAATAGGATGCTTTCTTCTAGTTTTCTTCATACCTGAAACCTGTTGGTAGATTGAAGGGCAAACTGTAACCCTAACCAGTCTTAATAAAGTCAAATTTCCTTACCCTAAAATTAACGTACTTAATAAAAAGCCATTTACTGACTATAGGTTACATTTGACTAATAAATTTTCACTCCATGTCAAAACCTTTTTTGTTTCTGAGCATCCCTACCATGGTCAGATATCCATCATTCTAATAGAACCATTTTCCATGATTTTAGGACCTCTCTGAATTCACCTGTCAATGCAGGCCACAGCACCAGTGGCACAAAAGATCATTTCCTGATTTATAATTCACTGAGAGAAACAGAACAGCAGTTGCAGTCTCTGTGTACTTGGCTGGGACAAACATCAAAGAACCAAGTGGCTGCTTTGCTGTCAAGACACACCTACAAGTTTTTAGGCAAGAGAAACAAAGAATTATAACTGATCCCCTGGTCTAAGAAAGTTTCCATTGAAAAAGGACTGCAAATTTAGATAGCAACATGCTGCTGATGAGCAGTTCCTCTGCTACCAATATTTTGTGTCCTTGTATCAACAGCACTTTCCACTAGAAATCATCTCACTAATTTTGTAGTGGTGCTAATCAGCATAACTGGAGATAGCAGATTTTAGTGCTCAGTTACTTCTGTTGTAGTACATGAGCATTCACCCCTCATATTTGTGGTGCTCCACCGTAGGCCTTGAGAATCCTTGTGCCATTTTTGCAGACTGAAAGCATGAGAACTGTTTTCATGTCTTCACATTATTTCAATGCAGCTGTCTAGAAAATCCTTTATACAGAACTTCAACTCTAAGCCTCATCTCCAAATGAAAAACGTCAGGCTGCAAGGATCACATTCTTAATATCTAACAGCTTAAAATAGTCACAACTTTCAAAAAATTCTAAATTTTTAATTCTTAAAATACCAGTTGTTTTCCAGCAATCCGAGGCGCATTTTGGAATCCAGTGCCAAGCTCAGCACATGTTCTTTGACAAGGATCATGAAAGTACTCAAAGCAGCACTCAAGCAAGAGAACACAAAGATCTAAAATGTTGCTTAATTAGTTTGTGAGGTTTAGAGCTATTTTGTATCTGTTAAATATAGCACTTCAAGAAAAAATACATACATACATGGAGTCACTGGTGTTCTGGGTAAAAACTGACTCATGGCAAATAACAACTCGGAGATTCGCAAAGAATTATTTAGTGCACAGCCCTTTGGCTTTGGTGGCATCCCTTCCCATTCCAAAATACTTGTGGTGGCTGCACTCCGGGGTGGGATACAGGAGATGACCTTGGACAACTGCAGCAGTTTCTTCTGTAGGACAACATTCATTCTGTCCACAAGGTTTCCTATTGCTGAGCTCTTGCTACAGCTCCAGCTCTGGTTATGAAGGGTTACACCAAGAAGGGAAATACTTGGTGCTTTGTGACAAAATTGCTGCTGCACGTGTGGTACCTGCTGTGATTCGTGTCATCCATATGAACCTCAGCCACAGAGATGCACTTTTTATCAAGGATATTTGCAAATATGTAACTGCTCTGAGGACATATGGCCAATAAATAATTCAGTTATCTATCTTCCCTGCAGTTTTCTTATCCACCTACCACCTTTTAATGTTTTGTTGGCCTAGAAACAATATTGTTCATGGCACTTCTAGTACAAAAGCGTTACGACTGGCAGTAGACTATTTCCAATGTGATACCTTGAAAATAAATTGTTTCTCCCCAGTCTCCATCTGTTTTGCTCTCGTCTGTTATTAGCCCAGAGAAGTCTTGTTTTGCATTTTGAATGCCTGAAATGGTTCGTTTTCAATTATTGATTCCAAAATTGTTACAATGTGATTGAATTTGTTATTTCTTTTTCTCTCCTTCTTCCCCACCCCTTTGTTTTCTTTTCAGCTCTATATCCATTTACAGTCCTAAGGAGAATCCTAATGCTTTTGATGCTGCTGCTTTCTTCCAGTCAGTGGGAAATTTTCTGGGGATCTTTGCTGGATCATTTGCCATGGGATCCTCTTATGCTGTTGTCACAGCTTTAATATCCTTTATCGTTTGTTTTCAGGGAGCAAATCTATGTATGTTGGAAATAATACGCAATATCTGAGACTGACCATCTTCAATTTGAGCCTGAAGCTTTTCACTCTAGGCTCAGGTGTTTCCAAGCAAACAGACAAATCATAAATCGACAGGAAATGTCATTTGTCAGAATCTACAAATTTCTTTTTTACATTTAACATTAGGCAGGGCTCTGGCCTTTATCATCCTATTGGTAAATAATTGTATTTTAAGGAAAGTGTTTTGAAGTATTTTGAGGCTAAAACATGACTTTATAAAGTATAGCAACTTATTTATGAACTCCAGGCTAGCAGAGATTACACAAAATTACAAGGGAAACACCTCACTGAGTCAGTGTGACCAACAAGTCCATCAGTTTAACTAAGCTGGAAATGAAGGTCTGTCTGTTGCCCTGCATTTTTTCTTGTGTTTTACAGTTCATATAAAATGCTACTGTAGAAAGATCAGTGATTTTGATCTTTCTTGCATTCACCCAAATGTAAACAGATGCCAGTTTGTTTATGAAACTGGACAAAATTACTTCCTTTTCCTTTTTTCTGGGCAAAAGAATATCAAATGCAACTAGGTATTAACTCAACCTCCACAAAAGTACTTAAAATAGCTGACTTTAAAATCTGTTCTGGATTTTCCTCCTTGAGATAAGTTAAAAGCTGTGCGGTTTTTCCCAAACTCAACATGGATAGATGAGTATGGTGGGGGAGCTTCCTTTCTTTCATCCTTTATCAGACTGGGGGCAATTTTAGCTTACAAAACAGTTGGGTTTTTATTTTTCCTTAGTAATCTTTTAGCACTTGACAAAATTTACAAAGCTGTGTGAGTTTCCTATGTTGGAGACAGGTCTGTTTTTCCTCCTGTCCTGGAGTGCCTTCTTATCAGCAGAAGCTGCTGGGCTTACAGGTAAGTGTTGTATTTAATTGAATAAAAGCAGTTTTATAATATGCCTCTAGTGTGGGTAAAAGGCCTGGTTTCTTTTAGGCACGACATCACATACAAAGCTTCTAAAAGCCTGTTGCTATATTGAAGATTGTTTCATCTTTAAGAACAAATCTGTAGTGACACTAAATATTCTTCCAGACAAAGACATTACAGATCAGGCTCAAGTCCTCAGTCTTTCTTTCCTGCATTATCCCATCCCTATTAGCTCCTCCATTAATCCCCCTATTTTCTGGCCAGCTATGGGACCAAAGATAACAGTAAGTACAATAAGGAAATAGGCAGTGCCGTGTGATTACCAGAAACTGTGTGCTCCTCTGCACACACTGCGTGTCCTGGACCCTTCTCATTTTTCACAATTATCAGTCATTGAGACCAATTATCAATAATAAACAGAGAACAGGGGCCAGTGGGTGGCATCTGCCACTGTACTTACGAAAAAAAGTCACCTTGTTCAGTGCACCTACATGTGCATCTTTGGCACACCCATGTCCCAGTGACAGGTAGAAAGATGTGTGATCAGACTGTTGTTTCATTAATGCCAGGAAAGAAATTGTACAATCACAGCCAATTATGTACCCAGGGCCTCCATTAAAGTGTACACAGAAATTTAGGCAAAAATTGTAAATGGATATAGTTTACCTCCACGGCAACCTATTGTACAGTGTGATTCGAAAGAACAAAGTTTGTATGACCTTGATTGTTTTAATGCTCTGGAGGTTGTCACCTCTGAAATCTAGTGCTCTAATTCATGTCAGGAAAAATCAGGAGAAGAAACATACTTAATGGAGTGGCAATGCAGCCTGTGCTGGTTTGCTTGCAAAATTGTTCAAAACCTTTTGAAGGCAACCATTCTCTGGAGCCAGCATGTTACTTTTTCAGTATCAGCCACACAATCAAACTATTTCTGAGTGGGTACTAACATCTGCATCTTCTGGCATCTTTGTCTTACTAATTATACAACTTTTCATCCTGTTTACTGCCAAATTCTTCAGGCCAATGAATAAAAACAGTGGCACATGAACTGAACAAAAGGGTGGCATTTCATTACATAAAGAAAATCAGATACCAGGTGGAATGAAAGTCCATTTTGTCTCTTAACAGCTCTGTACTGGTTTGGGCATTCATTTTCTTCACAGTAGCTAACGTGGTGCTGGAAACAGCATTGGTAATTCAGGGATATTTCAGGTATTGCTGAGCAGCACTTACGCAGAGCCGAGGGATTTTCTGCTCCTCACCCCACCCCAACAGCAAAGGGGCTGAGGGTGCACGAGAAGCTGTGAGGGGACGCAGCCAGGACAGCTGATCCCAGCTGATCCCTTCCAGAGCAAGAGAAGCTGGAGGAAGAAGGTTTCTCACTCATACCCTTGTCATTCTCTCCCCCATGCCACTGCGGGGGAGGGAGTGAGGGAGCGAGCAGCTCTGGGAGTCTGAGCTGCTGCCTGGGGTTAGACTCAACAAGCTCTTAAAAATGTGGCAAAAATGGAAAGAAAAATGGAAGCAAAGAAGGATGATTGTTGATCACTTGCCTCCTACTGGAGGTACTGATTTCCTCATCCAGTGACTTCCAAGTAAGGACAGTTTTAAGATGCATTCCTCACAGAGCACAAGGATGCTACGTTTCAGCAACTGAACAACTGATTATACATTACGCAGAAAAAGTAGATTTGTAAAGGAAACACTAATATATTTCAGAGCCTCAGGTTATGCACCAAAGGTAATTTCCATTTCTCAGGCATAGGAACAGACTGTACGTCCAGAAAAAAATAATTGGCATATGTCTTTTTTGCATACTGCAAACGTGATGATGGACAGCAGAGTCACTCCTGGTAGTTACCCTGAAAAGTGTTTCATTGCTCTTTTCTGCTGTAATATATAAAATATCTGAAATAAAAGACTTAATTATTGAACACCACAGATGGTGGTAGTAGCCATGGTAAGGAATTTTAAACGGACAGAGGCAGAGACAGAGGAAGAGATTGGAACAAAAGTAAAGCTTCAATTTAAGGGAAAAAATAGAAAATTGTTGGGAAATTTAACTAATTCTTATCAAAAAAGGAACTGATTGAGGAAAGATAATTACTTCACCAACACATATATTCTAATAAAAAGTATCAAGCCCTTTTAGGTTTGTCACTAGCATTTTTTCATGGGTATTTTTTCATGGGTTCTGAGTTTCAGGTGGAAATTGTTTAATTACACCGTGGTGAGAAGGCAAAGTTTAGTCTTGAAACTTTTATCGGTTAAATCTTTGTCACTTAATTTCTGTAAAACGCTTTTCTCAGAAGCTGTTACCATGGAAAAAATCATCGAGCCTTTCTTGTGGCTTCAGAAGTTCAAAGCTGTGTTCTACAAATGCATTTACTTTATTAGTGCTTTGTTGACATTACCCTTTAGTTGTCTGGCTTAACCAGTTTTGATGTTGCTTTCGTCTTGTCTCAATTTCCTCTGAAAGAGTTCCAACTCCCCTCCTTTCAAAGTATTATTTTAAACTCTCAGTTCAGCAGGAGAAATACTCTATTGGTTAAGGAATTTTCAGCTGGCTTTGGTTCAGCTCTGATTTCTCATACCCGTGCTAAGGAAACCTGTGCAAAATGCAGCTGTGGGCAGCCCCCACACAGGTGGGTTACACACAAAGCTCCTGTTGCAGAAGGCAGGGGCAGCCCGGGAAAAAGTCAGTCATCCTTCAGGACACACTCAGCTCTTAATCCACACTCTATCATTTCCAGCCTTTTCCAGCTTTCTTGCTTTGCCCTTTGTCTGTCTCAGTGCATGGCGGTTCTGGTTTTACAATCAGCTGTGCCTGTCCTTGAAAGCAACCATGAGAACCCAGAGAGCCTCGCTCCAGCAGTGGCACAGCTGCACCACTCGTTCAGTGGACCACACTCCCAGTTTGAGCTCTCTGAATTCAGCTGACATGCTTCAAAAATTGACTTCTTCCATTAGACATTTATGCCTATATTCATCTTCATATTCCTTGGATATTGTGTTTTCTCTGTTCATTCCTTCTAAATGAACTTCAAAGGATTAACACTAGACATCAGTACTTCCCTGTAGCTGTTAAGTAATGTAATTGCAAAATAATTTTATTCTTATAATGCTTTCCACAGCAGTCCTTCAATCATTCTGAGCTTTTTGAAGTGTAATATTGAAGTATTTCATAATTTAGAAATAATGGGCTATACTGGCTTTTTAGCAGCTAAAGTAGGTGGTCAGGCTCACTTGTTTAGCTTGCAGATTTTTAAAATAAAATTTAAATGGAGAGTAGTACAGGTCAATATTTTAGAGAATATTTCATTCCTCTGCCTCAAGATATCCCATGATATATAACACAAAATATATGTGCCTGACCCTGGTTGAAAAATGGATGTGATCAAACCAGCAAATCAAAATAAAAATCTGGGATGACTACACAATTATTGTTATACTGGGAACTGGAAATTATAAATTAATGTTATGGTTATTAATCTTGTAGCTATATCATCAAACTGTGACATATGCATGATAAATTGATTCTTATACAGTAGAATCTAATTTGTGCATTTTCTCATTTGCCCTGAAGTATATCATTCCTCACTGCTGAGCAAAGCTGTAATAACAGCATACTAGAGTAAGGTCAGTGTTAATAGAGTTGTTTTAATTTGCAAACTTCATTACATAGTATTTACTAGTAGGCTATGAAAAAAAATCATAAATAATTTAAATTAAACACTTGTTGAAATAAATGAGGAAAGTACATCTAGCATTTATTAATTGCTTGTTATCTTGTTTTATAATTAACAAAATTTTCTAGATTTTAAATGATCACTCAATCTGGGAAAGGTTCCATGATGAACACGGGCATTTAATAGTCACCTCAGTTAGACCTTCTCTATCTACAGGTGCTTGAAGTGAGTAGATATTCAAATAAAAAGAGATTAATTTACCTGCAGAAATACACTCAAGCATATGTATGAGAATTGACTCGCATGTATGTGTTCAATTGATGCATACTTCAAAGTCACATAGGGACTCAGTGTAAAGGCATCAAAATGGCAGCCAAGCACCTCTGATTTTTACACAGTAAAAACCTGCCTTAAGAAGACAAAAAAGACAATAGACCTTAAAGGGAAAAATTGTTGGAGAGCGTCATTTTTGTTCCTTTACTGGTTTTCAGAGCCCTTTGATTCCTGACCATTATAAAGGGAAAAGCTTGTGATAATAAATTACTGCTGCTTCCTCACCTTCAGCAATTCTTGTCTGAACATTTTGTGATGTGTCTGCCTTTGTGACATCTGCCTTCTTATTCAGAGGCTCACAGAGTCTACCAAGCAGGAAAGCTTTTCCTCCTTTTCCTCCAAAAATAAATAAGCAGCATATTATGAATGAGGTACCCAGGATGAGTCCGAAGAGCTGGTCTCTCACCAGGCCAATTTTGTGCTACCTTTCTATTTAGGACATAGCAAGAGTAAATGTCACCAACTTCCATTTTCTTTAATACTGCTGACAAAGTGCATTTATCCTCGTGCTCTTCACTTCTCCTATCTGTTTGCTGTGATTTGTCTAGAATCTGTCATCTACCTCATTGCTTTTTTAAAATGCTGTGACCAGTACTTCTTGTGACACTCTCAGAAGGGATCTACTAAAACATTTCTGTCTGCAGTACTGAGCACGGTGAGCCCAAGGCAGTTTGGTGCGTGATGGGCTTTAGTTCACTGAGCTGCCATTATTCTATACAAGGAAGATATTCTGGGCTTTAAAGTCTAAACTGTGTGGTTTTCTTTTCTTTTTTCATTAGCAATGTGCCGTGCTGTGTCATATAGAGTAGGCAAACTCCTGCCAGTAAGGAGGGAGAAGGGATACCTTGGCTTCCAGGTCGAAAGGAAAGAGACCACAACTCTTGTAAGCTGTAGTTCTGCCACTCCCAGGAGCACAGGATGAAATCTCAGCCTAATTAGGAAAACAGGCTCTTCATAGGTAAGAAGATGGCACTTGCACTGCTGTGCAGAGACAGATGACAACTGAGCTCGTCTGCTGCAAATCCCTTACTGGAGTCAGGGCTTGGGTCTGGCTAATTTAGGGGCTGCTGTAGGTATAGCCTTCTAAGGCAATAAGGGAAAAGGAGAAAGGTGCATGTTTTTAGAGAAAAGCACATCTTCTAGCAAGGCATTAAGCGGAGACCAAAGATCAGTTGCATAAAATGTGCATAGTGGAGTCTTACTGCTAGTGCAGAGGTTCAGAATAAACAGGGTAAGCACTATTAGCGTGTCCAGAATAAAAGCTGTTACATGTTGCCATAGGAGTTCCAATCTAAATTGAATTCAGCAATTCATTTGGGGTTACAAAAGTACAACACCGAAGCCCAGGTCTCACTTGAAGCAGCCAGGTGCAATCCCAATGAACAGTTCTCAGATAAGGGCCTAAAAAAATCCCCTCAGCTCCGTCTTTTTTTTGCTTTCTTTCACTTCAACATAAAATCAGCCTCAGACAACTCCAGAGATAAAAGCCTCATGACCAAAGCACAAGCTTTGTTTCTGCATTGGTGCAGGTCTGGTGAAGGAAGCCTTAAGTCTTTTCTTTAGTATCAAGAAAATGATTAGTCACACTTCATACCCCCAGTGAAAACAGCCTGACTAGGGATATTGTTGCCACTGGGTGTGTGGTCTTATTACTGCAGTGATTTGAGGCAGATATGGAGTCTCACTTCCTGCCACTCACACATTCAGTCTGCATCCCAATAGATGCTGTGGAGATTCTGACATAAATATGACTCCAAAGTAAGTGTTATCTGATTCAAATAATTTCTCTTCTACCCAATCCTCATTGTTCCCTTTTCTACGCATTTCACCACCTTTGATGAAAGACCAGCTCCTGCTGCTTTACTGTGAGATTTCAGTATGTTGTGCATCTTTAGAGAGGCATCCCAGAAGCTCTGGAAAACTCCAAAGTTGGGATGAAAACTGGTCAGTTTGCTTTCAGACCTTTTGAAATGAAGCTGTATTTTTATCTATTCCTTTGCTTCCCCAGAAGGTAGAGGTTTGGGGGTTTTCTTCTTCTAAATTCCTTTTTTTATTACCAAAAGACCTGACAGCTGGAGACAAATGTCAGTTTTAGTCTCTCAAATTAGCAAATTCTCAGGTTTTGATTGTGGCCACTCACAGGTTTGCATTAAAAGCCCATTGCACATGCTGCTCTTCTCTGACATTGCTTTTTGCATGTTTGTGAAAGGATGTAAAAAAAGATTTTGTCTTTTAGTGACAATATAGGAGCTATTTTCAGATTAGCACTTATAAATTAATTCTCACACTATCATTTTAAGGTTGACACTATGAGCAAAATGCTATTAAATGTACAAGTTCCTATCTTATATTTTTTATATTGCTAGCTTTTGACTTAACAACCATTTCATCCACATGTATTTGTAAAAACTAATGTAAGAGTAAGTTGTCTAGCTGTATTAACAGCTAACAAGCTGTCTCTATTTCTCTGTTATAAAAAAATAAAATGGTAGGATTTTTATTTCTAATAAAACTCTTCAAAGAGGTTGATCTGCAGCTGAAAGTTTACTAGTGACTATAAGCATTTTCCTGTGAAGTGTCTCATCTTTTATATTAAAAGAAAAATTTCAGTAATCTCTTAATAAACACAAGGAGCTGTATTGCACTTAAAAACTGACCACCTATTTCAACACAAAACATTCCCTGCTTACTTTAAGTTAGCATTTTGTGCTGCAGTTGTAGTACTAGGTGTCTCGGGATTTGCTACTTTTGCCACTTAAAAATGTAACAAGTGAGTGAGCTGTCTCTGACAGTCTGAAATTGAGGGCTGGTAAAAGGGTCACCTTGCTTTATCTGCCTCCCTACATCTAATGGATGCTTTCTGTTTACAGCTCCAGTATTGCCATATTTGCTCTTACTGGTTTCTCTCTGAAAGCAAGCCCACAAAAACAACCTCATTTATGTGCCGTACTCTGTCCATTCAGTATTTTGCTACCCAGCTTTAACTTCAAAATCCAGCTTTATTAGTCCTACAAAGAAATCCAGATTGCTTTTTCCCTGTGACTAGAGTTCTGTGTTTGCCTCTTTAGGTACTTCTCTTTCCTTTTTAGTTAACATGTAATTGGTCATTACTCTTAAGTAATCATTTTTATGGATATTCATTACAAACCATTTTCTCCAAGCCTTTTAACGAACTCTTCATTGTGAGAGGCATGGCTGGTACATATTAAGATTTCGATTGTAGCAATTGAAATATTCCACTGCATTCCCCCGGTGTTCCCTGGAAACAGGGTATCTGGTTTCTACACTTGCATAATTGCGTGGTTCAGTTCATTTATTCTTACTGCAAAATCAGATTATTCCTCATGACACTCTCTGAGTTCTCTCACTACCCATAATTAACAGTTTCTGAGCAGTCAAAACCAGTTTATAATCATAGCTGAATTTAATAGTCAATTTTTAAAATGCAAGACTTGACATCCTGATGATTAATAGAGAAGAAACTGCATCAGAAACTCTTATCTCCATTTCAGTTACTGAGCCTGGAGCTAGTGATACTTAGCAGCATTACTGATTGGCTGTATTTTTAACTGAAATGTCATTGTTTGAGCATCCCCTTGCGTATTATTAATGCCTTGAGAATTTTTAAACTCCCCAGATCAGTTCTGCACAATCAAATACAGTTACTGAGAAAAAATAATTAGACACATTTATGAGAGCAATTAGACCCCACAAAAATATAAACTCTCTGGAATGTATTTATGCAGTGAAAATCTCACCACTCCCCACATTATTTACAGTGAAGAAAAGTCTTAGTGTAGCTAGAAAAAAAAATATCAAAACAGACTTAATAAATATTAAAAAACAAAGACACACTAAAAGCTCAGTGGAATTTCTCTTGGCTGAAGAGTCAGGGTTCTGTAGAAGCAGTACAGGTAAATTTACAATATAAAGAGAAGCCAGAAGCAAAGAAAATGTCCACAGTGGTTTGTGGGGGAAAAAGTATATTTGTTTCCTTATTTTCTTTCTGATGACAGTTGTCCCTTGTGCCAAATCAACTCAGAAGTATTTACTCTGTACTTTTGTCTTCCATCAAAGGCATATTAATGCCAGGCCTCAGTTCTTCCCAGAAAAAAGGAGGGCTTGCAAGTAAAGAAAATTGGATTTTTTTGCCCAATATTTTCCTGGTTAGCAACGTAAGGAGAGTCTAAAGAAAGGCATAGTAAGGTAATGATTAATTTAACTGGTACGTGACAATTTGCAGATCCCACACACGCAATCTCCCCCAAATGAAATAGTTTCAGCATTGTCCAAATTGTTACTTTGATTTGTTTCCTTATCTGTGTGGTGGTTCAGGACAGGAGGATATTTCACCTACCTCAAGGGCCCTCTTTCTGCTAAAATTCAAACTTTTAGAGATTTGGATAAGCCTGTTAAAGAACCTGTGGAGGCACCAGTGCTTGAGGCAACTGACACTTGTTCGGTGTGCTGCCAGCCATTTTTCCTGGGGCTCTGAAGCCTGGCCTGCTCCTATTAATGCTTTTGAAGTAGCAGGTTGTTCGTATTGGGTTTGCTGTGCTAAAGGTGCAGTGCTGCAGGTTCTGCCCCCTTACTGAGCCCCTTCTTGCTGGCCCTCATAAAATCAGGGGAGTCACCATCCTGGAGAAGATGGAGGAAGCCGTATCCAGTTTCCAGTCCAGGCCTGGAGGAACAGACTGAGATTATTTTCACTATTCTCCTTCATGCTCTTTGCTTCCAATAGAACTGGTTTATATGATTCAGTTCATGCTTGTTTAACCCCATAAATGCCTCGAAAGCTGAAGCACAATCACATCACAAGGATGAATAGTGCCTAAACCTGGACAGGCATCTTTCTGCTTGCTTTGTTGCCTCAGACTCATCACTATAACGTCAGTACATGCGAGCAGCCTGTGAGCCAAAAATTATCAAGCAATGTGCAGAGCAGCCCAGGAGGAAGCAGAACTAAAAGACTAATTAAGGCATGCTGCAGCTCCTACACAGGAGGCAGGGAGGAGAAGTGCTGAAAGGCACAAGGACTAAAGCTCCATGGGGTGGATGGTGGAAAATTGCGTGTACGTGAGCCGCGGAGACCGCGGGCACGCGGCAATGCCACTGCTGGCTGGCTTTGTGCTCAGCCCGCTCCATGTGCTTCGGGAGGCGTGTGTGGAGGGTTTCAGGGAACGATGATCTGAATGGACATGAGAAAGCCCTGAGCTGCTGTGTAAATAATTATCTAGGTAGATATGCCCCGAGTTTAAGAAAAACACAGAGCTTCCTTCCTCCATGGGCATTTACATACGGCTACTGGTGGACACTGTCTTTGTTCTTCTGTTTTCTCCCTGTGTGGGTTCCTCCTGCACTATCTGTGTCCAGACCTTACAATCTTATCGGCTACTTTAATTACAATACTGCATTACAGTGAAGTTACTCTGTGGTTCTAGCGAGTTAGGACCAGAGCCAGGGAAGAAGTATTGAAAAGTATCACTTTGTTATTATTATTCCTGACAAACCTGCTTCCCTGCTCCTCCAGACGTTCCACAAGCTGGGACTATAACTGCTGCCATGTGTTTGCAGTCACTGACCTGGTGGTTCTGGGCAGCACGACTTGCACCTGCCAGAACATCACTTTTAAGCAATGTGTTGTTGTTCACCTTGACATTGTTACACACTGTTTGTGATAAGATACAATCAGGCACAGCCTGAAATGACTTTACCCTGTTGCAGTCATTCAGTACCAAGTGGTCTCAAACCATTTAAATGAAACAAAATTATTTTTTCCTTTCCTATTCAATGCCTGCCAATTTTTTCAAATAATCCAAAGTCCTACATATTACGATTGTTAGTCCTGCATTTACAATTACTGTCAGTTAGAGCATGGTTGGATCACACCATGCATTAATTGAAACAAATTTTCTACAGCCTTTGTGTTTCCAAATACACAGCAGTGGAAATGCTATGAAAGCGTGATTGTCCTTAGAACATATCTCTCAAATTTTTTTGTTATAAAAAGCTGTTAACAGACTAACTTGCTTTTTTATGCAGCCTTTTGCAAGCCTGAGTAAGAAAACAGAAGCAGCTAACTCTGTTTTTTCTTTGAATTTCAGGTATTGTTGCTGTCCTTTTCTGTGGAGTCACACAGGCCCATTACACCTACAACAATCTGTCACCAGATTCCAAAATGAGAACTAAACAGGTAGGGCATGGAAATAACTGACACCATGTCTTCCACTGGTGTAAGGAATAACAGTTACTGGAATATAGCTGGACAGGATTTCATTAATGCAAAGCAAGAGGCTTGTGTCTTCATTAGGGGAAAGACTGGCGATTTTGCCAGGAAAACAGTAACTATTACCTGGATAAGCAAAAAAAAAAGAATTTAGGAATCTGTTCTTGCCAAGAGACCTGAAATGTCAGACATGTGTGGAGATTACAGCTTACAACAGCTTCCATACAAAAATGCTTCAAAATTAAGGAAATCAAAGAGCCCTGGAAGGTAAGACAGAAGTGTTCTGAGAGATTGGATCCCTGTAGATTTTTGCAAAGGGACTGTATAAACTGCAGTCTGCCCCACCAATATAAGCAATGACATCATTTAATTTCTGTTTAATTTAAAATTGTCGTAATTAGGAAGATAGAGATTTTTTCTTTCAGTTGTGTTATTTAGAGTTTAGAAATGTGAAATTTGATCATCTGGTTTTTGTTTGAACAAATGACTAGTAAAACTGTAATTATTTTTTAAAACTTGAGGCTATTCTCAGATCTATGGCATTGCAGTGTTCAAAATACTTTTCAGCACAAGGAGTAATTTTAGACAACCCTGTCACTACCTAGATCCTGTGAGAAGTCATTTAAATGCAGTTTTCTTCTCTTTTAATATTGACTTATACATCCCAAGAACCCCAGGTTGCAGGAAATCTATCTCCTAGAACAAAATGGAAACACATTGTCCAATACTATAATTTTCATGATGCAATCTGGTGCCTTTTTCAAGCAATTCCTTTCTTTTAAGCATTGGAAATTTTATGTAGAAAATTTCATCACTTCTTGCACATCTCAATTTAATCAAAAATCCAATTTTCTATCAAAAACAGCTTGATAGAAAAAAAGTACTGGCCACAGTATCAGTTCAACTGTTCGAGTCTCACAGATTTTAAATCACAGAAAAGTTTCTGGTCAGTACTCCCATGATAAAGTGTTAGCTATTGAACAGTATAAGTCTTTTCAATTGTATTTCTTCATACCAGCAGAGGCTGATGCTTTCAGAAAGTATTCTAGCAGAGAAGTAACCTTTCTCTGATAACTGTATTGTAAGAGAACGACATTGAAATCTACTATGGAATTGTTTCTGTTTCGCAGAAAGACTGAATTACATGTGCCACTACTCCCCTTGCATATAACTTACAATTTGAATAGAAGGTTTTTTCAGGGATTCATCTGCATGTTTAGTGATGCCTAGCCTTAGAGAGAGGCAGAAAAAGCCAAGGTTGTGATATTTTTAATTACCTATGAAGCTTTTCAGCTGCGGAATTAACTAATATTTTGTTTAAATGCATCCTGGTTTTGTTCATGCTTACTCTGTTATTCCCTCCTATTCAACAAGTGCAAAACAAAATAGGGAAAATAAACCAGATTTACCCTTGACTACACAGAAAAGGGATTAGGTGATTCTCTATGGAGCTGTGAGTTTTATGCACTCTTTCCTATTCTGTTTTTTCTTCCCCAAAAGCCCTTAATCCTCAGCCTCCTCTACTATATGGTTCAAACATTATTGTTGAATTCCTTTGAATTTTTCTAATTTATTTTCTGATCGAAATATTACCCTTTCATATGCAGCTGTTTCAGTGAGACCTGCACTGCCTCTTTCTTTCTCTCCTCCCAAGAATTCTCTTCAAGCAAATTTAATAAGCTGCACACTTGGCATTCTCATAATCATATATAACGTCAGTGCATTTTAAATGAATATTGTTGCTCAGACAGTTGGCTTTGCTCCCAATCAAAGTCATTTTTATTACTCATTACTGGCCAAAATCAAGGGCTTTTAAGTTCTTTTATAGAATTATTCCAAAGCAGTCTCTCTCTTTTGTTACAATATGACAGATCTTTCAGTAAGGAGTGCTGAACTGTAATGCACACTGACAAAACAGTGAGTTAAGGCTGAAGCTGAAGATAACAAAAACCATGGAAATTAGATTTAAAACTGTAAATCAGATTGCATGGAAGTGTTAGCTGTTTTTAAACAAATACTTTTTCCTTACTGCTTTGCATAATTTTCTTTACGTTTTTTACTTGCTTTTAAAATTTTATGGCTTGACGGTAAAATCCAGTATACAGTGATAGAGAAGGTATTTCTGACCCTGGTCCCAAGTTCTGCATTTCCCATAATGCAGCATCATTTGCTCTAAAAAAATAAAAAGTTTTTCTTCAGTCATTGATGTAAAAAGAGAACTTATCTACAGTTCTTAAATGAGAATTTAAGAGCATCTATAAAAAAGGCCTGTTAAAAGATACCATGTAATTATTTGTCCTCATGTATCCTTTATTATTCCATCAATCACTGTTTAACATTCCATGAAAGAGAAATATTAGGTTTCAAGCATATGAAACTTACAGAATCTGAAACTATAAAGCAACATTATTTTTTTCACAAATAAATGAATTATTTTAACACTGTCATAAGAAAAGTAAGATTACAAAGATCTAGTGAAAATGAAGGCTTTAAATAGTTTTCATTCAATTCAATTATCCCAATTTGCATTAAGTATTTATGAACATTCTGTGTGGTTTTACTGTCATTTTTTAACATGGGTGATGTTTTATGGCAGTATTTTTAAGTCACCATCATTGACCTGACCATGGTCATCATGATTTTAACAGTGAGACTGACCCTGCCCTCCATGGCAACAAGGTTAGCTCAAACAGAGTGCTCCTGAATTTCAGGCACTTAAAGTTTAATTTGTCCAATGTATCTTTAGTGAAGGAGAAGATGAAGCTGCTGGGATCTGATCGAAAGCTATCTGATTCTGAGCAGCTCTCTCTAGAATTATTTACTGCTGCTATCTCACCTCACGTTACGCTGCAGCCAGACAGTTGCTTCTAAATCTTGGGACATTACAGCTCAGATTTTACATTAGGCTTCAGATGTACAGCTGGGCTGGGTTGATTTGCTCTGCTACAAGTAAGTCAGCGGCTGGGCAGGGCACTGTGAGATAAATAGAAATCCCTGGTTTGTTAAAAGTGGGCAGAGTGTAAATGCCAGGTCACCTCTAGAAAGGGATGCATGGATAATGTTGTGTTTTCTACAGGAAGATAAGACATTCCTTGGTCCCTTTTTCTCTCTGCCCTCTCTCACTTTCACTCAAATGCCACGCTAAGATCAGCACATTTTCCTAGTGGTGGAGTACTGACTAATGGCCATAAATATTATCCATCATACTTATGAGTTGAATCATTTTCTGATTATGTTCCTTTAACTCTGGGGAACAATTGCAATGACGAGAATGGGGCAGGGCAATACCTCTCTTTGGTTAAGTGTGCAAGGGTATGGAGAATTCTCTTTGCAGCCAATACAGTGTCAGCAAGTTATAAATTCTGGAAAGGGAATTCTGAAATGCATCACCTATGGAAGACGAGCCAGGGAATTACAAGAAGACACAGGAAAGCATGTCCAGCCAGCAAGGGAGTATGCCACACACTGCCAGTCTCCATTCATTCCCCAGTCTAAGCCTTGTTCTCAGGGTCACCTCAGAAACAGTTGTGTCTAACTGTTGGTGAAGGTTGCTTTCTCAAATTACGTCTAGTAGCCTTTTTAATTACTTTAGGAGTGAAACAGTTACTCACATGTTTTGCTGCTCCTGCTGGCAAACCCATTAAGGGAACAGCTGCCTTAGAGACAAGGGCTCCTGGCCTGATTGTTCAGCTGCACAGGGCGTGCTGTGTGTACAAGATTCCAAGTTAAGATTTCAGTGGCCCTTCACCTCCAAGGTTTAACACAGGCAGGAGAATGAGGTAAAGAAAGACTAAGAGAGCT
Organism: Eulacestoma nigropectus; assembly: GCA_013397775.1. Taxonomy (NCBI): domain Eukaryota; kingdom Metazoa; phylum Chordata; class Aves; order Passeriformes; genus Eulacestoma; species Eulacestoma nigropectus. The sequence goes on along the minus strand of VZTE01005521.1, from coordinate 1,988,705 downwards.
CAGTGCTGCTTAACTGGTGAGTAACTTTACCAGGACATGTAGTCTCATGAGGAGGCTTGAGCAGATCAGTTTGTACTGGAGGACTGAAAGTTCAGACTGGTCTTGGGCTTAGCTCACTGATGGATGTAGAACTGACTGCTTCAAATTTTAATCTCCACACTATAAAGCAGACATGATTATCTCTGATTAATAAAAGTCATCACTTTGCAGGGGAGTGGCTAATATTTCCTGGAAATCCCTGGAAAATGCATGGAGCTTTCAAAACGTTCCTAGCTCATTGATGGTGCAGCTGTATGTTTTCCAACAAGGACACTGGCTAGGGATCAATCAGCTGATTGCTGGATCAGAAATTAAGCTGCATTCCAAAGACACTTTGGTGTAAAAGGATTGTGATTTTAAGCACATTAATTTAATTCTAATTAATCACATTAATCAAAACAGGTTTAAAAAACCAGTCATAAAACATGTTTTTAATTTGTCAAAAACTAAATCAAATCATTATAGTCCCTTGACCCTAATATGTTATAGTATAGTCTCAATGTAGACTTTAGACTTAGAATAACAGAATCATTGAGGTAGGAAAAGATCTCCAAGACCATCAAGTCCAATCATCAACCGAATACTACCATGCCACATCTACTCTTTTTTTGAACACTTCCAGAGATGGCGATTCCACCACTTCCCTGGGGAGCTGTTCCATTCATGATTATAGACTCACTTCAGAAGCAAAGCAAAACAGTAGAGTAAAAGTAAAGTATGGCAATGGAGGTGTCCAAATCAACTGAAAGGGGGAGAAAAAATCAATTAATCAAGGGAGCGTTACCTGAATGCCAACAGACAATGTTTACTAAAAAGAGCATTGTAGGACTAAAGGCAAAGAGGTGACTGAAGTCACTGTATCCAAATGAAGCACCATCACTGGCATCTCGACATTCTGCTGCTTTTCTGCTGGCCTGTGTATCTTGTAAACCAGTTACAAACAGACCTACAGCCAGCACTGGAACTGCAAATCTCCTTTCTCTAGATACATGATACTGTCTTACAGGATTCTTCCATCAGCTGTCTCTTGATAAGAAAATAAATAATGCACTGCAAATTCTGCTTTAGTAACAGAATGCTTTCTCCTGAGTTTGTTGTTAAAAGCACATGCCAGGAACTGCAGCTACTGTTGTTATCTTTCTGTGAGAGAAGGAGAACAGCTAGGTAGAGATGATGGTGCACTACCAACACCCAAAAGTGCGTCAGTCTGGTTTGGGAGGGGTCGCACTCTGGGTATCCAGCACCCATACTGTACTTGGGAGAAGCAGCCCTCTGACTTCATAGGGAGCTGCAGCACAAAATGAAATTGTTTGGTGCCTTTAACTGAAACCCTCCACAGTCACACTGGACATGTGTGTGCCCTGGAGCTTTGGTTCTGCTGTTTGTATGAGTGTTTAAGAGACCAAACAAAGAGAGCTGGACTTGCTTCTATAGCACACAGCCTATATTAATTTATGTCTGGTTAATGCTTACTATTTTCTATTACCAAACCTTGGACTGTTTATAGATAATGAGTTTAAACTTCTAGGAAGAAAAGTACATGCAAATATATTAGGTTATAGTGGCTCTTATAATTCAGACTCTTAATTTATAAAAAATTTGAGAGTATTTCTAGGCTGAGGAAAACCCTACTTACAGCAAAATGTCCTAGTTTGTTAGGAAGGCAGAACTACCACAAAACATAAGGATACACAAGGATAATTCTCATCCTTTTGAAATGAGCAGCCTAATTGACAGCTGTCGTGATTCATTCAGAAACTCTACTTAGGGAAAAATGACCTTTAAAGCACTGCAAGAGGTCAGGTATTTCTACACAAATGATTGGCAGAAAGAAAGACAGAGAGAAAAGTTATCTCTCTGAAAGGTTACCAGCAGTGCCAGATTCTAATCAATCTTTGCATCTGTGCTGTGCAGGAGGAATCTGTTTTCCCAGCACACCACAATCACAGTGCCTACAGGAAACTTTCATCCCAGAATGGGGGTTTTATTATCTTCCAAGGTATATAGCTGGTTGTCTGATATGAGATAACATATTTGATAGCTAGTCCTATGAGAATAAACTGGAAATTCTTTTTAACTAACGCATGGCATTCAGGTCTGGCATTCTTCAAAAATGCATAGATCTTTGCCTAAAGAGTCCAGTAAAGTCCAAATTCTTGGTTAGCATTAAACAGGTTGCGTGCATGAAGCAATTTGTCCGTTTAAGTGGAGACTGACCATAAAAGTCAGCTCTGATGGGCACTGTCACATGGTTCCCCTTCTGCAGCTGAACAAAAAAAAAAAACCTCCCTAATTTCCAACTTCCTTGAACTTCTGCAAGTTCAGACTCAAAAGTGATAAAGACTGAGGCTTCAGGCAGTGCTGCTCAGGAAACAGCGCAGGTGGCCAACTAACAAGGGTCAGTAGAAAGGTCTGGGGAAGATGCTCCTTTTGATAACAAGAGTCTGAAAATCAAATAGCATTTGGGAAGATTTAGTTGTACTGGAATAGCATTAGTATAGTTTTGCCCGTGTTTTAGCTAGTTTTGCCTAAAGTAAATACTTTGGAAATGAATAATATCAGGGAAAAACCTTGCTCTTGTCTTCTTGTATTTCACCCAGATTTTTTTTTTTCCTTTTTTTTTTTTTGAGACAAGGCCTATAGCAAAAATCTTCATTTTGCAGCTGTTCAAAACATTCAGGGAGAACACAGAAATGCCCCTGTTGTTTTTCTTTTTGAGAGAAGAAAATGATACAAACATAAAAGGGTTGTAAGCACAGTTTTAAAAAGAATGGTTCATGCAGCATTTATCTTATGGCTATTAAGAGCAAATAGCTGAAATTGTAGGTACAAACTATTGCTAATTATGAGGTAACTAACCTATATTGGAAACAACACAAGCCAGAGTCTTCTACTCTAATAAAAGTCCAAAGCTGAGGTCTCTAGACATTAGCTATCATTACAGCTCCAGCCTAACACCCTGAAGAGAAGCAGCCCCTCATTCTTGTCCTGTGCTTTCCCCTATAAGCTCCAGTTCTCCCTCCCGAGGCACTGATGAGCTCCAGCAGTGTCACAGACGTGCTGGCTGAGCCCGGTGCTCCTGACTGCAGAGCCCCTGGGTCTGCTACAAACAGCCTGCCCTCGTTCAGCACTTGCCTTCTTTTGTCTAACTGAATATGCACCACATGCGTAGTGCTTGTAATAATTATTACCTTTAGAACGGATTGCAATCGACAGGAAGTGTACCATGAATTCCAGTTCTCTGCACAGCTATTTTCTGTGTTTAGCAGAAAAAGCTGAAGACTGGAAATGTGCCAGGTGCATTGTTTGACCAGATGTACCATTAGATCTTATGGAACCCTGTAGAACAGTGTAATGCTATAAAGAAAGCTAAAGCTGCTTACTGTATGGGTTTAACAAGAAGAATCATAACAACACAAGAAAATCTTGATTTCTGCAAAAGGAGTTACACTACCATGTCTTTCAATCTGAATTTCTTAACAGAATCCCTCATTATCTGACTGACGTTCCTGATTACTTAACCATGCTAAAAGAATGTCAATCTGCAGTCTCTTTACATGTGACTTCCCTTAAATTTATGTGAAAATGCTGTAATTGTTTCCTCTCTTTCAGCTGTGAGCTACGTGATGGATGGTAAACAGCTAGGAAACATTGCTATGAGTAGATAACAGTAGACTTTATAACTCTGGTGTATCAGTAATTACCTGCATAATTTATGGTTTGTATCGTACATTAGCTGCTGTTCTATCCATAATACTGAAAATATTGAGTGTCCATATACAGAAATCTTGTTAGAATATTCAGCTCTATACTTGATTCTGTAGTTTCCATTTCCCTCTGTTTTTGTACACCTGCATTAGTGATTCCTTAACTGGGAATGTGCAGATGTGCTCTGGCCTCATTAATTCCCATCAAGCATGTGTCCCTTTGTCATCAGCATTTTATGAGGAATATCTTATTCTAGTATCTTAAACACACACAGAGAGAGAGAGAATAATAAAAATGTACTTTGGACCTAGGAAGAAGAGAAATTCTGTTGAAAAACAAAGAAAAAAACATTTTCTTTTATTTTGCTTAAGCACAGAAACTGGAAAATAACATGCTCAAATGTAATTCATATCCTGAAGTAACCCAGAACTGTAATGAAGCAGTATTTCTACAGAGGAGCTCCTCTTGTTGAAAAATGATGTCATTTTTGATGCTGGTAGGCTAAGGAACATAATACCATATGCAAACTAGTTCCAAATGGCTTCATTAAAGTTTTTACAATCTGTTTAAACATTAAACATTTTCTTTAAATATTAATAAAGATCTTAGATTGTTAAGGTTGTAGTTTACTCTTTACAGCACAGAATCAGATGGCAGCAGTTAGCTAACATACACCAATTGGAATGACAACCAATAGGCCAAACTCTCATTGGCACGTGGAGAGATGTGAAAGGAACTTCCAAAGTGAGACTTGTGCCGTAGTTTCTCTGACACTGCCCTGAATCACAAAAGAGGCTCTGACATGTCTTGCTCTGTGCAGTGGAGTCAGACTGCTTGGGGCTGTGTGAGCTGCTGCAGAGGCCAAACGCTGCTGCACGGAGCTCTGCAGATCTCTGCTGGGCCACTGTCCATCTTCTCACGAGAGGTTTGAAGAGCGACCTCTGAAATATTTCTCCCTACTTCGGGTAGCTAGCACTTATCTCTAGTTTTTAAGTCTGCAACCATGCAAATATCCAGCCTTGTGCCCCACTTGTGTAAATCTAGTTTTGTGAAGAGAATTCCCTCTAAGTATGTAGCCTGTGAAATCAAGCCCATCCTAATTATTGCCACCCTCCTCATCACGGCAACTGTGGAATGCATGAAGAGAGAAGGCAAACCAGAATCACTCTAGTCCTGGGCTAGGAACATATTATCACATCATCAACATGTAGTGCTGAAACTGAGCAGGGTGCACTTTAACATCCCATGCTTAGAGTAAATATGGTTAACTTTGGTTTGAAATATGATTTATACAATCTCATGTTTTGTAAAAGTTGACAATTATAACAATTCCCTCAAACATGTAGTCAGTCACAACTCCCTCACCTGAGAATTTGTGACAAAGATAAAAAAGAAAGGTAGGATTCTTCTTTTAAGTCTTTCTTAATTTTTCATACAGATACACTAATTTAGTAGAGTTTTATAAAATGAACCAAAGCCCTTTGACTTTAATGACATTTGGCTTATTCTATAAATGAGCAAGTTCTAAATATATATAATGATAACAGAGGTAAAAACACTCTGTCTCTTACTTAAAATATAGTTATGTCCTATGGTAATGATTTCCTGTAACTTGGAAACACTGACACTTCAGATTATTGTGTTATATGACTTTAGTACAGGATTTACCAATAAATTCTTCAGTTATGGAATAAATCTATAGAAAAAAATTGTCTGTTTTGTATTTCTGTGCATAGTACATTGTACTGCTAAACTGGAATGCAGTAAAATTATCTAGCACAGAGGTTAAAACAGTTTTTGATATTGAGGGTATTAGTAATAGATTCCTTAATTAGCACCCTGTGTTGCCTTACACTCTCATGAGTATGTGTCACCATGTTCATAATTGCTCTTCCTGTGAGGCCTGTGTTTGGCAACACAATTAAGATGCTATTTCTGGCGTGGCTGGAGAGTTACACTGGGATCCTCACAGAGCATCAAGCATTCTGCTGCAAATGGGGACTGACCTCACCCAAAGCAGTCTGCATGGTTTGGGAGCTTTGCTACTTCTTTGCTTTTTATGTTTTTAAACAGCCACGCTTTTGGTCACCCAGAGAGCCTTGGGATAGTGGGAGGCCTTAAGGAATCTGAGCTGTTCTGTGACTCCTGACAACACCAAACTGCTGCTGAAAAACATCCATTCTTGCAGTTTGAAATACATTTTTGATGTTTTTCCTTTTTAATTTACATGGTTTTTGCACGACTGCTGATTCCTCACAGTTCTCTTTCAAGGGTTATTATCTGCAAAATTCCCTATCAGCTATAAGAACTGCACAAAAGCTTTGGTCAAAACTTTTAGAAGTATGTAGGTAACACTAGAATTCTCACACAATAAGCTGCAAGAAGAAAATAAATACATGTTAATAAGGCATTATAATAGTCTAAAGCACTTGCCAGCATCCTGTCTTTTTAGTGACTGCACAGCTGTGTTTCCATTACACGATTAATGGATTTCCTACTTTCCAAAGAAGCATTTGTACCAAATGGTAGCACAGTGCAAGACGTACTAAACAGCTGACTACAGCTCATCTTTTTCTCATGGTACTGTCTGTGCACATAATTAAGGGCTAAAAAGCCCTTTGTCAAAATTTTTCAGAATAAATGTCTAAATCATGACTAGGATTCAAATAAGTGCCCTATCTTTGCACATATTTTGGTACCTATATGCTTTGATTAACTTACAATAATCAAATAGGACGCAAGTTTGAGGATCTTTTTCGAGCTTTTGACTTTTAATTCTGCTTCAGTCACACGAATTAAGGGAGGTATTGACCACTTCATGCCTCCAGTGAACCTGAGAAGAGTTAAGAGTGTTTGAAAATTCCAAGCAGGCGTTCAGCACCCTCAGAAGCACACACTCATGTAGTAATTAATCTTTTTCTTGAAAAAACATTTTTCTGAGGTGCCCGATCATATGTTCCTAGTTCACCCACCTTCTGCTTTCCCACAGAATCTTACAGAAGGTATTTTTAAGGTGCATTCGTATCTTTTCACTACAGATTCTTAATTTTATGTAAAATAGTCTCCTGAGCTCTCAGATTTAAGCACAGTTGAAGATGTATCTTAGTGTAGGATTTTTAATTTCTGCTTGTTTTACTGTGCCTTTTTTTTCCCTTTGGCAATATCAGTAAAACATCACCAGTGAGGCCACAAGTAATTTAGAAGACCTGGAAACACTGGAAATCTTTGCAATACTTTTTCCAACAGTTCAGCAGCTTCTACTCTGTTTCAGATGGAGTCAAATTATGGCTCATTTATCACATCTCTATAGACACTCTAGATTACAGCTTTAAGTGTAAAGAACTGTTAGATGATAAAAGCCATGTACTCTAATGCTTAGGAAAAAAGTGTGATGCACAGAACATAGCTCCTATTCAAATTTCTCAGTCTTTTTGTCCAAATAAATCATCAATTCTTGAACAGCAGCCTACATCAAGAGGCGGGGAAGCTGTTTAAAGATAACTGGAGAAATGAAACAAAAGAATTCCCCAAATTCCCACATATAAACATGTAAGAGCAGATCAGTGAACATACTAACTCAGCATCCTGCTTCAGATACTGATACTAGAATTGCAGAGTAATTGCAAATAATTCTGCCCAATGTAACTCCAGGGTGGCATTCTGCCAAGGTAACGCAGTTAAAAGTTGACTCATCAATAATAGGTCTTTAAGAATAATAAAAGGAGCTTCATATGGTCAGGATCTCATACTACTCAACACTGTTCACAGCAAGAGCAATTGTCAGAGTGAGGATGCTCTGCCTGGGTTAGACAGTGGTAAGGCCTTGTGTCCCTTCCCCTCCAGCCTCTATACACAAAGCAGTGTGTATACATGGAAAGCCCTGAACAAGTAATTGCGGCCCAGAAACCAGACAGGTTCTCTTGTAAAAACTCTTTTATCTTAGATTAGGCTCTGAATAAAAACAAAACAACGTGGCATCAGAAAAATGCATGTGAATACTGCTACTGTTGTCTGGCTTAAGGTAAAATAGAGTTATTCCTATTTTTAGCTCTACAGCTTTAATTTTCGACAGAATTAGTTTTACAGACTTTGAAGGGAAACATCAATATTGGTAGCTAGAAGCTCCAATGTAATTTCTATAGGACAGATGCAAAGAGGGCAAGTATTTGTCCTGTAGTGTCAGATTTGCAGTGAAATTGAAATCTCATAGTCATGAAGAAAAGACATCACAGACTTCATGAGAAGCTTTTGTTTTCATTCCTGATAGGTTAATATGGGGTTATTCCTCCCCCATATGAGTCACTAATTCCTAATATGTCAAAGACTAACTGAATTTCTTTCCGACATCCAAAACTTGGCAAGGAAGGAAACTGTTTTTAAGAGCACACGTCAAGAATTAGTATTAGAGTATATTTCCTCTCAGCAAATTGAAATAGAATGAATTACATTTGTCCTCCTTAGAAATGGAATTGATTGCAAGAGGTTAGGACTGTGGTGGCAGGTCACAGAAAAAATAAAAACACACTTAAGAGGAGTGGAAGGGAGAGATGAGATCAATTTTGTGGTTTAATTTTGAAAAATCAGCAGCAGTTCCTCCAATTCTAATATAAATGCAGAAATGCAAAGGATCTATTATCTCATTGCCATTTTAAAGATAACTATATTACATTGATAACATTGCTATTTTTCTTTGATCAGAAGAAGAAAAGTCATGTTTTATAGCAACTAAATCTCCTTTGCTATCTGAAATTTGCTTTGGCAAAGCCACAAATTGTTTCTTTCTTTTGCTTATTTTTTTAACCATTGTTCCACATAAATCTTAACTCTCAGTTTATGTCCCCACCTCCACATGATCAGTGATTTTCCACCCCAGAAAGAACCTTCCAAGAAAGTATCATTCAAATTGTTCACAATATGTCCTTTAGCTTCATTTTCAGTGATGTTATTATCTTGCATTTTTTTATTGTTTTTCTCCTACACAGAGTCTATTCCCTGATTTCAGCTTCATAAGAATACTTGCTCAAACCTGGACAGCACAGGCTGTTAAAGGCCTCTTCATTTTCCATTACCATCATTGCCTCTATCAGAGAATGGAAGAGGCATCAATGTTCCCAAAAATTTCCAAATTCACCCCAAACATCGTTATTCCAGTACTACCACTATTCACTGACCAGTCAAAAGTTCTTTATATCCCTCCAAACAATTTTCCAGCTGCACTCTATTACACCCCATCTGGAGCAGAACCCTTTCTTAATCCTTGCAGAAAACAGCCCTGCTAAAATAAACTTAGCGAGTTTGAGCTGCAGGAATCCCTGAGCACATAATCTTGATACAACAGAGCACCAGGGTACTCCTTCCTTTGTGCCTGCAACATCTCAGTTCAGGAATTTAAGATAAATAAGCACTTTGGAAACGGTTGTTTCTAGTTTGTGAACCAAAGAAGAACTTGGCTGACGAGCTGTAGGAGCAGCAGCCCCATCCCCTCTCTTTGGGTGACACCTTCCATTCAGGGGTCATTCTGGAGTTATTTTTAGGTACCATTTAAGGTGCTGTATAATAGCAAAAGTTGCTTGTGCTGCAGGAAAAGGAGATACTGATCTAAAAAGGTTCCCTCTCTTACAAACAGAGCCATGTCTGAGAAAACACAACTTTGCAGAAATCCCCTTTCCTAAGCAACTCAGCAAGACTAATGATCTAGAGCTAGATCCAAATTTGATTGAAGGAAATATTTCATTTAAATGCCAAATTCTTATTTGGCTGCCCAATTTTCAACATTTTTGGTTTAAACTTCTTTTTTTAACAAAGCCATTCAAGACCTGTGACAATTTTAATAGTAGGATTTGCCTTTATATCTGAGGCCAACAGTTTTGCTTTGCTGGTGGTGGTCAGAAGTGTATTCTGTGCCAGTAGTTTATCCAGCTTCTCCCAAGCTGAAATTTGGTGCTGGGGAGTAGATTATGCCAGAAAGAGAAGCCATACCATGGAAATTCAAAATATTGCCTGCCTTTCCTTCCCCTTGGTGCTACTGTTTTCTTTTATATCTTTTTCCTTTCCTAGTTCTTCCTCAGGCCTTATGAATCCTTTAAACCTCCCAGATCCATAGGGAAATAGAAAGTTATTGTGTGCCTTCGATAAATCTGTTGGGGTGAAATTCATTTAATTCAGTAGCAAAGCCGACTGATAAAAAAGGCCAGAATTTTTCCCCAAGACATTAAAGATCTTGTAAGAATTTCTCTCTGCTAGAGTGTTTGCAAGTTTATAGTCAGATATTCTTGCATATCAAAATTAGCACCATAAACAAGTTTATATTCTATCATGAATTTGAGTTACTTTTGCTGATCCTTTCTTCTAAGCATGTTATTCAGAAATGAGCTTTATAACTCTGTGCTATGAAGATTCATTATAGCCATATAAGATTTCAAGCAAGAGGTTCAAATCCAAACCTTTTTACAATTTTGAAACCTCTAATCAGAAGAGAAATTAAATAAAGCAATTTGGCTATAATAAAGGCTTCTATAATCTCAGGAAAATTATGGTAGTTTGAATTCTCATTGCATTTTAATTCAAAAGAGTTAAGGAAAAGCAATTTTCATCAATTATTAATCAATATCCTTGACTTCATGGAATATTTTTGGTATCTGTGGTCTAATTAAATAGCATTATTCAAAGATAATAAATTTTATAACCATCACATAACATCGACTTCTTGCGTTTTTAATAGCTCTGCCACCTTTAGATCTCTCTTAAAAGTATAATCAATTTTACATCCTAGCTTCCTAGCTCCTGTTGGACTATGGAAACTCTCCCTGTTTTGATGCAAGAATATATCACTGTAGGGTGCATCCCCAGACAGGTGACATTTTCCATGTTTTTAGCAAAATCAGTGCATCTACAGAAGGCCTGCAGGTACCTGCAAGAGGTGGATGACATTCCTTCAGCAGATATTAAATGAAGTGAATGAATGCAATATTGCCATCAATGATTAAAATTCAATAAATTTTGCTGGAAGGAAGTTGTGGATGTAATTCAGCTTCTACCCAGTACCTCCATACTAATGTTATTCCCTCAAGAGGAAATAATGCTGTTTGCCATTCTGCTTTTACCCAGTCCTGTCACACTAACTTTATTCCCTTGAGATGAGAAATGTTCCTTAAAATATCAGTATTTGAAAAATCTTACATTTTCCATCTCCCCAGCCACAAGGGAACTGTGGCTTAGATTATGTTCATTTTCTCCTTTTGATGCTCCTTTAAGGAATTCTATTCTTATTGCAGATGAGATTGATACCTAGTGTATTCCATCTTCCAGGTGCACTAATTACTTACCTAGAAAAACTCTTTAGCACTCAGTGAAAATATAAGTAGTTCTAGAATATAAATCGAGTTGCAAAAGCCATTCTGGCATAGCTTGCTGCTCTAATTGGCTGGAACTTAACTGTGGGGGTGGAGGCAAGGAAGGAGAGGAAAAAAGACCGTGCTTTCCTTATCTCACTGAAAAGATAAAACTAATACAGTTTTTAGATCATTTAAATTTTTTCACTTGAGCTAAAATAAAACATTGGTGTAAGATAAACTCGGTGGTTACAGCAGGGTATGAGGTGCAGATAGCCTGGACTGATTCCTTCCTCTGCCAGTGAGAACTGAACTGCAAGTGGCATTTTCCAGAAGAATGTCCCAGCATAAAACGGAATTTTTATCATCTCTCTTTGTACTTAGAGCAGTTGAGAGTAATAGAAAAGCGAAGCATATTAGTGAATGATGTGTTTTTAAATACATAAATATTATGTCGATTTTAATATAAATCTTTTGTAATATCCACTACTTACAGAGGAAAGTACCAAAGCAAAGCAAACACCGTTTTCAGTAAGTCACTGAGCTAAACACCTAAACCAAGTGCCTGGATTAGTTCTGAACTGGTGGTTTTGTAATTAATACTCTACTCTGCAGTGGGTTGACACTGGTGATTTATTACAGCTCTTACATTAAAAGTAGAAGCAGATTTATAGACTTTGTGGAGAGTCAGAAATGCCACATTACAAATGAGGGGTTTTAGTTTTATAACAAAAAGATGTCTTATTGCTATGTGTATATTAAAATGGTTTTCTGGTAGCCTTGGGAAAACTAATGGCGGTGTATAAGTACTTTATGCCAATTTCATTTAGAGTAGAAAGAGGTTGTGTGGGTGGCAAGGGAAGGGAATTTATGGTTATAGACAAAATGCTTCCAAACATTCAGCATCCAGGACTTTAATCCTAACTTTTTCTTCCCATGAAAGTAATCCCACTTACAAGTACATATTTTCAAAGTATTAAAAATTTTTGGGTGGCACTGAAGCAGACCATGGACCACAGCATGGACCTGGCTTATGGCCCCTCAGACAGGAGAGGATGTCACTCAGAGGCTGCTGTGTATGGTGCAACTCCTTGGGTGACCCAGGCATTTTTAAATTCCAGCTCAAAGCCTCTTCCTCCTACTTTTCTGCTTCTCATCAAAAGGTCTTGACATCTCCTCTTTAAAATAACGACAGAAACGTTTGACTGAAAGGCAAGACAATTTGGGCAAATGCTCCTATGGAAGCTGTTTCTTAACATGGTCTTCGGAAGATCTCTTTAGAACAAATTGTTTTGCTCTGAAGGGATTTGTGCTGCACAGCACTGACAGTTAAGTGCTAAATGCAATCTCTCCATGGGTTCTGTATTATTGTTGAACAAAACACAGAAGCTGAACACTAAGTAAAACACTGTGCTTAAATACACAAATAAAAGTAAAGTCAGGAGAACAGTGGGTAATCTTTATGTTATACTTGCAAGTGTCATGTTCCAGGAAAAGGCTTGCAGATATCACTTCTTTTATGACAATAACTAATTCTGAAGCAGTTGTTTTGTTTAATTTTTTCTATCTCATGGTGAGAAATTTGAATAAGTTGCAGTGAGTGAATAAATGTGTCATACAAGTGAGTGATAGACTTTTAAAAAGAGAGAGCAAACTATGTGAGGAACACAGAAGATTCTGAATGAAGCTAACAAGCTACTTTTACCATTTTAAGGAGCTGAATCTTTGATATGAGACCGTATCATGGTTGTGCCTGGAATAAGAAGGAGTGGAGCCTGCTCTAAATTAGCTATTGAAATAGCACCTGGATTTTTGCTACACAAAGGAAGAAAAGTAGTCTGGATTTAATCTTCTAGCAAGCAAGCAGTGCTCTGATAGAGAAAGATCAAAATACGGAGAAACTAGAGATAAGAGGAAAAAAAACCAGCACAGTTCAGCAAAGACACACACAAACCAAAAAAAAAAAACCCACAAAAACTCACAGAGAAAAAAAGAAAAGGATTTGGATTATATTTGCTCTTGCAAAAAAAAAAAAAAATTTATGTCCAGCAATACGATTCCAGCATTGGATGCATCTGACTCAGATGCTGTGGCTACAAAGTGTTACATCCACTGTGAACAGAGGCCAAGGAAACCCCCAGGCCTGTGCTGTGGGACATGACGCATCCACCCAGGGAGCAAAGGAGGAAAGTATTGTTCGTGTGGAGTGGAAACGCCCAGACAAGAATGAGGGATTTTTTTCTCTTTAACAATCATTTACTCAAATGAGCCTGGGGGTTTGAAGTAAGATGAAGCAGGATGCATGTAGTGAGCAAAAGGAGGTAAAGTTATAGGGAAATGAAAAAGATGCACTAAACCGGATTTGCAAGAAATCCATAAAGATTGTATCTTGATCAGATTGCTGGGAGACAAAGGGTGAGAAGTTTAAAACCAGCTATGCCATGAAAGCACTTCAGGCAAGACTAAAAGCTTGAATTTAGTACGATTGCTGAGAAAAAGTATAGAGCAAAAGCAATGATATAGCAAAAATCTGTTTTCCTCCAAAGAATGTATGTTAACAGAAGTTTTGAAGATACAAGAAAGGAAATTTAGTTTCAGAATCTCTGTTTCTAAAATGTATCAATAGTACATCTACTTTTAATTTTTTTCAGTCTTGAATGAGATTTTCTAAATGAAAAATTAAATATCATTCAGCTTTAAAACCTGTGGAGCACTTTATCTCATCCCAACAATTAAAGTATACAGTTGTGGCTCCTCATAGAAGTATCCTTCCCTCAAAAGCTTTTCATATATACATATATATCTATTTTATAGACATGTAGATCCTGTCATGGCACTCCTGATACATTTTTCTATTGTTTCAAACAATGCATCAGATGACATTCCCACAAAGACATGGGATCATGTTTGCTCCCAAGTGGAAATTCAAGGATTTATCATAATTTCTATGAGTCACAAGATCCCATAATTTGAAGTTTTTGACAGCTGGTTTCTTTCATCTAAATTTAATTCAAATAATTTAAGACTGCTAACCTGCAAGTATTTTTTGAGGTTTTTATCGTGTTGTTCAGTACTGCAGCACAAAATGACGGCTATGGGATGTGTGCTTGGGATAATTGATGGTGCTGCCATGGGGTCCAAAATATCCTCCCATATACTAATGGGTTTTATGCCACTTTGCCTCTCAAATTTGTTTTAATCATTGTGACAGCTCTCATTTTTCCTTTGTTAAATCTTAGTGACTGCTACTGGATATTTATTTTTAGAAGAACAAACATATTACAAAAAATACATAAGCCCATTGAGGATGAATAAAACATCTCTGTAGTCACGTTCTGGAGAGTGATGTATGGCTGGTTGCAGACAGACTGACAAACTTCAGTCCTAACTCTGCATCAGGATTTGTTTGCATAGAATCTTGAGCTCAAAAGTGACTTCAGAAGCAAAATGCCCTCATTTTCTCTCTGTGGTTATTTGGCAGCAATGATTGATTTTTTTTCCAGAAGTGGTTAAATAGGAAAATTTCTTTTATTTGTTTTAATATAATCAGTTGCAAATACAATCAAGAACATCCCTTCAAGGCAAATGAATATTTTGGCTTTGCTTGTTTTTTCACAGAAGAAATTCTACTCTAATCGTGTATTTTAAGCTTATTTTATAATACCTTTAAGTGATATTTTAAATAGTTTGGGTTGAAACGAATATTGATACTGATGTCCATACAGTGCAATAAGAGTTTCCATCTGCAGGACAATATGCATGGTAGTAAGAAAGACTGTGCCATATTTTAAAGGGACACGTTCTTATAAGTCCATTAAGGAATTTTTTTCTCTCTCTAGGCATTAGTGAACCCATACCCAGGACTGCATTATGTACAGCCACTTATGTAACCAGGAGCCATTTCCCAGGCTCACCCCTGTAAACATGAGTGAAGCTACATTCCCTCAGCTTCCTTGCAGTTTGCATTGAAGCTCGTATAATTTACTTGTTGTTTATGTATTTTACCAGTTGTCTATGTCAAGCTTTCATGTACAAATCAGAGAAAAATATGCAAGCAGCTATGATTTTTAAGGCTAAAAGACACCTTGTTATACTGTATAGCAAATTAGGTGGGTTAAAAATTCATCCTTGAAGTAGCATCAATTTCTGTTCCTTTCATCTAAACAGTTCTGTTTTCCAAGGGAACCTGGGATAATCAGTAGTTTGTTATAGACATGAGTCGTAATTATGTTCTTTCTCTCTCATTTAAGTTGTTCGAGTTCATGAATTTTTTGGCTGAGAATGTCATCTTCTGTTACATGGGACTCGCATTATTTACATTTCAAAATCACATCTTCAATCCTCTTTTTATATTTGGTGCACTTGTATCCTTTGCTTTGAAGTATATATCTCTGTACATGTGTGTATGGATATATAAAGAATGCATGTTCTATGTGAAAAAAGTCAACAAGCAAACCAATCAGTTCCGTGAATGCTAAAAATCAGTATTTTGTCAATTCCAAGTAAAATCATCTATTACCTGTATCCTAATAATTGCCCCAGTGCATGTAAGCACGTTCTTTGCACAATTGCTGTTTTGCTCCTCTGCTACAGGTAAATAGCTTTAAACCAGCTGGGGAACTTTTGCCAATGGTTTACAAGTGGGGTGGGAAATTGGGATAAGTATTGGGACACATCTATGGGGACAGGTACAACACGAAACCTTTTTTCCTGTCTGGAGCCAGTGCAGATCCACAAACTGGAGAGCTGCCCCCAGACAGATGTGTGCCATAAGCAGGACTTCCCCAAAACTACTTAAATGATATGAAATCATTAAAAATCACACAGTTCTGCTTCGCTCAAATCTTTCCTTTTTTATACTTGATATCTCTAGCTTATATGGAATTATTTACACCATCATGTGCCTAAGAGACTGGTAAGAAAAGCTCAGTGTCTTTAATTCTGCCATAGTTTCTCAACAAATCTTACTTGTACAGAGGTACAGATTCTTTTCACACTGACAATTTATCCAATGAATTTTTTTGGCTCAGAGCAGCAGCCCTCTGCTTATCACTTTTAAATGAACTGTAATAGCTTTGAAAGTTGGGATCATACTGTTTACGTGCAGTAATTTTTATATGTAATTTCTAAATGAATAATCAGGACTGCACCAGAGCTCCCTTGGCTACAGGCTGGGCTGGATGGCAGCGAGGACCCAAGAGCTCAGCGTGTCCCTTCCAGGGCAGTACAAAACCCTGTCCTGCGCTCCCGGCACGGGGAGGCAGCAGGAGCAGCACCCAGGATGGGGCTGTGCTGCAGAGCAATGCAGGGACCTGGCTCTATCCTTTCTGTCCCTGAGAGCCAGCAGCCTGCAGAGGGGCTGCCCGAGCACGGGGCAGGAGAACTGAATGCTCCTAGTGCCCGTTCTCCCAAGCCGTGGAGCTTCAGGGAGCTCTTGGTGCAGCTGATGGGCCACAGACATTGCCTCTCAAACACTTCGTCTGTCCTCCAGTCCACAGCGTGTCTCAGACTGGGAGCGTCATAACTGACCCCTGAGAGCCACAAGACAAGGGGAGGGCAAAAATGTGTAAAATGTGCAAAAAGCATATATAAGTACCTCTGACTGCCTTTCTTTAAGTCTGATAGTGGCCTCATGTTTCTAACTGGGGCAACCTTTCTGATAGCTCCACAGAGGAGTAATAAAGGACTTTATCAGACGAATCTCCACAGAGAAGGGGAAGAAAAAGCAAAAAGTGCTGGATATAGACAATATGAATCGCCAGGAAACAAGGAAGTAATAATCAGGTCCAAAAGCACATTTATTCTCTGCAAATTGCTGCTCAAGGAGATAATGCTATCTCTGCAATTGATGATGGGCATTTTCCTGAAGGGCTGAAGATGAAGTCACATGTGACACAAATGTGATGAGTAGAAGTAGAGTGATTGAAGTGAGATATATTATGATGAATACAAAACCGAGATGTCTGGGGAAGGCAAATCTCTGCCACTGCACAGTTTTATTGGAAGCAGAAGGACACAGCATGTAAAACATGAAAGAGATAATATCATATTTGTTTAATTACACTTTAAAAATAATTTTAGAGAAATATTTAGGTTAATTCTGGTTTTGTCAGTAGTTTGTCCACTGTTTTCCTCAACATCTTACATTTTAGATGGCAGTTTTTGTAGCAAGAGCTTCCAACATATACCCACTTTCTTTGCTTTTGAATTTGGGTCGAAAACAAAAGATTCCCAGGAACTTTCAGCACATGATGATGTTTTCAGGTAAGAACGCTTTCGGTATTTTTTGTATTTTTCCTATCCACATTTACTGACTGACAAAAATAGTCATCTATCACTAGAAAAAGCCACATCACAAAGAATTCATTACCTTAAAACTCAAGGTCATCTCTTCACAGTATTGAAGCAAATGGATGCGTTCTGATCAACTTCACTGTGCTCTTGACCTATTTTAATTAATGTTTTGGAAACCCACTGCCCATGAAGCCACTGTCTTTCAGTCCATTGTTCCCCCATCTGTGTACACTTCCATGACAATTTGGGAACACGATGTTTTTATATTGTGTTGTTTGAGAGGCACCTCTAGTATACCTGAGAGTATTTTACACAGCAGCAAATAAATATCCAACTGGGACAGTATTAGTGCTGATACTCAGATCCGACATGGTCTTTGGCAATTCCTTGAACTTCAGGAACAGTTTTATTGTGAAACTTGAGACTAGAACACTTTGATTCCACAGATTTTTTCATACGTAGTCTGGCTTAATATATAATTTTATCGATTTTGTTAAGCTTGTAGAATAGTAAAAAAAAAAATTAAAAATCCAGAAGAGGGAGCCATGTTCTAGTCTGATTTGCACATCATCCCCTGAACTGTTAAAGCTCATCTGGATTCCATATTTTTTAGCTTGTACAAGCCAGAAATAATTCCACTTGACTTTCTGATGCTAGTTAGGAAAAACTCACTTATAAGCTAAGAATATCTGTTCGGTAAAAGACAGAAATGCAGATCCCCCAATGCTAATGATGATATAATTTTCTAAAATTAGAAACTCAGCACCTTTTTTGCTTCATTTTCCTGCTTTTTATGCAAAAATGTATTCCACATTTTTATGGATAAAAGTTCTTGATTGACAGCCTTGATGTAGAGCGATCCATTTAGCCAGATAACAAGTGAAATACAATGTGCTGCATTTCAAGCTTCCTCATCAGGAGTACTCCACATCAGGGGGCCTCATTTATGCCTATGTAATTCCAACTCTCTAGAGAGCAACACAGCAGCTCATTTCTATACCCATTCAATCCTTCTGCTGAAAGCTGCCACTGAAAATGTCAGCTAATTCCAGCGAGACTGGAGTGAGGGATGATGACACATCCAGCAGGAGCTGCCTTTCAGCCCGACTGCTCCCCTGCGATTGTTCCACGGGTAACTTGTATCTGTAGATCCCTCTAGTAAGCCTAGCAGGTGGCCAGCTAGACAACAGCATGAAAAATAACTTCATATCATTTGGTATCTAGTTTCTGGGCTCCCTTTTGGCTTTTGGTTTTCATCAGCTAAAGTATAGAATGTAAAACCTTCTGAAATCTCTCTCATTCTTTAACTTCTCTGTCCTCATTTTCTGCAGTCAAATTTCATTCTCCACAGAACAGGAGCAGAAAGTAGCCTGCAGCCAGCAACTGAACGTGAGAGCTCACACACATTAGCTTTCCAGGACAATCTGGCAGCTGAGAACTGAAATAGTAGTATTGCAGGCTTCTAAATGTTTAAAGTCTCAGAAAAGTAATTTTTAACTATTTTCAAAGAAAAAAAATGCTCTATTTTGTAGAGAAAAACGTCTTTATATTATAATAAAGTAATGGCATAATCTGCAACTATAATAATAAAGACTGTCTCTCACACTGCCAGCAGCTGCACACTTCACAGAACACAGGATACACAGATTCTCTGTGTAACTCTATTTTTTAGGATGCACCAAGATTTGTGCTTAGTTACCAATAACACTCTTAGTGCTATAAACTGATCATACTGCATATAGTCATAAACAGAGAGGACAA
The DNA here is from genome assembly GCA_013397775.1 of Eulacestoma nigropectus. Taxonomy (NCBI): domain Eukaryota; kingdom Metazoa; phylum Chordata; class Aves; order Passeriformes; genus Eulacestoma; species Eulacestoma nigropectus. The sequence continues at coordinate 1,969,572 of VZTE01005521.1, read as the reverse complement.
TGACTGCCAGAAGAGAGACACATTTCTAATGAGTGAACAAGACATTGAATTCGAGTTTGAATGAAAACATTGTCTACAAAACATCAGTAGAAATAGTCATAGAACAGTTTGGGTGGGAGGGAACCTTTGAAAGTTACCTAGTTCAACCCCCTGCAATGAGCAGGGGTATCTTCAACTAGATCAGGTTGCTCAGAGCCCCATCCAACCTGACCTCAAGTGTTTCCAGGGATGGGGCATCTACCACCTCGGTGTGTGTTTTACCACCTTCATTGTTCTGGTACAGCATCAGGTTCTCGTTAGTCACAGGGAAAAATTGGCTTCACTCACCACAGCAGCACACGTTCAGACGTAGAAAACAAGGCATTTGGGGTTAGTTTTGTTTTCTATGCTATCATTACCAAATCCACCAAACATTTACTGCTTGTTTTACTGCCACAATCACCAAAATGATTGCTGAGAAAAATTGCTGAGAAAAGCAATTAAGGTCAGACAAGTACATTGTTGATTACCATTTGATTATACCTTACTCTGCAAAAAACCCTCCTGAAGTCATTAAGTTCTGCTTTTTGATGAGTATTAATACAGTTGAGAAAAGGTGGAAGAGTTAGGCTTGGAGGTGGATTATGTAGCATTTTGATTTATCACGTTCTTTATCTGCTTCTGCCACTCCTCTAACAATACATTACAGAGGGTGGATTCACTTCTACAACTGTTTTTAATCATGATTCCTGATAACATTCCATTGTAAATGAAAACTTGATTAGTCCTTTATACAAGGACTAATTAAGCCTGAGCTTCTCAAATTAAGCTGATCATCAGCTAAAGTGAACAGTCCAACAGTCTGCTCATGTGAAAAAGAAACATTTTAAAGTCTTAGACTTTATAGCGCCATCCACTCTTCTTCCAACATCTTTATTTACTTTTTACTCTGCTTTCCTCTTCTCTACAACACATAAATAGGCAACAGAGAGGCTTGTGGGACATAGTGCTACAGGGGTGGTTGCTGTTAATATAAGGCATTACAGCAGCAGTGGAGTCTGAAAAGGATGAACATAAATGCAGAATTAAACCAAAAAATGCCAGTGTACAGGCAGCTGTTGTGCAGGCATTTACATCTGCACACTCATACAGACACAGAGGAGGGAAGTGTCAATGTGAACCTTTCCAAAAATCGTAGAGATGTAAAGAAATCAGCTAAATAGAAAAGAAAGCAAGGAAGAGTAGAGAACTACAGTTGAAACCAAAACACCAGAGCTACCCAAAGAAAGTCTTCTTTCCTGGCAGATTCTTTTCACACCAACAGCAAACACTCCAGCCCTCACAGGCTCTTCAGAGGGCTCGGTTTGGAGAGGTGTCTGTGTGGGGTGTGGGCAAAGGATGGCTAACAGCCCTACAGGGCACACAGGTTCTGTTCTGTGGGAGCTTAACCCTGGGCTGGTTTGCTTTGAAGGCTCTGGCACATTAAAGAATATTGCTTAAGGATGAATCCCTAATGGCTGGCACCAAAAAAAAAAAAAAAAATCTGTTAGGAAATCTGTGATACAGCCCAAGGATGAACAGATTAACAGAGATGTGGAGCTGCTGTCAGTGCAGCATCTCTGAAAGATGAGGGGAGAGAGTATCTGCTAATGGTTCATCAGTTTGTCCTTCTACCACACCACTCTCTCCTGGTGTAGCTGAGGTACCAATGTCCACTGCATCCAATCATTCCACTGGGCTTTGTTGGCATTTTTCCCTGAAGTTTTACAGAAAATCTAATCTAAACTTCAGTCTATTTCAGTATCTTAACATTTTCCGAGGTTGTTAAAATTCCCTTCCTTCATTTGTATTATTACCAGGAAAGTGATTTGAGATATATAGATATAGATATATAGATATTCATATAGTAGTATTCCTTGCTTCTCATTGAGTCTTTACATTTTAGTTGTATTCTTCTGCTTCCCACTGCTTTACTTGGAAGCAAATGCTTAGTTTGATTATTTGTTTTACTTTAGACATGTCTTTAGTTGAAACTGAATTCTCTCTTATAGGCCAAGTTGAAGCTTTTATAAATGAAAAATGCAGTGAAGTCACGCACAATTCTTCTAAACTGAAGAAACAGCCATTCCAGTGCTCGAGAAGAGAGACATATTAATTAACTTATAGAGATATAGATTATATAGATATAGATGATATAGATATAGATATATCCCCTCTTACAAAAAGAGATGTTTTAGATTTAAAATTGAAGGTGTGATGCAACTGTGGAAAGCAGCACTGTTTTCCACTGAAATGTAGCTGGTTTTATCATCCAGACTACCACTACAACCACTGAAAAAGAGACCATTTCAGTAGTGGTTCTTTCCCTCCTCAGATACATGTTTAAAACGAGCTGATATTTTTTCCCTGTAAGAAAACAGTAAAGCATCTGCATCCTCAGAGACGTCTTTTACACAAAAGCAAAGCCAAGGACAAGCCCAGTGTCTGTCTGCGGTGTTTGGAACCTGCTGCCACTGAGCATTTTCAGATAGCCCAACTCCAGTCTGCTTCTTCCTTGCAGAAATGGCTTCGTGCTGTTCCCTGGATAAACTGCCCAGCTTCTCTACCGAATAATTCACATTCTAGCTATGTAATCCTGAAGAGCTTTGGCGTTCTCAGCCAAAAATAGCTGCATTTAGCAGTTAATTAAATGATTCTGCATATGTCGTCAGTGCCTTACAAGAGGTTTGATTACTAGATTTAATCTCTCTATACTTGCAATGTACTTTTTGGATTCAGTGTGTGTTGTATACACATAATGGCTTTGCTCTCTACACTTATTTTGTGAATTTTTTTTAGAAAACAATAAATTACATTTAAATAGATAAATGAAAGGCATTGGAAAATACAGAGTATTATTTGTATTAAGCATCCTGAGGGCTGCAGGCACTAGCAGGCTTTTTTCCTCTCAATTTTTAAACATGGCATTCTATGAAGACCTATTTAGTCACCTTATTACTACCTATGGGGCTTTTTTTTAAACTCATTTAGCTTTTTTCACCGCCTTTGTAGTTTCTTGTTTATTCAGTCTCTGTAGGTGTATAATTTGAAAACTATTATAATGTTTCAAGTACATTAATTTATTCTGCATCCCTTTTTAGATATTTAAAATCACCTTTGAAAAACTATTCATTGTTTTTAAGTCATGTTTTTTCTGACTAGTCTTAGAACATTAAATTATTTTAAAGGAGTTTTAAAGAAATATTCTATATTTTCAAGGAAAAAATTAGTACCATATTTGGGTACAGATTTTAATGCCAATCCTCTTTTTCACTTGCTCCTGACTTCATGAGTAGGTCCCCCTTAACACAAGGTAGAGATTTCTTGTTCAATCTGCATTAAATTCAGATTACTGCTTAATTTGCAATTATTCAAGACAAAGAATTCAGTGGACGTAAAGCAAACGTGATTATTATGTGAATACGAGAGTACTTTTATTGTTCACTTTTGCAAAGCTGCTGCATTAAATCCCACCCTTTCAGTTAGCACGATTTAATTTTTATTTTATAAGCAGGATTATGATCTGAAAATTTCCTCTGCCTTTGGAACTGGGTTTGGACTGAAAAGACTAAAGTTCTGTTTCTCCATCACATTAAGTTCATCACCCTTGTCTTTTCTCAGGTTTACGTGGTGCGATTGCATTTGCCTTGGCCATTCGAGACACAGACTCCCAGCCCAAGCAGATGATGTTCACCACAGCCCTGCTGATCGTGTTCTTCACAGTCTGGGTGTTTGGGGGGGGCACAACACCAATGCTCACCTGGCTGCAGATCAGGTTAGTACTGTCTGTACAGCACTAGCCAGCAAAATCGAACCGGATCCCTACAGATCAGTAACTACCTTCTTACAACTTCCTAATGCTTACATATGTGCTTTCTGTGAGCTTCAACATGCACAAAGGAAGTATTTGTCTACCTGCTAGAGGCTCCAGACCACAAGGAACAGGTTCTTCCCAAGTTTGTTATGAGTTTAGACCTAGGTCAGACACATCCTTGTTTCCTAAGAGTTTGTTTCACTACTGCTCCTTTTGAACACTGTGAATAAATGTTAGTAGTGTCCTCCTCACTGCTGAAGAAAGAGCTATAAAGGCAGATTTTGCCCTCATCTTAAAATCTGGAGTTATTACACAAACATGTAATAAATCGTGTATTTCTGTTTATAATGTGAATATGATGGAAAAATCTACCTCCACTGGTGCCTTATTCAGGCATTAATTTATTACACATTATTTTATATATTCTTCTTCCCTGTACTATTTTTTAAATTACTTCATAGTCACTGTTATTCACAGAGAGCAATGAATGACAAGGAAGGTTCAATGACAAGAGAGAGGGAAATAGAAAACTGGAGTAAAAAGAATCTAATTTAAATGCAGTGTCCTTCCAAGTGTGCTTTTTTGAAATCTGACTTTTAATAATGAGTGTACTCATGCTGGTTACTGATTCTGGTTACTTCACAATCCATTTAGAACTCCCTGCTGTGATTTGCAAGATCATCACGGAAAACCTCAGTCTTGAGATGGGCCTGCAATTCACAATTCCTTATCATTTATTCTATATATAGCATATGTTTTCCTTGTGTACAAAATGATGTCTGATTACAAGCCTTCATGTCAGACTCTTGCTATAAAATAGCAGCTGAAGATAACCAAATCGGGGCTTTTACAAAGAGCATAGATAAAACTTGCAGACAAAATAAGGACTAGCGTACAAGTGCACTGGATAAACATAAAACACAGGCATCCATATACAGTGGGGAGGCTTTCTATTTCTGTGACAGTTTGATTCTTCTTCATGACATGTCTCATGTCCCATAATGTCAATCAAGGCCATTACAGTTTGGATACACTCTGGCACTATCAGTCATCTTTCTGAGATTTGCCACTTTTCACTGTCAGCTCATTCTATGTGGCAGTGGGAACGTGGGTGAGGAAGAGCATTCTCATTAGATCTTGGGGACCAAATCAGTCTGGGTTTCTATAACAGGAGATAAGGAATAATCCTGAGAATACGCTAAGGGAAAAGGCAGTGAGCAGTAGTCACATATGCAGTCTAAGGACTCGGGTCACTGGATGCCCCTCCTGGTTTAGCTCTCCAGGGAATTTTTAAATGAAGATTGTCAAGTGCTTTCACTAACAAGCAATTGAATTGGATGCAATGGCATTTCTTCTCCTACTTACTGCTACCCAGAGGTGCAAAGCCCCCCAAGACCACAAGTGAGGGACTGACTCTCATAGTAACTGTTTATACTGTTCAATGCCTGTGCTTCTTTCTCTAACCTCTTGTACAATAGATTTCACCAAAGACACTGAAAGTAGACAATCATTATTGATTTGAGATGCTCATCTCTGAGGATTTCCTCTGAATCCCATCAGATCTGCCAGACATTTTTACCAATAAAATGAATTGGTTTTGTAATCAGGATATAGATTTTCTTACTATAAAGCTATTAGGTTCATAATTTCCACTTAATTTCTTGACATTGGAACATACATCTTCATAAATTATGAGGAGGTCAAACTGAGATAAAATTTTAAATGGACATTTTTAATTACAAATGTATCTTGAGGCTCTGATTTCTCCTTCTAGTGAAGATATTTAATTGTCTCTATAATTTATTACACCTTAGTATGGAATTCTGTCCTTAGCTACCAGCATTTATCTTTTTAGTCTTGAGCAATTTTGCTAAGTAATTGTATTTAAAGGTGGTGGTAATTCATGACAATTAACACTTGTATGGATTCTAGCAAATGAGTTTGCTGAGAAAAGTTATGGAGCTGTGGCTAATGACACCAGCTTGCTTGGTGTAGTCCCCCAGGATGCTGGCAGCTCTGCCTGAACAGCAATTCTGAGCTGCATCTATCCCCATGATTCTTTAGAAGAAAAATATGGTATTTTTCAAGCTAGTTCGGAGGGTTCAGTTCACAAAGCCAGGGGAAACTGCATCACAAGTGCAAAAATTATATGATTGTCTCTGAAGAGATTTATTGGAACGGATTGGTGTGTCATCAATTACAGAAAAAAAGGGGTGAAGCCGGGGAAATGCTGCAACCACAGCTATAAGGACAGAAGAGAGAGACTGGTCTCACAGCAGCCCTTCGTGTTCAGCTGATACAAACGTACCTCAGGCTCCATCCCGAGGCAGTTTGAAACTCTTCTGCGTGATTCCCCAGTGCTTCAGGGAACCAGATCTACCACTGTCAGTCAAATCCAAAGCACAGTGCTAGCTCAGTTAACCTAAACAACTAAAGTTATTCACTTTATCAAAATAAAGTGCTTACAGGAAATTAAAAATATATGAATGGTCACAGTGACTACACTGGTTTTCCCTACACAAACTACAAGTTGCTGTATAGATAAACCTTCTCAAGAGAGAGTGGTCAAAAACAGCATGATCAAGCAAATAACAGTCCCAAGCTGAGTCTGCTTTTTTTGCCATTTTTTCATCATAAAATGATTATCTAGCAGATAATGTATTTAATTGAACTGGAGGCATGCAGAGACTAATAGAGAGGAGCATGTGATCTCTGAATCTATTTGGATGGATTGAATCTTATTCACATAGACTGTTTTGTTTCCCCTCTCCCTCTGAAAGAGGTTGCAGTTGCTATGATTAGGTCAAGAGATGTAACTCTAAACTCAAGGTCGATCAGCTCAGTCTTACCCTAGAGATAAATGCTAGAGTTTACATGGTATAGACCAGCTTACCCACAGTTTGGTTTTAAAACATAAATAAATCTATCATCCATTCAGTTCAAGATATGCAAAATAAACCAAAAATCAGAAAGAACTCACAGCAGTATATTTACCATTTGCTCTACCATAATGCATCACAGTACTCAGGATCTGTACAGCCTTCTTGCTGTATATCATTGCCAATACATTATACCATGTGTCAATTATTTACTGCCCTCTCTGTAATTTACTTTGCAAAGTTCCCATAACAGCGACAGGACTCTTGGCGTATAAGGGAATAGAACAATGACAATTTTAAAATAAGGGTAGGAATGAAACTTCTTCTGAAAAAATCAATCTTTGTCTCCATAATAACTGGAATTTCCATAATTTCCCCCCTCTCCTCACAGCAATAACATCATATCTGCACTTTTCTTTTTCAGCTAAAATTTAACATATTGTAAATATAATCTGTTACTCTATTTTTAGAGAAAAGCTTAGGATGTGTCTTCAGAGATAACTTCCAGCTGATTTATTCCAGGAATATGTATGGCTTATACAACACTTGCAAATTGTTGCTAAAACATATAGCAATATACACCACCAAAACGAACCATGTGCTACCGAAAAAGGCTCCACTTCCACATCCCATTTAGTGCAGAGATATCAATCAGCTATGTCACAAGAAACAAACACTGCTACAAGTTTCTGTAAAAAAAAAGCTTAAATGGATCCCAGGAATTCACTAAATTTATTAGAGTTAAGAATTCTAGTTCCCTTTATTTAACAAATGAATTATATTAAAACATATATTCCTACTTAAACTCTATCTTGAATCTAAGGAAAGTCTTGGAAAGTCTTAAAGACTTGGAAATATGACCTGCTAATGATAGAATTTATGTCTACATGTGTCTATATGTCAAAAAACATTTTTAAATAAAACCATACCAATAATTCTCATTTTACTACTGCATTTACTCACACACAGCAGCCTTCAAAATGGGTCTTAAAATTCTTGGCAAAGCTGAAAATTTCTTAACTTTGTTCTAAAAGAATGAAACATACACTTTTTGGAAATGTCTTATTTAGTTTAGCTGTCTCCTTTCTAAACACCTGAAACTCTGAGTTTCAGGGAGTGTTGAGTGTTCCCTTTCTGAAAGTGAGGTCCTATTTAAAAGTTCCCAGTTGTCTGGTGCAGCAACTGGTGCATTTCCTAGCACAGAGGCACGTGCACGGTGTTTACAGCATTATCAGCTGCCATGCTGAGAGCAGAACTGGCTGTACCACATTCCTAAATAATACATTGTCTTTTTACTTATCTGAGAGTTGTAACAGGAAAAAAAAATTGCCTTTACTCCCCATGTGAAAGGAGTACAATATTCGGTTCTTGGCAGACAATGAATAAGCCTGGATCAGCACGTGAGAATAATTTTGTGATACATCAACACCAAAACAGAGATAGCCATTTAAGTTTGTAGTCAATTGAAGTATTCAATAAATGTGCCTTCAGAGATGTTGAGTATTTCTTGCTAATGCTTTTGGATATATGATTCCCTTCATTCCCCACACTCTGATTAAAAATAGAGAGCTACATTTTACAGTAAATCTGCAATGAGAAGTTCGAGGATAAAGGATTTTCCTGACAGGCAGAGCAAAAATTCAAAGCTGTTAATAAGACATGTCTATAAAAGCATTGTGCTAGGTATTACGTCTTGTTTATCATCACCTCCTGGGTAAATGTTCCTCAAGGGATTTCCAGACTCTTTGTACATCTCTTTGCAGCAATTCTTCAGTTAATAGGAAGAATTTAATTCTGTATTGTAAATAAATACCAAGCAGCATTGAATAGTAACTTTCACGACTGTGCCTAGCTGGCCATTGCTTTTGGTAAATGTATTTAAGAAAAGAGCTCTCTGTGTGCCTGGCTGCCCTTAAAATCACACCATTTCTAGTTCACCTAAAATTTCAGTTCCAAACATCCAACCTTCTCTTAATACTGAGGCCTGGCATACCACATTTTTGGGGGGATGACCAAGGCTGACCGAACTCACATTCTCAGCAAAAGCATCCCACTCAGCAGAAGCAGTCAGGATTTTGGTTCCTTCAGTATCCAAGACTTTGTTCCAATATCAAAGGCTATGGCAGTGTGTATGTCTACCAGAGTGTCTCACTGGGGATGTAGATGAGCAGTGGGGTGCTGTGCCTTGACTGTGTGTGACTGTGGCTGTCTACCACAAAAAAACCAAAAACCTGGTTGGTAGAATATGATTCTGTGTTTCTCTCAGCCCTTTTACAACTAGTTATAGACTGCTGAAAGACAGAACTTTATGACAGAGCAACCACAGTAACAACACGACCTTGGCCAGGATTATAGAACTACTGTTTCAGTAACAAAAATATCCTTTTCATCATTCCCAAACCCTATAGTAGCATTCCCTGTGTTCAGCTGTGTTCAAATGGGTGCTGCAGAAAGGTACTGGAAAGAATGGTCTCCTGAGAGGTGATCTGGGCAACAAGGCTGCAGTCAGCTGAGGCAAGGAGGAATGATCCTGTTGCCTGGTTAAGGGAATATTGTGCTGTGTCACTGAGTTCTGCTCATGGAGAAGAGCATGAGATAGCACATCTCCTTACAGCCATTTCTTATGAACTAGATTCAAACCAGACCTTGATCTCTAGTGCTTCTCATTTATTCCTAAATTAGGGAAACACCTCTTGGCTTTCCTTTCACCTTCACATGGGCACACAAGGATTATCCTTCCTGAAACATGGCTAGTCCATGAGACACTCCGAATGTACCAGGCAGGAGTGTGTGTCCATATCTTCAGATGATCCATAATTCAATACTTAGGAATTTTTATGAACCTTGCTAATTGTTTTGCTTATATTCCTTTGAACACATTTTCCTGTCACCATATGTCAAGAAGAAGGAAAGTCAGTTTAAGAAAGAAGATTTAGCTAAATGTTTTTTCCTGGCCTTGGCAGGTTCTCTCTTCTATAACTGTATTCTTTTGGGTCATATTTCCCCTAGAGTCCTGGAAAACAGCTTAGTTGAAGTGAAGCATCTGTTATTTACTGTTGAAAACAGAGTATTCAACGGTAATTTGTCAGCGACCACAACATAGAGATGAACAGTGCAATTAAAGGCAGGGTATTTTCAAGCACAGTTGTATTTCTGTGCACTGGTTATTATTTTGGTTTTTGTTTAGAATAGTCATAATCAGCCTAACCAGTGTTCTGTCTCAGTAACAAATATAGCTCCAATAAACAAGGTTTGATCTGGTTTGCAGGGTCATATTGCTCTTTAGCCATGGTACAGTATGTGTTTAAAATCACACTGCAATAAACACTCCTGTTGAGAGGCCAATTTCAACCAAGTCTCTTCAGCCCACTGAAGTTTTTTTCACCTCCACAAAGGTTCAAGAGAGATCACACTGTCTTTGCCTGGCAAAGCATTTAATCCTAAAAAAAACCCCTCTGAAATCCAGAAACAGCTGTAATTTAATGTAACAAGTCTAACCATAAATGCTGCAACTATTTTTAATATACTGCCCTTAGCTGTCCAACTATCTGCTCCTGTGAACATCTGCAGGACTCTGCCTAGCATCTTTTATACTGATGATAGTTAGAATATTCCTGCATTACTGCTAATGGCATATACATAAGAAAACATATTGCTGACCCCCAGGCTCTCCTCAGCATTAGGATATTACTGATTTATGTGCAGACTCTCAGGTCACAAAACCTACATTGGTGTTTAAAAGGTGATTTTCACAATTGTGAAGAACACCTTGAAAATGAGTCAAGTAAAACTAAACTAACAAGGAACCTTTGGTGTGCTCATGGACAGCCCAAAACAAAGGCTCAGAGGAGACTCTGTCCCAGAGTGATTGAAGGAGCATTATCTTCAAGATACATCATTTTGCTGATGAGCTCCATCACTGTTCGAGCACAATATTCTGGGTACAACAGAAAAATAGTAATTTGGGATTGACTTAGGCAACTGCATGGCTGCCAGTCACTCTCTGTCCACCCAGTAACCCACCTGCCCAGTAGGGTAGGGAGCAACTGGTCCAGGAAGACAGTGGAAAAGGCAGAGTTCTGGCTTCAGCTATAGGACATAGAGCCACTATGAATAACTACCTGCAATTTCAAGTTTAGCCAAGCACGTTAGAGATCATTGTGATTAAGCATTTGAATAATTTGTATTGTAAGGTATTGATTACTTGTGACCTGGGTCACAGAGAGCAGAAGATCAGATTCTGGTTCATCCCTTTGTTCCCCTTGATTCCCTGTAGTAACACAGACTAAACTACTGGGTTAGAACACAATCAAAGATCTTTTTTTAATACAAAAATATTGCTAGATGTGATATTTTTTCTTTGGTTGGTGGTCTTGAAACCAGTTCTGGATTTGTGAGTATGTGACCACGTCATGTGTAGTAACTACAAGAAATAGCGAATGGTCAGGAGTTCCTGACTGAAGTCATATTAGGAAGGCATTCTGCTTCACACCCAGAGGTGTTCAACATCACATATGAAATTATCTTTGAGCAAAGAAAACATTTCTTGTGGCTCACCCACACTGAAAGGGTTAAGATGATAGCTGCTTTTGTAATGGTAGCTAGAGCACGCTTAGCCTGGGAAATGCTATAAATCAAGAAGCACTATAAGACTGGACATTAAATGTATTGGATGTTATTATAAAAAAAAAGAAATTGGATAATTTCCTTTCATTTCTATCTGAAAATGAGAAATCATCCAGGTAATGAACCTCAGTGATCTCTTGAAATGCCTGTCATTTATTTGCAAGGCACTTCTCTGCAAAGATAAGGTGCGCATTTGATCTCTCACAGTTATTCACCACAGCATTTTGCCTGAATTTATTAAGCAAGATTTAGAAACATTTGTGCTCGATAAGAAAATAAAATACTGAAATATAGAGGACTTGAGCTTTCTGACTGCAGCTGTCAAGGCAGTCCAGGGCAGATGTTAAATAGGAGACTTTGGATTGCAGCTGTGACTCGTGCATGGCTTGTACATGACTCCAGCTATCAACTCTGTTGGTCTTTATTGGCCAGAGGGGTCTAATTTTGAGCACAATCTCCTAACAGGGCAGACAGTTAAATCCCACCTCACACAGCTTGTATTTCTAGCTCCACAGGACTATTGAAGACAGAAGAAGAAAGATATGAAAGATACACTTTTATTGCTAGAATATTTGGTACAGAAGGAAAATTACACAACAATAAAAGATTCGTGCCTTTCAGTTTACTAGCAACAAATGGTAAGGTGAACTTTCCACAGGCCAAAAACCCTGAATACTTTATAGATATTTCCAGAAAACTATAAAAAAATCTATAGGTTGGAATAGAATCCATCCAGCGAGATTTGTGTCAATTAAACTATTTACTTTATCCTGTTTTAAAATGCTGTTGCTTTGATATGTCTGAGTATGCTAAAAAAAAGTTCTCGTCCATCTAATGCAATAATTTTTTTCTCTCATTAAAATTTTTCTCCTTGTCATACAAAAGGTAGCTGCTATGCAGCAGTCAACATGATGAAGTTCTTCAAATTACAAATAAAGAATCAAACAAACCTATCTTGAAATAGTACTAGGGAACATCTTAATTATTAGGAACTTTGGAATTAAACTGATGATTTATTGCTTTCTACAAAAATATCCCAAATTAATCTGGAGTTCTAACTAGTCTGTCAGAATTAAATTGGTGTAAGCATAAACCCAGCTTATTTCAAGCATCTGTCAAAACTGTGTCATTTGAAGGTAAGCAAAAGGTACAGAAAAATAGTTTGAGCCTTTGAAAGTTTGAGATAAATATGTGGTAACAAACTGGACTCTAGAAAAAATAAGGATCACGTTTACTAAGATGAACCTTATATTCTGGATCTGTAAGCACTGAACAAGCTACTGCTTAATTCTATTATTGGTCAGAGACTGTTGCTTTCTGCAAAATAAGTGCTCTTAAAACTCACTGAACTTTCATATTTTAAGAACTGTGTGGTACGGTCAGCTGGACTAAAAAATAGAAGGGCATGGAATTAATGGTTTTCACATTTGTTAGTTTGCATAATTTCCAAAGTGTGTATGTTCGTCCTTCTCCTATTTTACTTGACTAGGAATACTAGAATTTCTTCAGCAAGAAAATATGAAATGAATGGTTCATTTAGAAGGGATGAAAGTTTTCAGCATGACTTAAAATATCATTTCAGTATGAAAAAAACCTAAAATTTTACAAACTTTCTTGGGTTTTTTAAGCTTTCCTATGGTTTTCCTTCCTGCTATCAGATATTCCACAAAGTGCAAAAATATTTCATTCTGGTTTTAAACTCTACATGAAGAAAAAAAACCCCAAAGCATACCTTGTTTCTTCCAAGAAGAATGAAGGTGCTAACTGGGAAGACTTGGGATCTTATGCAACACATGGACTGTGCCATAAATATTCTTACAATAGTGAACCTAAACAATAAAAACATTACTGGGTACATCTGGGTTTGCAGAGGAACTCTTGTGACAGAAGAGAACTGTGACTTCAACTTTCATGAAACTTGCAGTTCTTGTGAAACATTCCTCTGGAAATTCTTTTTTAAAATGTAGAGTGGAAGGACAGGTCTGGCACGCTTGATAACAAGCCTATCAAATTGTTCCAGAATTAGTTGAATGTGAAAAGTTAATTAAAGCAGATATTAAGTAATTGAGGCTCTGTATGGCAGTTTGGGCTTTTAGCTTTTAATAAACAGATAATTACAGTGTAGTAGAGACTTCTGTATAGTGAATTATCAGAAACAACCCAACAGTGACTGGCTGGTCAGTACATCGGTGAGCTTTAAATGAGAAAATTACCTCTTATCTCAGCAAGAAGTACTTGATTTCAAATGCCCTTAAAAGTATATTCTGCTTCTGCATTTTTTACTTCTTCAAATAGATACACCATTTTGTTATAATGATGAATTATATATAAAGGAATCTTGAAAGCATACATAAAATTCTGGGTTTATAAATCCAAAATATTTTCTTTGCAAATAAATATACAGAAAAGATGTTTAGACAAAAGTTTATGTAAGTGCTGTTTATGTAAAATACCCAAACAGGAATTCTAAGAAACCACACGTTGCTGATCCAATCTTACAAGTAGACAAGGTGTTGTATAGGGTGACCTTGGAACTACCCACTTGCCTTTGCTACTCATTTATTCATGAGCACTAAGCCTGGTCAGGAATCACAGCAGAGGTTCAGCGTCTGCTTGCATCTTGATCCGAGTCTTAATCAGTCCCTGAGCTTTTCTAACCTCCAACCCAAGGGATTCCTACAAATGCCATGGCAGCCTGTTTCCCATCTAGACCCAGCAGGAGCAGCCGTGCTCTCCCTCTTGCCTGCTGCATCCACAAGTGGCATGGGTTGGATGGTTTGCTTCCTCTGCCTCACTCTTCCACCTTTCTGGAAGAATTCTAGCCCAAACCTCTCCAATTCTGCATGTGTATGCATATGCATCATGGGGTGAGGAAAACAGAGAAGTTAGAAAATCATTTTAATTCACCAGAAAATGAGACAAAATTATTCTGTAGACTGGTGGCTAATGTGTTCACTAAGAAGGTGTCAGCTTCTGTCCAAATAAGTGTTTCTGTTCCATTTAAAATGAGTTATCAACTAAAATATAGTCATCTTATGTAAAGTTTAGAATCCAGGTCTTCCAGTACCGTATTCAGTAGTCTACAGAAGAATGATTGCTCGCATGCTTTCTGATCTAGTAACTCTTACATACACATATATTTGAATTTGAATTCTATTTGCTCAACTTAATTCCAAAAGACAGTCAGCAGCCAATGTACTTTCTTATTTATGCTCAATGCAATACTGGGAAAAGAAACATTGAATTCTCTGTCAGAGCATTTCTTTGTATTGCCTTATCACTTCGAAATCTAAGTCATAATGGATGTGTGCCACTTTGCTATCACTTACACTGAAAATCAGAATTATAAACAAGTGACAAGCTCCCCAAGTTAGATTAAGTAAATGTTGACACAATTACAATTGTCGATACATATATCTCAACTTGCACGTCCCAGAAAGGAGTAACAATACATTTTAAGAAGTAAAATTATTTAATCTGTTCTTTGTTTCACAAAAGAAGGGAAGAAGCCTCTTGCCTTTCCAGATGTAGCTATGGCACATGCTTTAGTAGTGGACTTGGCAGTGCTGGGTTAATGGTTGAACTCAACAATCTTAAAGGTCTTTTCCAAGCTAAGTGATTCTGTGGGGAGTTTTAGACATTAGACTTGTTTTAGGAATTAGACTTGCCTTTCAGCCCTAAAGTTTACTGGCTGTGCTCAGTAAGGTAGGAACCTGAAGCCAATGCCAAATTATCACATATTTATGAATACAGGGACAGAAATACCACATTGTCTGAAGTCACTGGCCACAGAGAAGTACTTAGAGCCCCAGGGAAGCTGCTTGGCAGTGGAGAAATGGGGACAGATCCATAGCTGGTGCAAGCTGTCATAATGACATTCATTTATTTTCTTGGCCTATAGGCAGAAGTATACCATGCTTTCAGAATCCCTGATCAAGGCAATTTCTCACTCTACTTTCTCACTTTGTCTCTGCTTAATCTCATGCAAGCTATTGCTTTCCTTGTCATCACTGCTAGAATTCAGATGTTGGCTCACATTGCTACACACAGCAGTTTATTCTTGTTTTTACAAAAAGGCAGTGGGAATGGAGTCCCTTTCTTAACCATGATGCAGCAAACACCTCCCAACACACTGCAAAGCAACAGAAGAAGCTTAAATAAATCTATGAAACTTTGTAGCAACTCCCTCTCTCATCCTCCCAGCACTCCTTTTCCCCTGCACTCATTTTAAGCTTCAACTGGGTGCTTCAGGCTTTTTGCTCAAGCTGTATATGGCTTTAAAGAGAAGACAAGACAAAACTTAGAAAAAACCCCCCAAGCACTAGAAACTTTGAAGAGTGTTTTGAAATGCACTTGTGAAAAGATAGACTTTATTTCATTAAAATGAAAGTGCTTTACCAGTGTTTCCCAATTAATAAGTACTATTCAACAAAGGGGTGATTAACCCTCCTCCTGGGTGCTCATGAAGAGCCTGCAAAGACTGGTGCAGCCAGTATAAAAAAAACCTCAAAACAGCACATGTTTGTGAGAGAGCCCCCAGCAAACAAGGCAAAAATGCCAATTTGGTTCATTACCAAAAGAAAATTAGGAAATTTTTTGACTTGAGATCAACAGAATTAGCAGAATTGAGAGGTTTGCAGCCACAGTTGAGCTGCTGACGCAAAAGGAAAAAGCCAACATTGACATCTGAAACCTTTGCTTTGCCAGAATAAGAATGCTCAAATGCAAAACAAGTGCCTGGCATTTCCTCAATTCTCCTGAATACCATGTGACACAATGCAAATATAAGTATACAAGTTGAATTTCACCTACATTAGGGCATCTGACCTGAGCTTCTGGATCATTTACATTTCATTTAAGCTCTCATTCTCTTCAAATAAATGAATTTATGCCCAAGTCATAAAAACAACATGGAACAGCATAAACACTAGATAAAGGAAAGCATACTTTTCCAGCACTTCTGCAGTCACTCTGTCAAAAAGACTATTGTGTTTTAATTGATATTTGCCGTATCAGGTGGATATAATCTATGTAGGTTTGGGGGTTTAAATGGTATAGTAAAAAATTAAATAAAATGGGTGTCTTTGAGTCATTACTTTATTCCGTGTTGCTGAGAAGCAAAGTGGTGCAAAAGAAATGAAAAGTTAAATTTTCCATTAAGCAGTGTTTTAGAACATTGCCTTCAGAAAAGACACTTCTGTTTATCCTGCTGTATTTAAAGTGGCTTTAAAGTGTGTTTTGACACAAATGTGCATAGGTGTTTTTCTGCCATTTAAACAAAAGAGTAATAGTTATTGGCACTGTACACATCAGATGACGAAAATTTAGGCAAAACTCTTCCATTTTAGTACCTAACATTTTCCTGAGTCTGAGCCCTTTTTCCTCGATAAGGAAACACAGAAAGATCCTATCAGTGCTTGCTCAGATTATGCACTGCCGTGTCTCTGCCTATGAGCAGAGTGACCTCAGCTCTGCACACCCTTGTGCTTCATGGTGTTGAGAATTCAGAAATGCCATTTTGATTTAATCTTTGGTTAAAAAAAAATAGTACAGCATATCTTATATGGTATACAGGAGAATACACCTTCAACCTGCTTTGTACAGCCTTGGGTCAATCGATCCATACAAGTCCTTGCCATAATTCCCTGCTGTTCTGAGCATTTCAGATAGGACTTAGGTGAACGTATTTCAAAGCACGAATTAAATATGATCTCAAGCAACGCAGCTGATTTACAAACTGCCTGCGAAAAGTGTAGCCTAAATGGGCCGATGGGTGACAGCTTTCATGGCAGCAGTTCTCAGCAGCAAAGCCAGAAGCATTTACTCAGCATGTTTTGGTTGTAACCTGCATTAAGCTTGACCAGCATTATTCTTCCCTTACAAAGGCTCTGTGCACAATTGCTCCCACTACCAGCTTCATATGATAAAGTTCAAATGTCAGTGCAGGAGATGAAGTGCATGATATATTTTTCCCCATGCTGTGAGCCCAGGGAAGTTTGAGTTGGTCATCTCATTATTTAGACTAATACCTCAGGAGGATTTAATGTTTTACTTTGAGTTAATCACATTAGCAATAATACAATGCATCTACCATGGCCTGGGCTTCTTTCCAATGCTGTACTGTTTATGTTCAAAGAAAATAAAGGAACAGACACCTAAAGTGATTCAGAGAACCAACATTTTACTGCTCTAAAAATCACTGACATAATTCACTGGAGGGAGCTGTTATTTCTGAGCCAGAAATTGACTAATCTCATCTATAGGATTTTGTCAAAATTCATCTGCGTGCGCTTTCTTTTCCTCATACAGATCTTCTGTAAAATCAGTTCTCATTTTTCCTAGCTGTCAAAGTTTATTAGTAGCCTAAGTAAGACACCAACAAAATGGCCTAATTCCTTACTTTTTTTTATTTTTTGAAAGCTCTATTCATCTCCATGGAGTTCATAAAAGTAGCATATTCACTATGGATATTCACTGTGTGCAAAAAATTATATTTTTTGTAATGCAGTGGTTTTTCTGTCTTTTTGCATTAACAGAAAATGCATTTTTAATAATGTTCCAGGGGTTTTTTATTAATTCATTTTCAATACTGTACAGAGCATTTGGTCTGTAGACTTTCTCACAGCATGAGGAGAGGCATGGTAATAATAATGAAATTCTTAAAGCACGTGAAGGGTGATCAATGCTGTGGTTTGTGTACTGCCTCTTATTGAAAAGATGATACACAGATGCATCTGTGTGTCTAAACCTCTCCATTTGCAACATCTTAAGTAAAAGCAAAAAAAGCACCTGCCATCACCTGTAGCTCCTTAAGACATGTAGGCTGGGATCAGTCCTAGCAGGTGTTACTGAAAATACAAGATCATTGACTTAAAATAAGGGAAATCAAAACATACCTCCACCCCTTTTTTTTATTCCCCCAAAACAGATAAAGATTTCGGATGGGAGACATCACAGTCACCTCATGACAACCTTACCACACTGTGCTGTGCTTCAGTATTTCAAAAGCTTGCCTTTGTTGGGATTAACTGGGCTGGTCCTCAAAAGAAAGAACGTCATTACTACCAAAAAAAGGACCCAACTCCATCCTTTCTTTGAAGTCAATGCTGCATCAATACTATAATATGATATCAAGGGATTCTCTTATTCTCTGAGTCCCAGTTCTCATCTGAGATACAAAACTCTGGTGAAATCTAAATTGCAAAGTGACACCTTGCTGAGAAAGTGATAATTGCCCTGTATATCTCAGCTACTACCATGCACACTCCTCATATCTGAACTTCTCCTGCAGTCTTATAAAATTATTCAAGTCACAGTATTTTCCTTGTGTTATTATTTTTCAGTTTCCCTAATTTGAACACAGTACTCCTGAGTGATGTGACCCTTGTAACCACATTTTTCTCCAGAGGTGTCTCCATGTCAACTAAGTCTGAACAGATTTTTTCTAATTTAAACAAAGCAAATTTTTAATGATTTTATAACATTTTGATATCAAATAATCTACTGTTAGCAGAAGAGTTTCATTTTAGAAGTCTTCTGGTAGCAGTTATCCTGAATTTTAGATTTACTGAGGGTTTGGGGGTTGTTTTTTCTCTGCAGCTCAGATTAAAAAAAAAAAAAAAAAATCAGGAGGATTACAGTCCTTTCAAGCTTTCTCATCCTTTGCCCATAAATCTGTGTCTGCTTGCCTACAGGTAACCACCTCCCCGCTCAGTAAGTGCAGTGTT
Organism: Eulacestoma nigropectus; assembly: GCA_013397775.1. Classification (NCBI taxonomy): domain Eukaryota; kingdom Metazoa; phylum Chordata; class Aves; order Passeriformes; genus Eulacestoma; species Eulacestoma nigropectus. The sequence goes on along the minus strand of VZTE01005521.1, from coordinate 1,950,508 downwards.
ACTGTGAGGGGCAGTGCCTGTTAACTGGCTGTGGCTGTGCCTCCTTATAACCCTGTTCTGGACTTCCTGCTCTTCTTGCACTTCAAAACAAGAGGGAGATTATAGACAGACTCTAGATGCTTGAAAAGCAGGCAGTGAAGTGCTTACCTTGTTCTATAGATCTCAGGTTTTACATAAATGAGCTGCATAAAACAATCTCTTCCTTCCACTGTGTGAATGACAGCAAAGCCAGTGAGTGCCCGTCTCCAGTTAATGTTAACGAAACCCAGGCTGATGAGTGATGCCAGTACAATCAAAAGTGGAAGGTTAAAATGACCACCACATCCCAGCATAACTCAGAAATGCTGAGAGCTGGCAAAAATATCAGGGAAGTTGTCTTTGGAAAGACGCAGTGCTAGCGTAACTCTGCTCCCTTTGAAGTCAGTGACATCAGTGCCATTGCTCGACTGGGAGCAGCCAGACCCCTGCCGAGAGCCCTCCCCTCACACCCTGCAACTCAGAGCCTGCTCAAAAACCAGAGGGGACGTTTTAGGATAAGAAAGCACGAAAAAAACCTGCTCTTTTGGTGCAGGGAGAGTGGAATGGCTCACATACAAGCACATGACTCGTAGACCAGTCCTTACTGAGGAGGGGGGAACAGAACAAAGATTTGCCAAACTATCAGAGGGATCTGAACATTGCCAGGTTCCTAGAAAAACAATTCCATCTGAGATACATGTTTTCCAAATAAGGATATTAAAAAAGAGGGAAAAGTGGTGGAATTTTCCACATAGTTTAGAACAGAAAGTTTATTAATCTAAATGTGGACTGCTAAAAATACCATTTTATGACAGATTTTTCTTCTCCCTAAGGCAGAAGTAGAAAAATAAAACATGCAAGTGAGTTGTTACTCAGCAAAGCAAAGCTATAAACACCAAAGTAGAAGGTGATAGCTGAATCACCTACCACAATGCAATGAAAGGTACAGGAACAATCTACGATATAAGCACATATAAATAGGAAAACCAAAATTGAAAAGGAAACAAAAAAAAAAGGCAGGGGAAGTAGAAGAAGCAAAATAGTGTTGATCAGCTGATGTCCCAAGAGGATGTTTAACATTGCTGCCAAGGGTCCATGGGCTTCACTAGTTGTCTGTGGACCACATACTGAATATATTTAATTGTATCATTCTTGTGAAATCCAAGAAAACAGTTCTAGAGAAATCACAGCAATCAAATTTCTCACGCATTCGCTTTGTATCAGAGGCAGGAAGCAGCTGTGAGTTTGGATCCCTAAAGACACGTGTACATATGCACACAAGAATGTAAAACTTCTGTAAAGCCCTGCATTTTTCAGCATCACACTTTAAAGCAGGAAGCCCCTGCAGCCACTGCCTGAAGAGGCTGAGCTGACCTGCAGCCACGTGCTGTGAGTTACGCCGCCTTGGCTCACTGTGAGTAGCACGGTACTGGGACAGGGTGGGTTTGGGACAGTCAGTAGCTGCTGCTTTTCCAATTTGACACGGAATTCAGCATAATCCATGCAATTACTGTGTCTGTGGACGTAAATAGACAACTTGCACTTCCCATCCATCTAGATTTGGTAACCTTTGACGTAGCAAGCCTGAGTGTCAGAATAAACAATAACACCTTTTTATTCTGTTATAGAATCTATTACAATAATTTTTCCTTAAACCTGAAAACTCATCCCAGTTCTGACACTGTCAGCAGAAGTTAGTTATTTCATTGCTGCTAAATTTCATGCTGATTTTTTTCCAATTCTATTCACGTGCAGTGATACTTCTATAAATGATGATTTCTAAAAATTCTACAGAAGTTAAATTATGTTAATTTTAGTCAACTTAGGTTCATATTTTTAAGCAAGAGGCCTGATTTCTCACTACAGCTATATTCACACAGCACAATGACATTGATAATCTACTGTGAGTGCCAGAAGCATTGTAGGGATGTAAATCACTGCTGCTCAGGATGCAAGGAGTGCCTTGCTCCCATGACTGCAAGACATCTGACATTGCATTCTGCCGTGCAGATGTACCTTGTGACTTCAAAGTGGCCGTACTATTTTAGTGCCCCTGCCCCAATATTAGGATAAAATAGGATTATCAGAATGGAGAATCAGATACCAGCTATCTACAGATCCAATCCATCAATCTGGCTGCTCTGCAAATAAGTTCATGATGTAAATGCAAGCCATCATCTGCTTTTAAACTTTAGCATTTTCTTTACACAGTTGCACAGCTATAGGAAAGTGGTAAAATTTTATGCAGTGACATTACCCACAATTTCACAATCTTTTTGATACTTGAAGTCACATCTAGAAACTATAACTTGTGGATCTCTTATAGAGCACTACAGTTCTTTCTTCAGCCTCATCTTCTATTTGCATTTACCCCTTACCCTCGTGCATTGCCCCCCACCTTTATTTAGACATGACTTATACAAGTGTATTAATTTAACTGTCAATTCTGCAATCAAGTAGTTCTCCATTCTGCAATCAAGTAGTTCTCCATATGTCCACCAAAAATGGTGCATAGATTTTGACCACAGAACAAATGTTTAGCATTTAAAAAAAAATTATCTTACCAGTTTTATGAAATTCCAAGTTCAAAAGTCAAACTATGTCATAGTTTTACCTCTTACATGATTCGACAGGTTCAAAATTATACTTTTTGTTCCATTTCAGCATGTTGTGGATAGAAAGCATTAGCTACATGACAAACAGCTGTCATAACCATTTAGGAAGCATCATTTACCTGATAATTTCTTTCAACCCTCCTCAGCATGAAACTAAACTGATTTGTTCTTTCTGCTGTGAGATGCAAGTGATTACTCTTGCCTTAAACTGAAGTGTTTTCCTTTATTAACAAATTCAGCTTGAGCTGAACTTTGAAGATCTATACTCATGCCATAATTCTTCATTGGTTTATGTCAATGAAATATTGTGCTATAAAAAAGCAGATGCTTTTGACAGCATCGGTCCAAAGAAAAAGCAGCATGTAGCAGCAACAGAGCAATCTAGAAGCAAAAGCAGATTTTAGGTATCAGTTTGTTAGGAATACACATCACACTTACTGCCACATGGACAAGACTAATGTCCTGAGAAATCATTATTTATCCTGAAGGGTTTTTAATTTCAATTACAATGATTTATTAGAGATCATGAAACAAACTATTTTTGGATTTTGCTCATGTTTCTAGTCTTTACAGTTAATAATTCTGTACTGAATGCAATATGCTGATGATGGATAGCTACAAGCTTGAGATTTATGCATGCAAAAATATTCAAGACTCCTGTTGCAAAATGCTGTTTTATGGCCATCTTTGAAAATTGGGTTATAAATCACTTACTCAAAAAACCCTTCCTGGGATGTGCAGCTTTTGAGATGTAAGCTGAGGCCTAAAGACTGGTTTAGTTACGCTGAGACAGCCAGTGGAAGGCTGAGGCGATTGCACTGACAAGGTGAGTTCTTCCAGTGACTCCTCTGACAAGCAAAGAAGCCAATATTGCTATTAATTAACTTACAGCAGCAGTCTTAGAGCTCTGAACAAAATCATAGCTCTGCTGTGCTAGATTTTGTACAAACATAATAAAGGATGTGTACTTACAAGCTAAACACACTAAACAGAGGAGCAATAGGGTGAAGGAAGTATTGTTATCCCCGTTTCACAGTATGAGGACAGAAATGGGTAGAGATGCCAGACTTTTCACCTCTTGAACTGCCTTTGTTTCCCCACTGATGTAGAAAAGGATGTAGAGGAGATTTGGCTAATCCTGATCCTTACGTGGCAGCTCTGTGAGGTCCTGTTCCATCAGGTACACATTTACCATCATAGACTTAGATCAGGGGAAGATTGCTACTTGCATCAGGAGATATTTCTGTTTCCCAAGCCGGATATTTTATTCATTAAATCATTAGCTGCATTAAATAATACAGATATAAACAACTGTTTCCAGAGGCTTCAACTAGATGGAATCAATTACATGTTCTCAAAACAAGTTTTGAAATAAAAGCAGTCCTGGCTGCCTCAGCTGGAGCACAACTAACCCGTGTGAGTCCATGGTGGTTGCAAACCAGACCAGGTAGGACTGCAAGCAAGATTCAACTTGCATGAACCAGGCTCTGCTCTGTGAGTACAGAAAGGCTCAGAAGGATAATTTCAGTAATTGGAATTCAGATTTCAGAGAAATGTCTCTATTTACAGATTTTTCGGCACTTAAAGTGAGGGAGGGCTGAGAATCACACTTGTAAGTATAGGCACCAGAAGTTCTGCTCTGTGTGCCTAGGTCCTCATGAAGATGTGAGTCTATATGGTTTTTTGTGACTTCACTGTAGAAAGCAGAGATTTTATCCTACACTGTTGATTTTGTGGTGATTTGAAGTGAGGGAATTAAAAGTTTACAATGCCTGAATAGTGATTTACTACTCAATATTCCTGTGGATTGGGTGTGTATTTCTTACTACTGGTTCCCGTGACAATTGGGGATTTATCTTTTGATCCCTTTTCATTTCAAACCACATAAGAAAAGATGTTATCAACTGCTTTGTATTCAGTGACAAATTCCTTCTCTTATTACCAAATGCCTTCTGACTCTTGCTAAGAAAATGATGCACGTGATAGCACATGGGGATTTAAATCCCATCCACTGCAAGGGGTACTTGTGCAGATTAATGCACAGTTCCCAGCAATTCTTAGGCCTAATTGCTACAGGCTGGCTGAAGTCAAAAGCTTCCCTTCCAAATTTTGAGCATAGCTACTTGAAGCATTTTCTGAATCCGTGTTTTGAACCAGTCCTTATTTAAAAACAAAAAACCACCACGGCACACATCCTGCCACACCCCAATCTCCCATCCAGAAAAACCCAAAAGGACAAATACAGAGAAGCTGTAAGGGTTTTGGTTTCATTCCTAACTAGAGCATTTGGACTGGAGATATTACTAAAGCCTATCTAAATACATGAAGTAGACTTCACTGCAATATAGAACTGACTAAAAAGTCTTTGCATTTGTCTTCATGGAAGAGTAATCATCCTAATGCTTAACGTACAGAATAAAAAGATGCAAAAATAGAAAGGTGGAAATAAAAGCATACAATATTTAGAAGACAAACAAGGAACAGAGAGCAACCAGGGAAAGTGGGACAGAAAGAGAGAAGAGAGACTACAAAAAGTTAAAGAAGACAAGAGACAAGAGATGAAAGTTGATAGCAAGAAAGGAGAAAAAATACTAAGAAAATATTTTTCTGAGCATCCATTGGATCTTCTCACATGAATGGAAAGCTGAGAATGTTAAAAGGGGAAAGATGTTTGTACAAATATTATCAGGATATTTCTTAGAGGCAGTTATAGTAATTTATACATATTTTAAGCTTGCAGATTCTACTGGCAATAGCATTAGATCGAGCAGGTCTTGTGAAGAAGTCAACGATGTAAATGTGAAGTGCATATCTGTTATTATTTTCAGTCATCTTGACTGTCTTCTATAATTTGTTATACTTTGTTTTTTTCAATATTTAAAATATAAAAATAGCATTCTAGTTCATGTCAAGTATATCAGAATTATAACTAATTATAGAAGACCATTATTTTCAATGCTAGGTGCCTGATATTATTAAACAAGCCTATGTTTGGATATGAAATAATTAGCCTCAATTTCAGTACTGACTGGACTGAGTTTGCTCAGTTCATACTTAACAAAATTACAGCAATGTATTGCTATTTTAATGCATTAAAGAAATCTCCTATAGAATGAAAAGAATAATTTGGTTCTTTTCCCATGGGACTTTAAATCACTTGGTAATATTTGCTATCCACACTAATTCCCAGTAGTGAGATACTATTCCATGAGAAAAACAGCAATTACATCTGACCGTGTATTTTAAATGAGGGCAAAGAACAGACCATAGAAAAGTGTCAGCTCAGACTCTGTGAATTCATGTGGCATAGAAGCCTCCTTTTCTTTTTCATACGTGAAAAATCTAAGTTTGATTTCCTTACGTATTTATTGTTGCTTTTTTCTGGCTTTAAATGCAATACTCCTGTTAGGACCTCATGTGAGAATCTTCATTTGTGCCATATTATGGTAATCTGTTGTCTGCAAAATAAAGCAAGCAAAATGTCTGGTTGTCTCTGCAGCTATAAGGAGAAATTGTAGATGCAGAGAAGCTTCAGCTTCAGCACAAAATATGCGGAACTCAGGAAAAAAGAATTTGGATTTGCAATACCAGTTAATTCCTGTTGTCAGTGGGATTAGCTGTTAGTTAGACCCCTGCTACTAAATCAATATCACAGCCAGAAAGTCTGGTTCCTATCTTCCCCACGGCCTCCCCTTTTTCCCATTTGCTATTACAGTCCCTTGAGTCCTGGGTGAAACATTTTCTGTTGTCTTGGCTCAGCCTCTAATAACACATCACAACTCCAACACGCACAGTCAGCCACAAGTGGCGGTTTCTCAGCTCCAGTGAGGTGAAATTACTCCTGTCCCAGAACTGACCTCCTTTGAGGTCAAGTCAAGCTCATTAAGAAGAGAGCGTTGGGAAGTCTGTGCTGTCGCCCTGCCTTTCAGCCGCACCTATCGCATGTAAACACGCTGAATTTTTTACTTCCAGAACTCTGCAGGCCTCTAATGTTCTGCTGCTGGGTTTATCTCGGCCCGGTGGCAATGCTGGTGAGCACATCTAACGAATCAGCACAGTCTAATCAACAGGGCCTGTGATTGTGTTCAGGAGACTGAGATTCTCTTTCTGATTCTGACCTGGGTTAGGGGTTTGGGACCACAGCACTCACATTTGTGCCACTGCTTCAGCCTTGGCAGCAGCCACTGTCCTTACCCTGCACACTCTGCAGGGCAGGGCTGCCTCACACTGCTCTTCTACAGGGCTGAGCACAGATAAGGCCCGGGACACTTCTGTTCTGCACATGGCAATAATAAACCCCCTGTCAGATAGATGGTTAAACCTCTGGGTAATGATTCTTTTCCTTTTCATATGTAAATGTTTCCATTTTAATGAAATAGAAATACCTTACTTGCTTTACTCTAAACTAATGAATACGGTTAGTGTCATCAGAGCTTTTCCTTGCACTTTAAGGGCCAAGAGGACAAAAAAAGAAAAGAAAAGAAAGATAATCTGCTATTCATCCTGTCTCTTCATTGAGTCAGCACCAGGATGGTTATTTTTAATAAAAAAAATATAAATATTTATGTCTGAAGGACTCAGGTTTGTTGAAGCTCAAGAGCTATGATAGAAAGAAATGTCTTTATTTTTTTCCTCCATTCAGTATTTCCATATAAAAAGCATTTAGTTTGCATATAGTTTCTGTCATTGTCTCCAATTCAAAAAGAGTGTATGCATAACATTTACAGGAGAGAATGCTGAGGTATGTAATAGTTAATATTAAATATAATTTTAAAATATAATGTGATGTGTTATTACCAAAAACAAAACTATACTCAAGAATGAAGACTCTCAGAAAACAAGTAAAGCGGCCTTAAATTTTTATCTAGTGAAAGACTACAATTTTTTTGCATCAGTAAATTCTGTTTTAGCTTGGTGGACCTGCTTCTGTGTGGGAGCTTGTGAGGCATATGGGGGCTGTTGGTCACCTTAGCTATAGGCTTCAGATTTGGGTGATAATAAGGTGCATTATTCATCATCTCTCACTGCTTCCCATACTTTCTTGTGTCTTTCATCAGCACAAGCCTCTGTTGTTCAACTTAAAACATTTTTCAGTTGCATTTCTCCTCAGCTCTGTGTATCAGCCATACTCAAAAGATGTAAATTCTTCCACCGCACCCCTTTAAACAGCCAAGTTTGGTTTTTTCCCAACTATATGGGATGGGAAAATGCCACCCAGGTTATCATCCAGTCTCCTCCCCCTTCTAGGTTGCTTCCCTGTACCTGGTGTGCCAAGTAAAGCCTTTTCCAAGTGCTTCAAGAGGTCCATAATGCAGCACAGTCAAGAAGCACTGGAGTTCTGTAATTCCATCCTCCACACACTAACTGCAGCACCTCAGCCCTGCTCTTCTGTCAGCAATTAAGGATTTCCTAGCACAGGTTAACAGCTTGATTCCCTCTCCCCAGAGATGGATCAGAGCCAGGATAAAGATCTAATCTCAGGTTTTAGGAGTGGCAGTTACAAGGAATCTTAAGTTTCCTAAAAACTTCAGAACTTCCTTAATTTAAAAAGTGATTCTAATGTTTTCCCAGCTCTTATCCTCATTTCTCACCTAGTAGGAGATGAGTGACACAAGAAACATTTTTACACTCAAAGCTCTCTAATATATATCAGATCATTACCATATGTCCTCAGGTTTGGTTTTTTGGGTTTTTTTTGCAGAGTTGGCGTAGATCCAGATGAAGATCTGAAAGCTAAAGCTGCGAGCCAGGTATGTCAGACTTTTGGACGTACATGCTGAGTTACAAAGTGTTCCGTTTTTGGCAGATCATGGCTGCATCTGTGGAAATGAGACATCTCAGAACAATATTTAATCCCTCAGAATTAAAAAGGAGAATGTGTAATGTTCAATTCTAGCAAGTGAGGTTTATGAAAATATTTTTCAATTTTTCACATGAAAGCCTAAGTACGCTGTGAACTTGAAACATTAAAAGGGAACTCCTGAACAAGCTGCAGCTGTTCATCTGTGCCCTTCCCTTTTTTGTCACACATGTATGGCGCAGTTTCAAATGCAGCACTGCCTGCAGCAGCAGGAGAACTCTGTGGAGAGTCAATGCACAGGGACATAACCTGTGGCTCAGCACGGGAAGTGGAACAGCAGTAGGACTGCAGAGAAGCCACAATACAGGTGACAAGGTGCCAAAGCAAAAAGCCAACAAGTGCCTAAGGCCGGTGATACCATCCCATGCACCCTTTCAGATTACACAACTGGAACTGAAATTTGAATCATCCAACAATACTTTAAATGTAGAAAATAAGTTGAGGAAGACATAAGAGCCTTTATTCATTTGAAAATACATTAGAGATATCATTAGGTGGAATTTTAATATATCTTATGTACTGAGTATTCCTAACATTTACACATATCTGAAGAAAAACCAATATTATTCACACTGACCACATCCTTCATTTTACAAGCCAGTCACTATTAACAAAGGTTTAGCACAACCCTTCATTGCACCATGCCAAGGTACTGTTTTGTTCTGAGTCTGAGGGGACTCATGGCTAAATTCACTTTCCTAAGCATCTTGGTAGGAATTCCTGCCATGCCTCTGTCCGAATTCTGAACAGGGGCAGGACACAGAACCATAGTGTATGCTTGATTGCAGTACAGAGATACAGAATTGCAGAAATTTTCTACTTTTCAGCAGTCATGAATTATCAATGATCAGGGAATGCAAAATGCAGCATAAAATTGACTGAATGCATGTTCTGCAGAAACCTGATTTCTTCAGAGGCCACTAGGCATCTTATTTTCTCATTCTTTTATTAAAGATGAAAATAAAAATGTTTATTTACAACAGTAACACATCCAGTGTCCCAACTGTGCTCATTGAATTAACACCTATCTCTGCTGACAAAACTCAGCAATACAACACAGAAGGTGTAAATAAATATAACATTTTTCATGTCCTATCATGTCCAGTTCAGCATTCCTTATAGTAGTATATTATACCTTGCAAAACAGTTTTGCTGTTCTGATTATTCTTCCCCCTCCCCGCTCTCATGGTGTTTTATTTTCATTTGTCTTTTTTTGTCTTTGACGTCTCAATCTTTTAGTAATACAGACCTTTGCTGCATTCTCTGTAGCGCTCACTGTTTTAACTCAGTACCTACCACAGTTATTCAATTTAAGTCAGGTTGTTTCTTCTAATTTTCTCTTTCATCTCATGTTTCTCTCTCATTCCCCTTCTTCACCTGTTTCTTTTTTCTTTCCCTTTATTTCTAAAATGATGTTTTTATTTAGTTTACTTTTCATTACTTTTTATTTTCGTCCTATGTTACTGTGCCTTCACAGCGAAAGCAGTTGATTTTCCTACACTTATATCCCTGCACAAATAACGTCAGGTGCCAGTACCTCCCACTGCCAGTTAAAGGTCTCGCCCAGATGAGCTTTAAACCAAGTGCCAACTCTCAGTGCTGTTAATTGAAGCTGCAGGGGAGATTGTACCAGAAATAAGAACTAAATATCTTCAAGAATAAGATGTTTAAAAGAGAGCAAAAATTAATGGAAAAGAAGCCTCTAGGCTTCTCCCTGCTCGTTTAGAGTACTCAGCCAGAGTGGGAAAGCTCCAAGGTCTGCTACTGAGATTTGAATTTAGCTCCTCTGTGACCACTCTAACTACCAGGACACAGGTACCTTTCTGTGGGAACCTCTCAATCCATGTCTGTAACCAGACCTAGATTTTTTTTTAGGGGCAGAATAAGCCTTAAAGATCTTCCACCTCATGGGTACTATGTCAGATGCAATACCAGCTATATGACTGCAAAACCCTTTCCCTTCCTTACCTCTTCATCTCCCTTCTTTCCTTCCTTTGCCTCCCACAAATTCAATTTTCTGTGAAGAGATTTGATTTATTCAAGAATTCTATGTACACAGTTATTTCTAAATTTCTTATTATGTTCTATTTTGGGCTACCTGAACCAATAATTTTGGCAGTCAGCTGGCAGCAAATTCCAGTTCAAACTGTAAGATCTAGCACCCAGAGTTCCTTTCCTAGAAAAGGTGTAGAGCCTTTTTATGTGTAATTAACATCTGCACTTCACTGTACCATGATCCATCAAAAGCATATCTCAGTTTCAATTCTGTCTTGCCACCCTTAAATTTATCATTAAATCATTATCACAGCATAAGCATAAACAAAAGAAAGTAGCTTCATAGTCATACCCATTTACTTATTGATGGACTGTCATAACTTATTTCTGAAAGAAATTACATAATACACACTAAAATAATACATATTATTGTACAGAAAATGGCCTGTAAAAACAAACCACTTTGCTGCATATCATGTACGTTCAGTGTATAAACACCAACAGCTAACTCTGAAAGGCACAGTGCAGGATACGTAATCACTAAGCAGAGTTACAAAGTTGGTCTGTGTTAAAAAGGCAAAAGCTTTATGGCAGTGAGCTATTTCACTAAATTCCCATAAAGAAGGACAGTCAATAGCTATTTCATTCAGATGGCTTATGTGTCTCAAATTCTGCTATGTTAACCTTAGTTGAGACATGGTAAGAATATACTTTCTACAAGCACTTCAGGAAAATGTTGTAGATATGCTATTGATCTCAGGAAAAAACTAAATAGCCTGCAAAATGCTTGTCAATATCATCTCTGTCAAACTAATCTGCATAGTTTATTTAACCGTCCCTAAATCTTTGTAAGTATAAAAAGAAATTTAGTTACACTGTTCTCATCAGTTTCATCTGCCAGCTGGTTGGTGAATTTATTGCAAGGACTAATGAGAGTAATCTCCATATGGGCAATTCCCATATGGAAGAAGAGATATGAAAAACTTTGGTATTTTCACTTCCCAGAAAGGAAATTGTGTGGAAGAGGTAGAGCACTGCCTCCCCTACTTTTACCTCTCTGAAATGTAGGGAAAGTGAAAAGTTACTTTTTAAAATCATAGAATCCAAAATAGGATCCAAGGATCTTCAAGAGCCCCAAAACATTCACACCAACATCTCCTGCCATCCCTTGCACTGTTTATGCAGGAGCTGTGCTCCAGATAACCACCCAGATTCCCACCACTGCAAAAGCTGATAACACAACATAGATTTCATAGACAAAAGAAGGAAGGTGCAGCACATGTCAAACTAGAAATAAAAGAAGGTCCAGGTCAGGATCAGAAAACCCTTGGGGGATTATACTCTTGTGTAGACTTCTTTGTCTACTGCTTCCATACAGGAACGATTCATGTTCCCGAATGAGGAAACCTGTTCCCTTAAGAGGAAGCTAGAGGTACAATGAGTTTGGAAAGATGAATAAGCCAACACTATGGCTTCTGAAAACATTACTATTCAAACAAAGGACACAGGCCGTTTACAGAGCTCCCTCTGCTTTTGACAAGCCTTCCTCTGCATCCCACATGAGTAGCCCACTCCACAATATGTTTATGTCCATGCCTGTCCTTCTCTTCCTTATCTCTACCCCTATGCACTCAAGTCCTTCACTCTCCTTTATTCAGCGTTCTTGTTCTGACCTAACACAGACTTTACCTACAATCACACTTCCTGCTTAAATGTTTCAACCCTTTTCCCAATCTTTATCTTGCCAAAGTGCACTATTAGATTTTTAGAGGTTAGAAGAGTGTTCTACTGCTCAGTTAGGGATTAGTACCATCTTCTTTTCCCTCCAGCTTCCCCAGTTACTGGGAAGAGTTGCTAAAACACTCAATTCATTTCACAAGGAAATGGACTCCAACAATAATATTTGTTGTATTTGCTGCATTTACATGTTCAGCGTGACCACATTAGCAAAACCATAACAGCTACAGCATGGATTCTGTCTAACCTTATTCAAGACTCAATGATGTCAATGTTCCCATTGTTCCAAAGTTCCCATGAACAGGTTGCCTTGGAACTAGACCTTACACTTTTGAGGGTCAGACCACTGACATTATTATCATCAGCCAATTTATATATATCATGTGTGTATATTAGTCTATAAGATATTATAGGCTAATATATTATTAGATTAAAACATGAAAATTAACAGATTAATTGGTTTAAAACTGCATAAGGAAAAATATTCTTGTTAAAACCAACCTAGCCTGCCACAAAACACAAACAAGACAACAGCTGAGTATCCTTAGAGAACTGGCCATCCCATTACTAATTTCATCCTGCTAGTAATTCTTCCACTAGTACTGATGTGATGCCTAGAGTATGACCAAACTGGCTGTCTTTGTACAGATAATTGTTCCTAATGTACCATTCCAAATTATGACCCTGAGGAAAAGGATAGTCCACCACTCTACCTGTGCAGCATGCCACAGACTGAGCTTGCAGAATGGAAAGGGTATTTTGAGCCTTATCAATTCATGTTTCTCTACCCTTGGAAAGAAGTACAAAAAGGACTTTCCTAGTTATTAGAATATCTCAATCCCTTTGGGACAGACATTTGGTTAGACATACACAAACAGCCTCTGATCTTGTAGGAGTAAACTGAAGTAATCCCACAATGGCAATTAAATCAAAATATCATTTTACTGATCTCAGAGTATAGCGCTTCTCAACTGCTTAAAAAAATTGGAATCATTAATAAAAGCAAATGCTACATTCTTCCAATGAGTGCAGCAATGAGAAATGTGCTGTATGAGCCAATTTTCTCCTGAAATGATTCACAGGGATGACATTTGTGCGATAATAAAGCTGTTTAAATTTTTAAAAAAAGTGCAGTTAATTGTAATTTGGTCTGACATGTATTTTTAATATTGGAACTCCATGTTTCATTTATTTTATAAAAATGCTTCTCAATTCATTCATTTGTTTATTTTGCAGAGTGCATCTAACTTGGATAAAAACACAACCAAAGCTGAGAGCGCGTGGCTGTTCAGAATATGGTATGGCTTTGACCACAGGTATCCTTTTCTGTTATAAGCCATGAGAGCCGCATTAAAATTCTCCTTCAAAATATTTAAGAATCAAATATTATTATACTTTTAAAAACCAAAAGTGTAATCTATTTTAATGTGTTTAGTAAGGAGAAGAAATTTTGCAAGTCCAAGGCAGCAGAAGGTCCAGCCATGACTGAGGCTACGGGGAGAAGGAACAAGTTAAGGAGCTCAGAGCTACAGTAGTACATAGACAAGATGTTTAAATTAATTAACCTTCCTAAATTCCTGGATAAAACTAATCCAATCATTGTTTAGATAGGGTGTAGATTCTGTGTTTGAGGAACCGGGAGGATGGAGCCAGAAGCAGCCAAATGCCTGCTGCTTGCCCGTATACTCACAAAGCAGTAGCTACCTAAGAAAACAATAAGACAGCGTTGGTTTACCCACACCTCTAAAAAACAGAGAAAGAGGCATCCATTGTGAAAAGCTTCCCAGGACTTTCCTGAAGCTTATGCTTCCTATTCCCTGGATTCCTGAGACTTTGTGCTTTTATTCACATTGCTACTGAGGCGTGTGTAGCAGAGATCTTGAACACGGCTGTCTGATGCTTTACTCCAGGAAGTACGGTTTCCATGTCTTCTGCATTTCAAGGAAATATTTTAAGTGATAAAAGAACATCCTCCCTAAGCCAAGGCAGAGCATACAGTCTGACACTAATGCCTGTGCAGAAATTGTAAAAGCTACCATCCTCATTTATTGTCATTTCAAACTGACTCTGCCCAGGCTTTGCACAGCTGCCAGCGAGATCCCACAGTAACAAGGACACCCTAAGCCTTTAAGAGAGACACACAGCGAATACAAGAGAAGCCCTGATGCTGATTTCCGTGCATCCTGGCTGGGGAGCTGAACAGGCAAAGCCCTGCCAATACTGTCTCCATTATCCAACAGCACATCTATTGGTCCATCACCCTGCACTACTGAGCAGAAATTAATGTGCAGGCTGCATATGTGTTTTTCCTGGTACCAGCTGCAGCAAGCTAGAATGAAATATTTCAGCTGATAAAATGTAATTCTTTGGGAATACAGCTTCCTTGGAGAGCTCAACTGAAGTTATTCTTCAAAGAGACTTTTGATGGAAAAAAACATCTTTTTGGTTAAAAATGAATGTTTTGCCTTAATTCATCTACTCAATCAGTTTTAAATGCCAAAAAGCACTTAGCATTAAAACGTTTCCCTCGGATAATTCTTCAAGAATACATAGAAATAGTAGGTAAATGTTATATGAAGTGAGAAAATATGTTTAAATGTTAATGCTGAGTACCAACATGACTGGCTTTAACCACCCGTTTTTCAGAAGAAATAGCCTGTGATTGTGGTATATCCTAGAAACTGTAAGTCAGAAGGAACAGATGAATGGGGCGAGGGGAAGGGGGAATTTTTCCTATGAAGAAAAAAAAAAAGAGCAAGCAAAAAATGTAGAAGGCAGGAGCAGGAGAGAAGCATGGGTCAAAGACATGAAAGAGAAAAAGGGTAGAGATAGAAAACAAGGGACAGAGGCAGAAGAGGGAAAGAGAAATCAATATGAAAATGTTAGACAGCAGTACATGCAAAATGAAAAGTCTGTAGAAGGCACCAGAAGCACCACTTCTCAGAGATTATCTGTACGGTAGAGATCTTGAATATGGGTGCCTGATGCTTTATTCTAGAAATTCTGGTTTCTATGTCCTGTGCAATTCAAGAAACTATTTTAAGTGATTTTAAAAAATAGTATTTTCCAAAGAACACATTTATTCATGTCAGTCTCACTACCAGTCAAGTCATAATCTTTCTTTAGAATTCAGATGTTCAGAGATTATAGCTGTGCCATTACCCTAAAATATATATTTATTACAAATAATACATCTACATTTCACTAATCCTGAAAATGTATGCCCATGTTCCTGCATGGAATGATGGTTCAACCCACTAATGCTGTGACTCACAGCTCTAAGCTTTTCTTTGGTATGACTATTTCTGAAAGACATTCTTTTCAAGGAGAGAAAAATTATCCACCCAAACTTTCTTTTGCCTTTCCCTGCCTAATGTTATAAAGCCGTGTTGCTAAATTTAGAAGAAGAAATTGTCATGTAGCATAGTACTTGTCCCCAGTTCAAGATTGCAGAGAGGATAAAGTTTTCAAAGAAAAATGCAGCAAACTAATAATCTATCTGTTCATATACTTCGAAAGCATACAAGACTCTGACATTTCTATAGTTTGACATTTGCTCTTAGGCATTAACAGAAATCTACCCACTCTTCTGGCAATAACATCTCTTATGCCTATTTATTTCACAGGAGGAAAGCAAGAGGGAGGAAATATCACTAAGGAAATCAAAAAGTTGTGCTGTCGTTATGAATGATTTCCAATTAGTTCAGAGATCTTAGGCAAAGACAACATGCCATGCTAGGGTAGAACTATGCAAAAAATCTCTGCAATCCTGTTTGAGGATCAAATTTTATTTTTATTCTGAGAGAAACCTCAGGAGCCTGATCCAGACCCAAAGGGGTTCAATAAGGATTGTTTTCTTTCAGCAAAAGTCTCTTTGAATCAAGTATTAACACCTAGGAAAAACATATCGTTCTCTAAAATCTAGGCTAAGAAATATTAATATTGAAACAATAAAAATGAAGAACGGATCATTTTCATACTTAGAGTTATCCTCTTGGATTTCCACCTCAACAACTGAAACAAGAAAAATGCAAAATAAAAGACTTACATCTGACAGGGGGCAATTTCCAGTGAGTCTATGTCAGCTTGTGTTTTTACAGCCTACAATGCATTACACCATTTGAAGCCATAATAGCCTACTGAAGGCTAGTGGGAAAGCAAGGGAATAAACAAAGGTTTTTCAAGAATTTATCAGGAAAAAGAGACACCACAGATTTATAACCCAGAACTATATGCATATCTTCAAACTGTTCTGTTTTTTCAAAGCAGATGTAGGCAAGTTTAGCTAACAAATGAATGAGTAGGTGGAAATTTCATCCTGCAAGGTCAAGAGCCTGTGTGTATATAGGCAGAGCTCAGGCAAATGGCAAGCAAAATTGTCCCATTCTACAGCATCCCCAAAAAAGTTCTAACTTTGCTCCCAGCTAAGAGCAATTTGCTTTTAACTCTGCTCAGTCCCAGCCTCTCTACTTGCTCACTCTGGCAAATATCACTTGGGTTTGCCTGCATAGTCCTAAGACATTGTGTACCTGACTAGAGGGAATTCCTCCTCTACACAGGCCTGGAATCGCAGTCACAATTCTAAAAAATGAAGGAAAATTAGTGTAATAAAAGTGTCTTGAAAGCAATCTTCACCTGGTTTTCCAGCTACTCTAGACTAAACTCTGCAATCATTTCTGGCTTAATATAAGTTTATACAAGGCTCTTCATCCACTAAGGATTTGTTCTCTCCCAGAATTCATCTAATTCTTGCTTCCTCATCTGAGGGCATTCTTGCTCTTGCTAGCTGTTCTGTAGCATCCATCAGGAGGATAACTACACTTTGCTCCCAGCTTCTCATGCTCTATAGTGAGAAGAGAAGGAAGGACTTGGGGTTGCTGCACTAAAACACAAAAGTGCAATAATAATGAAAATAGAAGGTGAGAAAAGGAGATTGCAGTGCATGCACTAAGATATTTCTGGATAGAAATGTTCACCATCTTCATGAGGAGAAGCCCACATTGTGTTGTGGGACACGTACTTCAACAGTACACACTGAAACTTGCATTGAGAAAAAAATAGTTACTGCGTAACAGGAAAACATATGCAAGACTAAAATAGAAGAAAGCAAGAAGGGAAGGAAGAGGGACAAGGACATCAAATGCATGGTAAGTTTCTTTAAATACTTTGTAAGTGTTAAATTGCAGGACAGGTTTTGGACCCACCTGCAGCAAAGTCTAATCATTTTTTTGTGGCAAAGGGGTGAGGATGGCGTTGCACATGGTCTGGCCTTCCAAGACTAACATGACCAGAGTACTCAATCTTCCTGTCTCTGGCATATGTGAGGGGCCAGAGGGAGGCAGGAGAGGTGCTGTGGTTGTTGTCAGCTGGCTGGGATGGCTTCTAGGAGTATTGCAATGACAGGCCTGCTGCACCCTTGATACTGCTCCAAGCTCCCAAAGAGCAATGTAGCTGTCTAACTTTGCACAAAACTCTGCTTTTTGAGTGGCTCATGCACATTGATACCAGGAGAGTAGGGGGAAGAGAGCTTTCTCCTTCTTTACAGATTTCTTTTCAATCTGAGGAACTAAGTTACACTGAATAGAAGCAGGTGTCTGGGACAGAGACAATTCCCCATAAAGCAACTCCTAAAAGTGTTTCTGCTTAAACTGCAGTTATCCATCATTCAGATTCATGCCTTTTGGTTTGTTGTTTTGCTTTTTTAAAAAAAAAAAAAGCTGTTTATGTCCTTTGCACTTACCAGAAATCAATCAGCCAAAAGGAATTGCATTATTCGTAGACTTCAAAAGTTTATCCTCCTTATCAGGGCACCTATCATTTTATTTCTCCTGTGTTTTGTACGTGGATAAAACAGACATAATGGCTGCCTATTGAGCAAGATAAGTACTATTCTGTGCCTGGGAGAAAATGGAAAAGCTACTAAAAGCAAAAGTGCATTCTAGGGTGAACTGACAATCAAAGACAAACTCAGCCTTTTGTGGTCTTTTCAGCTGAATTTTCCTTCTGCACTGACTTGTCACTCTCGTATCAGAGACAGACATCTTTGGAAGGAAAAGGCAAGGAAGAGACTGTAAGCATACATGTGTACAATATTTTCTTTTACCTGCTGGAGAGCTAAAAGTTTCTTAATTACCAATATTCTGATTTATTCTCCTTTTATTACTTCGGTGAAAACAGCAAAATAGCACATAGGGTCCTAGTTCTGGACCAGAAGCTCATTTTGCTGCACAGTTTTCAAGCAGAGTGAAGAATCTTATCTGAGAAACAATTCAGTCCAATCATGAACCAAGCAGCAGTAGATAACACAGCTCAAGCCAAGCCAGGTAGCACGGAAGCACTAGTGCAGAATGGGCTGGCAGGAAAGGTAGCCAGCATAGCATAGGCATGCCAAGAGAGCCCAAGAATCAGTTTTGCAGGAGTTAAAAGCGGATCATCATAAAAGCTGAGAGGAAAGCACAAAGCCCAGTAAATGACTTATAGTGGATCTCGTAAGATGAGCACAACAAAAGCAGCTGACTGTATCATAAGGCTCCCTCAAACAGTGCCAACTTAAGCAGTACAGGGGGGGTCCCCAGAAGGTATTTTATCATTAGAAACAGTTGCCTGAATTTGATTCAAAGCTCGTTCCCAAAACACATTTTCAAGTACATGATCTAGAAAAACTCATTGTTCTTTCTACAGCACAGATAATCAGTCTAGCTGATTTGGTGCTATTTCCTGACCCTTTCAAGGACACAGATTTGTTGAAACTCTGCAAATTAACCTAATAAATAAACATGGCTAATAATTAACCAGAATAATAAGTGACCTCAGTTTGTCCTCCATTCACAGAAAGAAACCTAGATAAATAATTCTGAAACAATTCCACGCTGAATAAGCAAGTAGAATCATTCTCATTTGTAAAGTTTCACTCCTGTCAATTCTTTGAAAGTCTCATTCGTGTTCAGGTTTTTGATTTTTTTTACAGTGATAAATTACTAAGCATGACTTAAATAACAAGTATGAATGCAAAATTAAATAAGAAGTGTTAAATGAAAAATATCTGGTTCTTTTACAATATTTGACATATGATCCTTTTCACACTTACATTGCATGGAGACACACAAAGATATTCGTGATCATTTCTTGATATTTTATCACAAAATATAAATGTTTAAAACCACCCTTTCCTCACCACAATTCTGGAATAAGAGAGTTTTAGGTATTTTGTTTCCAAAAAATATAATGCAAAGGAAATAAAGCTTGAATTTTTACTATTTCGATATTTCGTCCTGACACTAAGATTCAGGACATTGCAGAAATGTCTGTTTACACGTTTAAAACAAAAACAAACAAAAAAAAATTAAATTAAGGAGAAACAGAATAGACAAGGGGAAACTATAGAAAAATCAGATTCTTTTCCATAGTCTAATTTTAGCTCTTAAAGTTACATAAAATAATACAAACACTAAGTCATTCTGGTATCAGACTCTTTTTTGCCAAAGGTGTTACTTCACTGGTAACAAAGCCATTATATCAAATTTCTTGATTTCTTTAAACCCTTCAAAGTAGTATGCAGTGCATTTGCCTTTAAAGGAAGAAATAGTCACATGGGAGAAACTTTATGGGATCTACAAAAAACAAAAAAATCAAAGTTCAGGTTAATCGTTAAGCAAGGCAGGGATGCGACAAGTGGAGAAGGAGATCATGTCATCATTTCTGCAGTCTGAGGAGCAGGGAAGTGCTTTTCTGGAAGCGTTACTGAATCCTTTTTGTCATCTATCAGAGCTGCTGGGCCTGGTTTTCTGTTCTTTGCATCAAATGCTCATTGATTTTTATGAGAGTTTTGCACAGCATCCAAGGCAGAACCTGACCTAGAGCTTATTGTGGACAATTGCATAGAATTACCAACTTTTCTGTTTAACATCCTGGCTCACATGGCACATGGTACCTTTTCTGTGTGCTGTTCTCTCAATTTCTGATAACAAGGGCCTCAGCTGAATACAGAGACTTCTCACAGATTCTAGTTGGCCCAACATAAGTACATGGCTCTTTATGCAACTATATCACTCTCTTCCATGTAACACATTAAAATGATTAAAACCTGCAATAGATAGAAATCACAAACATCATCCCATATGGGGTTTTATAATTTAAAATCGTTCATAGAGGAAATACACCTTAGTCTTTCCAGTGCAAAACCACTCAAAAAAAAAACAAAAAAACAAAAAAAAACAAAACACCAAAAAAACCAAACCAAACAAAATACACGTTCCAGTTCCACAGCTTACTTCTACCTGCATAGCTGCCTGTTACAGTACCTGTCAAATGAAAATACCCAACTTGAAGGAGCTGATCTAAAGCTTAGTGAAGCAGACTCATTGACCAGCACAAACTATACCTTAAACCATCATAGTATCTGATTTTACTGATAAGTATTACCATTCTGTGTGACAATTCTTTATTTCCCTCCCCTTCTCACTTTATTATTACAGCAAACTGAAGGCTGACTGTACAAAGAAGCAGAAGCCTAGGCTTGTATTAGTCCACTCAAGCATGAAATTATAGTTTGTTGGCTGACAATCCTTAATAGCACCCAAAAGACCTAAGTATGATATAAGAGTACCAGAAGCTTATAGCATAGATTTAATCAAGCATAACTTAAAACCTTCTTTCAAGTCTCTTATTATTTCATTTACCCCTCTGTATTTGCAAGAAGGTACCTTGCAGTACATCTAAAGTGTTTAAAAGCGTTCTTCTGCATGTGTATTTTCCACTGTTGTGTTTCGAGACATTTAATGTATATTGGAATGCCTGGATGTGCATGCAGCACAGGCAGCATCTGTAATGCCATCTATAAATGGCACTTCTTTCACAGCAGCAATTGTCACAGCAAGATATTGCTAATTATAACATCACCTAGGCAAGAAATTGGTGATACTTCCTAGTAAGGGGCTGTTATTAATGTTGAATTACAGTGGTATTCCGGTAAAAGCTGTGAGACTAAAGGAATCAGTATGATTAATGTTATCAACCAGAAATGGCAAAGAGCACATTAATGATTTTCCATCAGAAAATATTGTTGAACTGAACTCTTTTATAGAAAGTTAATATCTAGATGCAAACTCCTTAAAGTCACTGATATGTTCCAGTGCCTTCAAGCAGGTGTGAATGAACAGAAGCTTTTTTGGAAGCTTGGTCTGTATTATTGGCATCCTTCCCATTTTAGGTGTTTGCTCTGGGAAAAGCACCACTGGTACCCTTAGTTTGTATTGGCTGTGATAGTTTCAAGTTGAGTTAAACTACTTTAGCACCCTAACACAGCACCACCAATAAGACTGAGGCAAATGTGCAAATGTGAGAGGAAAAAAAATTTTTGCCTCTAATTTTAAGAACACTCTGGCAATCAGCAATTCAAAATGAAGCAATTTTTGGCAGCAGAGAAACTCAAGAGCCATTTTCTATTTTCTGATATTGAAATGGGCGCATGATTCACTAGAACACGAACATCATCCTGCATTCAGATAGACTGTGAATCAACCAATCTTAGTACCAGCTCCTAATTCAGCTCTTCTTCTCAAGGGGATGCCAAGGAAAGGTGGAGAGGATAGATCAGAGGAATGAATACACTGATGCAGGGCTGACTACAAGCTTGCATGAGGTATTGCAGCAGATCTTCACATCTTACTAGCTCACTTTAACAATTGTCAGAGGATGTAAAAGTCCCAAGACAAAGGCTGTCTTTCATCTTACACTATAACACAAGCTTCTTGAATTGCATACTTAAATACCTGAAGGAATAGAATAA
Organism: Eulacestoma nigropectus; assembly: GCA_013397775.1. Classification (NCBI taxonomy): domain Eukaryota; kingdom Metazoa; phylum Chordata; class Aves; order Passeriformes; genus Eulacestoma; species Eulacestoma nigropectus. Next base: position 1,928,496 of record VZTE01005521.1, on the reverse strand, counting down.
GTATTTTGATCTGATTATTTTCTTCAATATTTTAAACTTGTGCCAGTACACCCAAAGAAAAAAAGTTTTCATATCTTAAATACTTATTTAAAAGTATGGCAAAGAATGTCTTATTTATGCAGACAATTCTACAGATTTTTTTATTTTGTTCTTCCATGTAATGATGTACTGAACAGAGTTGTGCTGTGAACGGTAAAATCTCAAATTCTAAAAAGTTCCTAGCACTAATGGACTTGGATTGGATTGCTACTTGTTCATTAGGAGTTTATAGGGCATGTTTTATTCACTTTGCCAAAAGCAACATGGTGATTTTCTGACCTGATTCAGTAAATTTTTATTTATTATATCCTTAATAGGCAAACTTCTGCTCAGTGCTATCTATTTTAAAAAGCAGAAAGCCCCAGCTTTGCAACATCTCTTAAGCAGTTCAAGAGGAGGTTTCCCCCTCGTTTCATTTTGCTGTTTGTTCCAGTAAGGACCTGTGGTCTCAGCTCAGCGCCTGTCACCAACAGAACAGCCCCAAGCACAGCCCTGCGCCTGGGCTCCCAGCAGAGGAGAGCAGGCAGGGCACACCTGCAGGCCTTTCCCTGCACACGTCTTTGGCTTCAGTGTCTTCAGTCTCAGACACTCCGGGAGAACAAAGCACCCTACCCCAGTCCGCCGTTTCCCCACACTAGTGGGAAAGGAAATTCCCTTCATTATACATCGGTTTAAGTTGGATTCCTTGAGACGAAGTAGAAGGAAGTGGATTTTTCCTCAGCTCTTGCACTAGCCTACGTAGCCTTGGCCATGAAACGGCTGCTGCTGTCTCATTCTCTGCTGGTCAGCTGTCAGGTGGGAAGGGGGGCACAGCCTTCGGGTGCAGGAACCTGATTTTTACACTTCTACTTTTGATAGAACATCTAGAACAACTTTGAGGAATTTTGAGCAGTTACAATGAGCCCTAATATTTCCAATATCATTAAGATAAGAAGTGACAGACTGTTCTCTAATGGGGAAGCACGGAAAGGGTTTTTACTCATAAAAAGACCAGTATAATTTATTCAAAGATTGAGTCCTCATTAAAGATACAGAATAGTGCATGTCACAAATGGTTAAGGCTTTGAAATTCTTTGTGGATTATTCACTGAAATTTGCATTGCTACACAGCATGAGCTATTTTTGGACTCTGCATAAATAGAATATCTAATACAGAATTACATTATAATGAAATATGCAATAATGCAAGGACCCATAGAGTGCTTTTCATGTACTGCAGGCATCCAAAAATTTCAAATGCATAAAAGATGGTTACACTTGCTGCACAAATGACTGCATATCATGTTCATTCCCGTTTAATTAAAACACAGAAGTAAAACATAGATACATACAGGCTGCTATGACATTGTCAAATTGCTATTGATATTTTGTATCATGGCAAGTACCAGTGGGAACTGGAGTGAATAAAAATTGTGATTGGTCTTTAGGACTTGGTCCTGCCAGCTAAACTGGAGACTTACATTTGTGTGATGCAGAAAATGCTGTTTGTTAATGATCCATGAAAATGCAGATAAGGCAGCTCCTGATCTGATTGTTCCATAAGTTGCCACACAAATTTTAAAAAGCAATATAAAAACACCTTTATGTTTAGTTATCTTTGATAGTCAACTCAATAATATCTTAGATTTTAAAATATAAGGCAAGAATAAAAATAATATTAAAATATGCATACATAGTCATCCATATGCAGTCCACATTGAATGTAATATTTTTCTACTGTCATTTCCCAGACTTTCATTCTCACACAACAGTGCAACCTCAGCAGCAGGATTGAAGAGAGAAAGTATAGCCTCAACACAGGCTGATCTCTATCTTGCCTGCTAGGATATTTTTAGGAAATAGAACCAGTGGTTTCAAACCCTCTTGGGCTAAGAGGAAGCAAAAATCCTGATCATTCACTTCCCAGATCAGTGCTTTAACACCTAGGGCTATTATGTAAAAAAAGGGCCAGTAACTCACCTGGCAGCAGGAGGGGTTTTTTTGGTTGAATTCACTGCTGTCTCAATGAGTTAGGGACGGTACAAGGGCAACTAACTTACCGTGTCACTTTAGGAAATAAGGCAGAAATGAAGTATCTTCACAACCCTCTCCAAATTACAGGGATACTAAGGCATCTACCACTTCGATATGTCCCTTCCCAGCCCAGGTTGCTTCTTAGCATGCACAGGGATATGATTAGGAACCTAAGGAGATTAGTGGCTAATAATGCAGCTGACTTCTGGTTCAGTCTTAACAGGGCAAAACGCCAACTGTGCTCCTTTTATGCACCTTCACCAGTTTTTCCAAGCACACAAAGTATAGCTGAAAATTAAATTTTTACTTTAACTTCTTACATAGCAATAAATACACCTACTTCTCTATGTTTTTGCTTTAGGCTCTTTTGCTACAGATTCAACAAAACAGCCATGTATTTATGGTAATAGTTTTACTTCTGCACATAGAAGAGCTAGATCCTATTTTTTAAGCATAAGTGCATGGATGTTTCCATTATTGTGCAACTGCAAAATGAACATTATGTCTTGGATTGCTTTCTCAGTCTTACTCTATTAACACATCCATCATCTGTACAGCACAGAATAATAATCTGATACCTGTTTCAATAATGACACACTTAAAATATTTTCCTAATATTAGACAGGTCTGATCAAAATAGACATTTCCTGGACCAAACCTCACCACACTCAGCCTGGGCACACAGCAGTTCTGAGAGTGCACAACACCCCGGCACACAGTGGGGTGCACAGGAACGTCCCTACAGAATTGGTCAGATCAAACCTGACACAAGGTATAAAATAAATTTGGGGTATGATTTCATGCCCACAGTGGCAGGTCCAATCAACACTAATGAGCCCAAATGGCTCCCGTGCCTGCTCTGCCTCCACGTGCAAGGGAATTGCCACCTGAAACCGCACGTGAGAGCCGTGCCAAGCCGGAGCTGCTGCCTCCTGAGTGCACATTCAGGAACAGGTCAAGGAGTTTGGCTATGAAATAGAGCTGTAAGCAAGAAGCTGTGGCTCTGAGCAGGCTGGAAGCTCAAGGCAAATGCATCACAAGTGTTTTCTCATGAGCTCCTCATAAGATACGTTGGGGACCCACTCCCATCCCCCTTCCCTGAAAGTCAAAGTTCTGTTCTCTGGTGTGGGGAGGGAGTTCCTGCAGCAGAAGCTTCAGCAAAGCTTGCCTCCCTCTCCACGGCTTGTCATCACAGACAGATATTTTCTACTCCAACTTTCTGTAGAGCAGTTGATCAGCTGCAAAGCAAAGAGCTATGACTCAGTTTATCACAACAACAGAATGGGAATTAACATTAACAAGCTAATGCTTCATCTGATTGTGAGGAGGTTTTTTAATCTTGTTTCTAATTAATTTTGACAGACTGAATTAAAGTGCTTATTTGCTTTGCATTTGGTGTGCATAGGGACCTCCCTGACTTCCTCTTGTAAGACATGCTGTCAGCACCAACCTTTTTTTCCTAGGCACTGGACAAGAGGACTAAGTCCTTATTTCCACTTGTTTGAGGCTTCTGGTTTTTAGTAAGGTTTTCCTTCTTTTTATGTTGTTTTTCTTTTAATTTTTCAGATGAAGAAGTTTTATTTTAACTAGGATAATAATGCGTAAGCTCCCATTTTGACTATGGAGTCCCCTCACTATATTTTTTTTTAAAAGCCTTCCTGGGTTAGTTCCAGCTGAAGTATCAGAGGAATAGATCTCTTATCTTTCTCTGTACTTTCTGTCAAAACACTTGGAAGAAACCTTTTTGAGCCATTTCAGCTGGAATTAACAAGAGAAGACTGATTTCCTAAGGTATGCGTTCCTTCTCCTGACAGTCAAGGAGACAGGCTGCTTCAGGAAAGAAATGACTTTCCTTGCATTCTTTTCTCCTTCTGATGCATGAACAACTCTCATTACCATTCATTTGAATTCTAGTTGCTTGCAGGGGTGGGTACAAGTTCCTCAGCAATGAGGATTTTTTAGAGCTACTATGTGCAAAACTGTAACTATCAAACAATGCTCAAGACTAAATCTCAAGAGCTACGATCTATCAGTCAGGAGATTATTGGATTCCTGTGATTCTGTACCCTGTGCCTTAATACCTGCAGTTTTGATGACTGCTGCTAGAGTGCACAAAAAAGGGAAGGGGAAACAAAAGAGGTGAGGAAAGTCTTCTAGCAAAAAATTTCACAGTAAATGATAAAGAGCTCGGAAGGTCAGGAGGTATAATGATTCTGCAAAGAATTTCAGCTAGTCCCCTTAGACTATATATCAACTACATTTGTAAAAGGCATGGCATTGGAACACACAGGTGACTTTTTTGTTCTGTGTTTTAAAGAAACTACAGTTACACAAATTGTTGTGAAAATAGCATACAGGAAAAGCATATAGATGAATTACATGCAAAAATAGTACACATTCACTGCCACCTTGTATTAGCATCAATAAAACAACGGCCCAACAAAAGAGCAAATCCAAAATATGCCCTTTGGAATGAATGGAATTGATATGACTCCTGACATAACTTAGCTTTTGCTCCAAGTGCTAAACTCAGCACAGACAGAGTTGGTTACTCTGCATTAGAACTGCTGTAACTGAGGGCAGAATTTTCCGTGGTGACTCTTCCCAGTTGTTTCATTGAGGAGGTAAGAGTGATGTAAAGTCTTCACAAAAAAACATCAGTGAGACCCTGTCCTTTTGATCATTCTACAAGGTTTTATTGGACCGATCTAAACTATTGCATGTCAACCATTATTTAATAACACCATCTGCATAGAAGAAACAATATTTTGATGACCTCCAATCTGTAAGTTAAAAGATCTCCATAAATCAACTGGTATTATTTTCATAGGTTCGTTACCTTCATTGGAATCATCCATTTTCTCACTATTAGCATGGCATTTTCAGATTTTAAAGTTGCCTCATGACTGGTTTTAAGAGCTACCTGCAGATTTTATCATACGTACGCACATAGAACAAGTTTTTTAAGGTTCATATATGCTAAATGACATGAAATAGATATATGTGAAAACTAACAACCCTTTTCATAAATATTAGTTAAGCCATACACAATATAATGCAATTCCGAACTGAGCCATTCAAAACCTCTCTATTTACTGTGGAAGGCAACTTCCATAATTACACACAAAGCCTCCCACCAGTGTAATTAGCTCCACTCTTCCTCACTAGGACAAATCTCAGTCCTTTGAATTGTTCTGTAAGGGGAGAAATACACGATCAGATATTTAAATGTAGTTCTCCTCCTTCAGCCTGAAAATTACAAGCGAGCAAACTTGTGATTCAGAAAAGCCTGCTGAGGTATTTTCTCTAGTACCTAGAGAAATCTCCAAGGCAGAGAATTCTCTGCAAAGGATGAAGCAAGAAAAGGTTCTGTCCACTACTCCATTAACAAAATTGTGTCTCGGTAATCTGTGAAACTCTGAAGTAGCTGAACTTCTTCCCTACCCCAACACCCAAGAGCACCGAGTTGTCCTCAATTTGAAAATCAGCCCTTTGTTGCTGCAACCCATTTTAGCTTGTATTTCATTTAGAGACTTTTTAAAAATGTTGTTCTTTACAATTCAAGTGCATGTCTCTCAAGGTTTGTCATTCTTCAGTTAAATACACCCCAGCACGGCCACTGCTTAGCAAATTGTAAGCTCTAACACCAACAGGCTGTGACTAACAGCCAGTGGAGAAGGCAAATTGTTAACCTCGTGTGAATGGAAGCTTATTTTATGATGTTCACAAGTATTTGATAATGCCCTGCTAGTGAAAGTTCAGTTGCTCTTTATTCCTGACACATGAGAGCATGTTCTGTATCTTACTAGATTTAATGACTATGACAAGGCTTGTCTGTCCGCTTCTAGCAGCGCAGCGCCTGTCCTGACAACTGAGTCCGTTCCCTCACAACTGATCCACCCCGAGCCGCGCTGCTCCCGCTGCTGCGCTGCCAGAGCCCGAGCGAGGAGCGGAACAGCAGCAGGGGCAGCCCGCGGAAGCTGCAGTGGCACCTCTGACAGCAGCACCGAGTATATCTTTGGATCCAGGGGATAAGTGACAAATCAGAAGAATGAACTTCGGCATAACATAAACCAAACAATGTCCTGGCTCACAGAGCTGACAGCTCCTCAGACTTTGAGGTAAAGTTTGTCTCCAGTCTTGGGAGGTAAGGATGGGCAAAAGACTACGTGATTTTTTTTTTTTAATAAGATGCACAGCAATAACTTTCAGTGCTGAGGGTACAGAGGAACATTTGGGGAAGAGTAGTGCTCTGGCTCACCCAATCCCTTTTCCACCCTCTCTCAGCACAGCGTGGACAGCCACTGAACCCCAGCAGCCGTGCCCTGGGGCTGCGTGTCCCCAGAGCCAGCATCACCCCTCTCCCCAGGCAGGGCTTTAGGGAACCCCACCTCCTCCAGCTGTCATCAAACGACTGGGCACTTAGACCACTCAGACCACATCACTCCCATGGTGACTGTGTGTGTTGATTCTTCAGGGCCACTGTGTGAGCCTAGAGTGGGCAAGCGGCATAATTTTTCCTTTTTAACAAAATTAAAAATATGGATCCATATATTATTTTCTTTCTTTCAGCAATTTCTTGCTCTTCTTTACTCCAGTGATACCCTAAAAACCAACTCTCCCTTTTCTGTGCTTTTTATTTCTATGGAAGTCCTATTTTGAATGCTGAAATCTCTCCCAAATACTTCAAATATTGGTCATGACTGGCTCCCACAGCATTGATTCTATGCCATGTGGCACCAGTAGATATCATCCACTCCTGAGCATGAATCACTTTCTGTAATGATTGGCATTTTCACCAACTAGCAATCCATCCATGAGATGCACATGTCAAAACAGTATGCAAGTTTGTTTTCATGCTGCTGCTATATGTCTTAATTTGTTAATACTGCTTGGACATAAAAACCAAGAATATCATCCAACTTACTATGATTTTTTTTCCCCCTTTAAATATGGCTCTAATTTTAGGAGTCAAATTTCACAAAATACACTAAATATTAAAGAACTGCTGAATTAGAAATACCCTGAACTTTTAAGAAGAATCTTAAGGAAACTTCTTCTTAACCACAAATTTTAGCATATGACAGAGGTTTGCAAGGTAATGGACCTTGGCCTTCTGTGCCCAGATTCGCAGCAGTTTCACTGGGTAACTTGCCAGAGTTGCACGGCCATGACCAGCATCAGTGAAGTCAAGGGAAGCTTTTTAATCTCCCTTAACATGCACAGATTTGGCCCTCTTTGGGCCCAGTTTTCAAACCAAAGGTCTTTAACGCATGTATCAGAAAAGTCTGTCAGCACAGGTCTCCAATCACCTTACAGTATTTATTCTTTCAAAAGCATGTATGATATAAATATTCCTGTTCCCATTTTGCAGCTGAACAAACCACGGCACAGAGCCTTTAGGTACCAGATATCCATTTCTACAGGTGCAGTAACAGTAAATTGCACCTGCAACTTTGCTTTCAAAGATGATTCATGCTTTTTATAAGGGTTTTTTTTCTCTCCACAAGTTGTGGATATAAAAGTACTTGCCAACAGAAATGAAAAGTGTACATGGTATGGAAGCCAGCCTGGAGAAAAAAAAAAAAAAACAACAACAACAACAACAAACTAGAATGTTGTAAAATGTTGGAAAGAAAAAAAAAAACATTAACTTCATAGATCCCTATTTTGCTATTGTTCCAGCTCTTATCAAAACTTTCTCATCAGATTTGCTGTCATGAGAGAAGCAAGGCACAAAACCGGCCAGTGAACGTTTCTTATGCTATCATTGTGCTGTCTGCAGGCAGTCACTGTTTTTGCTACAAAAAACAGGTTGATATTTAGAAGCAGTAACAGAATGAGAAGCATGTTCAAGAATTCTGCTTTTGTGCACATGTTAAACAATTGAAGAGAAGGAAAAGTAATACCATTTCTTTCATAAAGATGGGAGTAATGAAAAATGCCAGTTACACAATGTAACTGCCACTGCATAAATGCAGAACTGAATGCTTCTATATATGCAAACACATATGCTGCTCCATTGAAAAAATTGGGGGTTTTTTGTAATCTAGAGGAAAAAAAACAAAAGGAAAAAAATGTAAGGAAAGCAATTGACATAATAAAGTAGGTGGAAGAAAATCTTAGTGCTATCAAAATAGGTGGAAATATTTCCACTAAGATCACTGAAGTCAGGATTCCACTGCACCTCTATACTGGATTGAAAGCTCTTCCCTTTGAATACTGACTCATCTTCACAGTGAAATATATTCTTAGTGACAACAAAAGGCAATTTTCTAACAGAAGGGATTCTAAATAAAGGTCAAGTAAAACTATACATGAGCTCGAGGTCAGGTTTAGTATGGCCTTTTGGACATGAAAATGAGGAATAGTTTCCTGTTCACAGCTAAAAAGTAAAAATTTTGGAAGAAGTCTTTCTTGACCTACTTATGTGTGGAAGCCTGATGACTTCATGGTACTTCCTACTGGGAAAAAAATTTAATAGCATCTGTCCTTTCCAAAGTGCACACACTTGCCAACATTAGAAGATGCGTATTGTTATTTCCCTGCTCACCACAAACACAAAACACATTTTAATATTGTACAAACACCTTACAATAACTAAAAATATATCACTTCCCAAAAATTAATATGATTTCATTTGCTATTTGAAAATTCACATTAGACTTTTCCCCTTTCCATGGATTATTGTACATTTTTCTTCTCACCCTTCTTTCCCTGCAAGGGAGGAAAAATTATGTATATGTTTCCTGAGGGAACAATTCAGTGGTTTCTGCACCTGGAGTGTCAGCCATGGCCAGTCTTGGAAAATCCAGATGAGCACAGGTTGTTACTTGAGAGGTGCTGAGCGCTTCTTTCACTTCAGCTCTTATTGGGTTGTTATTTTCCTTTGCAGTAATTTGATCTGGGCAAAAACCTTTAAAGTACCACAGGTAGTAAGAAAAGGAGTAAAATGCACCTTCTTCCCCTGTTCAGATAAATAAAAATACTAACTATGTTTTGCCTTTACTAATCAACAACATCTTAAACAAAGTGAAGCTTATGCAAAATTCTGCTCTTTGAGAACCAAATCTATCTCACAGAGCAAGATGCCACATAGAGTCTTCAGAGATTACCTGAATAGATCCCAAGGTTCTTAACTAGCATCCCTAGACTTAGAAGAAATACTAAAAATTTTGCCACAGCCTTATATTCTGCTCCTGTTAATCTGCATTTTATGACATTTTCTCTGTTTTGCTATCTTTGAATCTCATCTCAAAAGCTATATGTTTACAGTAGGCTGACATACTTATGTGACCTTCAGGTATCTTTATTGTATTCTAGATTTATTTCCCTTATCTTGAAGTTCATGATGGAACTCTGAATTTTATCAAATATCGTGATGAGAATCCCAGAGCAACGTCTTCCTCATCTGCCCTTTCATGTGTCATATTTCTGTGAAGAAGCCAGTACTGCCTGCCAGTATGAAACAAACCAGCCATACGCAGCCGTGCGAGGAGCAGCTGAGGTCACTTGGTCTGCTCAGCTTGGAGAAGAGGAGACTGAGGGGAGACCTCAGTGCACTTACAGCTTCCTCCTGAGGGGAAGAGGAGGGGCAGGCACTGATCTCTTCTCTGTGCTGACCAGTAACGGGACCTGAGGGAATGGCCTGAAGTTGTGTCAGGAGAGGTTTAGGCTGGGTATTAGAAAAAGGTTCGTCACGCAGAGGGCAGTTGGGCACTGGGACAGGCTTCCCAGGGCAGTAGTCACAGCATCAGCCTGACAGAGTTCAAGCAGTGTTTGGAGAAGGTTCTCAGGCACATGGTGTGACTCTTGGGATGTCCTGTGCAGGGCTGGGAGATGGACTCAGTGATCCTGATGGGTGCCTTCCAACACAGAACATTCTGTGATTTCTGTCATACCGCCATCACCAGTGCTGATCTGGTAACATTTACCAGCCAGATCAAGAAGACTTTCTTGAAGACAAACTTGTTTTTCTTTTAAGTTCCTTAAGGACACTGTGCCCTCACACTACACCACGATGGCATGTCTGTACCTTGCAGTGATATCTGCCACATGCAGAAGAATTAGGTTCTGTCACTTTGATAAGTGTGAAAGACATCTCAGAACAGAGGATAGATAAGTAGTATCACCGCAGATGAAGTATCAAGCAATCATTTTCCATTTTAAGCACTTTTTTTAAATTAAGATGTAAAACTACTTTACTAATTTAATTTCTGTCCTGAGTAGAAGTATTTGAGTGTTCCTCATAGGAGAGACAGAATGTGTCTCAAATATCATTGAATTACATGATAAATGAACAAAGCTAGATAAAAATTTTATACTGCCTAATGCACAAGCTGTTAAGTCCCTACTATTAAATCTGATGCCTGGTAGTAAATCCAAGCTAGAATGAAAAATAAAATAGATCTTTGTGTTTACTCATACTGTAGGAACTGTCAAACAACACTAAGGATTTTTTTCTCAGTGAAGAGTATGCTTTCAGCAAAGCAGGAGATTAGTAAACATATTTCAGGTTACAACTGAAAAACATGCTTTGATTCAAGAGCAAAAACTTGAATGTTTCCTGGTGTTCTTTGGACAGATATCAAGCAGGGACATCAGTTCTAGTGTTTCGAAAAGCTAGAGTAAGTTATAACTAATCCACAAAGCCAACATGCATTCAAAGCAATACAAAACATTTGAAATGCAACACACAAACCTAATTCAGTCATAATAACACTCAGTTGACAGAGAAAAGCAAAATGCAACAACATCAGAAACAAATTTCAGGTTTAGAAATCACAAAGGTCAAACATTTTTAAAGTATTTGTGGGTTTAGATACAAAGAAAAATGAAAAAAACCAGTAAAACATTACTAATCCTCAGTTACAATATAGCATATTAAATGCAGCAATTTTGAATGTAATTCTGAATGTAAAAAAAAAAAAGATGAGTTACTACCTGTGCATTAAAAAGTGAGTCAGGGGAAAGAGAAGAGTACCTGGAACAGAAGCCATAAAAAGGCAAAAAACTAGCAGGGAAAAGCTACATACAGGATGTTTGTTTTATCTGTGACTGACCAAAATCGTGACCTGACCAGAGGGACCAGGGAAGGAAATGAGCCAGTCCTGCCCCTTCTCTGTGTGTTCCCGCTGAAAGTCTCCAGTGCTACCAGCTGTCTCTCCTTTCCTGCTTTTCTCAACAGCTTGATCCAGTTGGGATTATTGCCTTTCCATAGTCCTGGCTGCTGGGGAGCAGGGCTCTGGATAGAGTAGGCAGACCTTTAGCTGGTAAAGGAATCGTCCAAGAAGACTTGTAAAGAAAGAACGTGTTGGGAGGACAGGTCCATCTATTTTTGATTAATTAGCAGAGCACTACTGCACTTGCCTAATATTTTAAAGAGATGCTAAGAGGACACAAAAATATTCCTACAGCAGAACTGCCTCATGTGGGCAAAACTGAGTTGTTAGGCTGCTTTTTTCCCCAAAATACTCGTTTAGCTATGGGGTTTTTTCTGTATGTATTTGCTATGAACTCCTTTCTTACTGACTCCAACAGCCTCTTCTCTTAGTATCCAGCTTCAAACACACAAAGGATATGTCTATCTGGATACTAAAAAGAAAAAAGCAGTTAACACCTTGGAAAAGGGCCCACTTTATTACAAAATACCATGGCCCACACACCTGGCTTTCTCAGTACAGGAAATCCTTAGCATGACTTGACAATAATCACCTGGATAAGCATCTAAGCCTGCAGAAATCTGTGCATCTCAGCACTGGACCATGCTGCATTTGAAAGCAGAGAGGACAAACTCAAAGTTAAAGAATAGCTGTATTTTTGCACAGTAAATAGTATTCTTGGTTAACTAATGTAAATGAAATTCCATAAAATATTCTTCCATTTTGCAGGCAGATATCCTAATTCTAATAATACTTAGATTTATTATGCTATTTCTCACTTTTCTATTTCCTCTTTAGTCTGTTACCCAAGGGCATCAATTACTTCTTGTTTTTTAGTATATACTTACTTGATTTGCATAGACATCTTGCATGACATATTTCTATTATTATTGTGTTTCTCTGTGTAAATAATTTTCTAAAATGGTTGCAGTGCTGAGCTAAAATAATATATATGTATATATATATTATGCTCCTCATATATTTAGGGTTCTATTCTTGTTTCATAAAGCTATAGCATGATTCAAAGGATAAACCCAAAGGAAAAAAAACCATTGGATTCAAGAACACATTTTCAGTGTACCCAACTAAAATTAAAAGGTCATGAGAAGCAGTATACCAGAGTTCTATAATTTCCAGAAAAAGTGCCCAAAACAAGTTAGAAGTTTCCAAGGCTTTACATATGCTGATGGTTATCAATCTAAATGGCAGACACGACACTTTTTATTCGTGAACTATTTCCGGAAGCATCTACGTTCTGTGGTGGTAAATTCCTGGCCCAGATATCTGTATCCCCACCAGCAGGCAGAGCCTCCACCCGGCTATAAGCGCTGCCATCCTGGATCATGCCTGAAGGCTGGCACTGCTCCCTATTCTGTAGACATGCTCACAAGAAGACAAGACCCTTTGAGGGCAGCTTTTCCCCATCCCAGCAGAGCTCACCAGCTATTTAAGGTATAAAGAGCCACATGTTTGCATCAGAGAATGAATCTCAATTTTTAGAAAATTCTGAAAATCCCTTCAGGTAGAGTTCTCTTGGTTTCTTCTATTAAAACAACTTTATCTTGTCTAAATGATCAAACAGTCCATGAGGCAGAGAGATGAATGGACTCTGAAGCCCATCTTTGCCTCATATGAGGAAAATTGAGGCTTACATCTAAATGCGTAAATACTACTACTACTACTACTATCAGAAATGGGACCCACAGAGATCTATCACAGAATGCCATGTAGCCCTCACTGTGGCTCAACTTGCAACTCTGGATCAGGCAAAGTGAATGTGAAACAAGGCTTTGGAATGTGCTCTATTCCGCAGGGCCGTTAGGTGTCTGGAGTTATGAGAGGCAGCACTACTTTCCACAGAGAATATCTAATATGAGATTATAGCTCCAGATCCCAAGGTGGATCCACTGATGCAAGTGCCTCCCAGAGCAGAGAGCTACACAGGGAGAGGTACTTATGCTTCCCACCCTCTCTCAGCATCTCATTTCGATGTAGCCTCAGTGGATTTTCACTCATCAGGACTCAAAAGTCTCTTTATGACTAAGCCTTGTTATTATAGAACTCAAAGCTCACAATTCCAGCAGGCACTTTGGGATCCAGCAGTTAGGTGATGCAGTGCTGAGTGCTACAACACCCAAATATCCCAAAGAATCCATTTCAGAAATATATTTCATAAGGACTTTATGGAACCTCAGCAGATGGAGTCCTGTAACTCCTGTGCACACTATGCCGTACCGACACAAATGAGAAGGTCAGGGGCTTGCTGAGAAAATGATTTATCAGCAAGGACCATAGAACTGCACCCCCTGACCTATTATAACAAAACAATATCATAACTACATGTAAGTGTTCTTTAACGTTTTTTACATTATTATGTAACTACCACCACACTTGGTTCACTGCTGATCACAAAAATTAGTTACTTCCTTTTGTGTTTTTAAAAGAGATGTCTACACCCCAGGCAGTGGCACAGGGTATTCCTGTTTCAGAACAAAGTCCTGCCCAGTCACACTGACTAGACAGAATAAGGGGAAAGGGAAGCAATCTGTCTTTGCAGGACTGTGTTGCATCAGCTTGCTATTTTCATCTGGCAGTTTGGTTTATGTGGCTGCTGGTCTGCTAATGTTACTTGTGAAAAATCTCTCTTCCCCTGTTCTCAGCATTACCCCATTAAGCAGGTGAACTTACACCCAAGCTTTATTCAAAGTCACGCTGGCTTCAAAGAGATATTTTAAAACTGACTTAAAGTCAGGCAAAACCTTGAGTGGACACCTTTAGTGCACCAGACACTCAATGTACCTAATTTATGATTTAATTACCTGATTTAAGTTTTGGTGGTACAACCCTGAATATAAATGTGCCCAAAGCTAACCAATTAAGTAGCAAAACACAGCAAAAAGTCTGAGCATTCTAGCAGTTCTTTGGAGACATGCCAAAGTTTAATAGCACAAACAAAATAAATAAACTCTACGAACAAATCAATTTTTCAAAGGTAACATCTGTTCCACACTGGCTCCTGGTGTGAATAGATTTGCCTGTGCACACATTCAAGTAGGCTAATGGGATTCAGTGTGCTCCAATACCCATCAGTATGCTTTGTCTTCAACAAAAACTCTAATGTGGATGGGACTCCAAAAGTTTTTCTGAAAAAGCCCAACAACTTAGACCTATTTTGCAAACTGTTTCATATGAATAGTTACATTAATTCCATAGAATCAAAACTTGAGACCACTTACTCAGAAATGTAAATAGGGAAAGGAGCAGGAAAATCTGTCTGAGGGAAACTGTTTCCTCCTGATTCCAGTTTTTGAATCTTGCCCTTTTGATAACTTCCCAGGAATTCCTAAACACCAAAACTGTGCTGTGCTAGAAGTCATGTGACTGCTTTGTATTACGCTATGCTTCATCAATTTAAACCAAATTTTCCACAAAGTATGCGACACAACCTAGTCATATCAAATATAAAAGACAAGGTACGTGAAACAAGTTGCAAAAAGGATCTTTTATCTTTGTTTTATGAGTTCTCTGAAGAAGCAGAAATCAGTGCTTTAGTTGGACAAAAATTCGACTTAAAATTATGCCATGCATAAGCACAGATTAAATCTTAAAACTATTAAAATTAATCATGCCTTTACACAGCTCCCTCATACAGATTATAAGGCAACTGGTGAGTTTAGTGTGTTGAGTTCTTTCTCAATATTTCAAAATTGCATGTTGGTTTAGTTTCTTTTCTATAACTTTATTTCCTACTATGACTTTATAAAAACCCTTTAATGCTTTCTTTTGTTTTTTTCCCCAGCATGATTTTCATCAAATTGCTCATGATGTAAAGTTATACTGTCCTTGTAAACACATTTGCTAGCAAAAAAAAATTATTAATTATTAATGTGAGTTGTTAGTTTGAGGACAGATATCTGGACATTGTTATTCTAACATCTCCTGGGAGTCGTGCAGGTATAGGGGAACAGGCAGTATCCTGCAAAACCTGGGAAAAAGAGGATGAGTAGACTGGGTCAGAATCTTCCTTCAGGTATTATAGTGTAGCAATAGCTTCACCTTCCAGCAACTGCTGCACCAACTGCATTGCTGCAGTGCAAAAGAAAAGTTGAACTTGGCTGACTCCTAATCTCAGCTAACACCTCCTCCTGCCATTGCATCCCTCGCATTTCACAGGGGAAATGCACAGATTCAGCCCAAGACTTAGCATGAGATTGTACCCCCTGCAGCTGGTCACAGATGTGATGCATGGAGAGGGGCAAGGAGGGAGGGAGTGTGATTTGGCCATTGTGACAAAATACCTAAGCTCCAACACCACGCTACTAAGGAATTTTCAATTTCAGTCCCAATAAGACACAGATAAGCAGCTGTGATTGACAGGAACATTAATCCAACTGTAGCCACTTTCAGGATCAGATAATATTCAGTAGCAGAAAGAAAATCGGCACATTAATGCCCGAAAGCCAAAGAGAAACTCATTTTGAGGAAATCAGTCCTGCACTGGGTAAAAGGGTACTGAAAGACAACAGATTGAAAACCAACCAAAATATCTTGTTTATTATTTCTTAGGGTTTGGGGTTTTACTTTTTCTAGTTTTAATTTTGATCTTTAACTAAGCAATGTAAAATCATGAGTAGGCACCATTTTAATTGTAAATCTCTTTTTATATTTAATATGGGGGGGTGAGATATGATGGAGAATGTATGCATAAACATCAGGATAGAAAACACCTGCACAATATTAATGAAAAGTAATCTGGTTTTTTTTGTTTGTTTCTATACAATTTTTTTTCAGAACAATCAGTAACAAACTGTAGGCTCTGCTGTGCTTGACACTGCACAAAAAACAAAGTTTTCCCACACCCTACTGGATAGCAACCTGCAAGACATAATACCATACAGAGATACAGATAATTTCTTTCTATACCTCTATCAGACAGTATATTTTTTATATAATAGTATAATATTTTAAGGAACTTAAACTAGTTAAAGCTTTTCTGAAGTATTTTTCTAAGAAAAGTCAGTGGAAGTGTGAGGGACAACACAAAGAAAACGCTGTCTGGAAAATTTAATAGGTAGATAACGTGTTAAGATATTGACAAACAGAGGTAGAAGGACAGTTCTTAATCCTGAGTGAGAGATGAATGGTGGGGCGGGAGTTATCTTTGAAAATTATGTCAAGCAGAAAACCCAGGGAAAAAGACAAGAAAGAGTGAAAAGGAAGAAGAAACAAAAAGGGAGGACAAACCACATACATGAACCCCCCGGGATTTAGAATGACAAATCATCACCAAGTCTGAAATCCCGGGGATAAGTCAACAACCCCTTAGCAGGATCTCACTCTTAATAACAGCAGCACACCAAAAGGTTTTGCTCTTCTTCTAAAGCTGCAATGTTTCAGCTCCAGAAGTTAGAAAATATCTCTACTATTTTCATTCAGCATGCTGTGTACACTATGGTACAAACCAATGTTTATCCACAAAAGCCTATTTTTTCCTTCAAAATTATTTTGCTCATGTCTGAGTGATCAGTGCACGTGCTGCTGCTTTCTCTATCCACCTTCCCATCGCAGGCTTTGCTCAGTCCCAACTCTCCATCCAAACATCAGGAGTGAGTTTAATATGACAAGTAAGTTTATGAGCTTCCTCTCCCAGACCCTTCATCTAGCTTGACAGATACCCAAATGCAAAATTCATCCAATTATTCTGTTCCTTGTCCCTTATTACTCCCTCCCAACTCCTCCAAGTTCACACTAATTTTCATGGTGTAAGCACGAATGCACATGTACAAGAGTTTATCTCGGCATCTGAAAGACAAAGATCGTTAGGGCAGGTCCAGAACTGGAGGAGGGAAGAAAGTGAATCACAAATCTATTCCAAAACAATCATCCCTTGGTTACCAAAAAAACATTCAAAATGGAAATGTTTATATGAGTTCAAATAGCTTTTAGGTAGTATTACACTGCCAATAAGAAAGTCCAAATAATATTAGTACTGGTATTGTATATTTGAGTTTTCTGCCCTTTGCTAGGCCACCCCATAATGATATCACACACACACACACGGAGGGATCAACTATGCCTTAACTGAAAGTCAAACCCTGCAGGTACAGACCATGCAATACCGAGTAAACCAGAACGACCTGATACAGCAGAGGCACAGATACTACCTGGGAGCTGGGACCTGCCAGTCTCAATTCCTCAAGGAAACTGCAGAGTATTTTCTGTACATTGCTGATGGTAGGAACAGAATTTGAAGTGGATGTAGCTCAGCAGGTTATGGCCGAAGATCGAATGAGTTCTCTCAGTTTCCTCAGTGACAGAACTGAGGTGGAGGCAAATAAAACTACCTGACACACAGAATCTCAATATGATGATAGGTCTGTTCCAAGTTCCATCTCATCTTTAAAAAAACACAGAAGCTTGATTTAACCATCCAGACAATGTTACTGCAGCCAGAAAAGAATCTGCTGTCATCTTTTCTTTCAGGATAAGAAGTCTTCTTCTTGCCTCTCAATATGATGTTTTAAGAGTTCCTTTGTCAAAACTGTGAGGTCAAAAGGGTGCTCTGCTATTAAACCTTTCTGCGTCTTAAATTCCTTTCATGTGTCACAGGCTCCTTTCAGTTTGCTCACCTGAGAAGGTTCATAGGACAATGCCTCGGTGCCCCAGAGTGACAGGAGAGGAAACATGCACATCTCAGGCACCTCTCATATGTCAGAGTGCTTTACTGTAAGTGACAATCAGCGTGATACTGGGAGAAACAACCAGAAATAAGAAAATCAAGGAAAGATACAGAGAGGGCATAACATTTTATAGTAACTGATATTCACAAACACAGCAAAGGACAGCTATGCAACACCACCAGATTTAAAGCTCTCTGTTGCCAAGACTTGGGCCGAAGGCACACCCCATACAGCCTCTCTCCCTTCCTAAATGCCCTTTCTAAGATGACCCAAGCTGGCTAAACAGGAAATTAATTTCTTATCTGTCTTTGAATGTATACTATTCCCTTTTGTCTCTCTCAAATAATAATGTCCCGTGAGGCAACGTGCCTTATGTGCGTTACTTAAAACTACATATAGATATTTGATTTGCTACTTCAACCTTGTCTAGCCAAACAGTTATCTTATCAAAGACAGATACTGGTCTAATCTGACACAATTGGCTTTTGTTAAAAACACATTGCATTTTATCCAATTTTCCATGTAACTCCATGTCCTTGAATTATCCTTTGTCATCAAAAGTGGTTCAAAGACTTTGTTTAGTACGGAGGTCAGACATTCACAGCCATCCTCAATCCGAAATACTTACAAACTTCTGTCCTTGACTACCATCCTAAGTCAGACAAAGCTGTATTTTTCTTAAATGTGATGCTCAAATTTTTTTCATGCTAGCAATCAGCTTTCAACTGAATGAAAAAGCCCTTGGAAGAATTTTGACTTTTCATTGAAGTGTTAGGCATCTAAACCCAGAAATATTTTCAACTGAGAAATCAAAAATATTTCTATTATAAATGTTAATTTAATGTCTTGCAGGAATTTAGTTCAAATCCTTCACTCATCAAACAGAGCTTTCCTGGGGGTGGATCAAGAACTACTGTGAAAGAATCTGGAATAACACCCACCATCATGCACAGATGCATAAAATAATCATTTGGAAGGTCCAGACTTCCTAAATTATTTGGCATATACACCTCTAGACTGTAGACAAGAGACGTCTTGTCTACTATCTAGAGGTGTATATGCCAAAAATAGCAGAGGGAGCTGCTCCAGTGGTGCTCTGGAAAACAATTAGCTATAGAGTGAAAAATACATACTCTTTTAGTAAAGGTGTCAATCGCTTATCTAGATCATGGCAATGCCAATGACCCAAAAGAATGAAAGGAAACTGACCCTTCAGGGTATTTCTGTGGGCTAAGGAAGTATAACTAAGGAGAGGCAACCTCATTTAGGTCTTTCATGACACTGACATCCACAAATGATTGCTCACACACTGGATACCAGCTACTGCCACACTATTAAGCCTTCTGGACAAAATGTTGATCAGATTTCTGGAGACCATACCCAGTAGGTCTGTGTTGGAGTTTACTTAACTCCCCGGAAGATGAGCATCTGTCCCTGGGAGAGAAACTGTCGCAGGCAGAGGCACTGGGAACACCCTGCCCCAGCACAGCTCCCTCCTTCACTGCTGCATTCCTAGGTCCAGACATCCACAGCTGATCACACTCAGGTTTGCTCTGTGTCCTGGGGGAGCAGAGGGAGTGGCACCACCAGCCAGGCAGAAAGGAGGGAGAAGCAGTCCTTGTCCAGGAGAAGCAGAGACTGTGTGAAACACTAGGATAGGAACTGGGTAGTACAGGAGTGAAGAAAGACATGGCATGGAAAGGGGATGGTTCCAGCTATCGAGGGCGATACATGGCCACACACAAAACTACTTACTGTAGATACTGCCACTACCTGGTAATTTTACTGCTGTTCACCAGTGAAACGTTCATCATCATAATGTTCGTGGAGATTGAGTCTACTTAACTGAGCTTTAAGTCAGCCTTTGTGAGAGTACTGAAGGTATCTATTGCCAGGGACACCTCTTTTGTGCAACACGTGCAATAAAATAAACATTTGAGCCTCTGAAAGCTGTTTATCACTAACCACGTTCTGGCTGGGATAGTGCTTTCAACTTGCTACAGCATCCTAACAACAGTTCTGCAGAAAGAGAGGAATCTTTGAACTGGTGTCAATTGCCACAAGATCTGCAATGCAATTTGGAGATTTTTTCCAGAATAAGAGAGAGCAGTCCACTACTGTAATTGTATTCTTATATGTTAGAGATAGGAGTTTAACAACAACAACAAATACTTCAAATCTAAATACATCGCACAATTTTTCTCAATATGCTAAATGAGTTAAGTGTTGCTTTGTTGACAAACTTCAAGCAAATGATTATAACTGAGTACAAAGCAAATACAGTATTGTAACACTCATTGAAGAACTACAGGTTCACGCACAGAGTCAATGAAGTACTTATTCCACTGCTGGAGAACAAAGAGGAGCTTAGGTGATGTGCTCCTACAGAATGCTAGCAAGATAAATGAACCAGAGCTAAGTAACTAGATAAGGTTTAGCAAGTGTAGTCACACAGACATAACCCAGGACAACTAGGAACACAAAAAGAGTAATTTGAAGATCAAATATTTCCTCGGACAGTAATTCAACTAACTTTGCAGAGGGAATTAACTTAAACAAGTACTTCTATGACTTTCCTAGTGACGAATAGCTTCTAAGCATACTAATTAAATTAATAAAGCCTAAATTTTAGGCTGCACATGGTCTTTTACATTATCAAGTCTGAACTCCTGGCCGTCAGAGACACTTCAGGTTTGTCTGTATTGATTTCAGAAATCTGTGCGTACTGAAGGATACCAGGTGTCAGGAAGGTATCCATTCCTGATCAGAAAACACCAACAACAAAGATTTCATTACTTCCCTTAAAAGCATTTACCACTGATTAGTCACTGTTAAAACATGTTGCATCTTTTATCACAGATTTTGTTTGCTGCCTGCATTAATTTAATTTCTTGAAAATTTAAATAATTTCTAGTAAGAGATAGTAGCAATTTCCAATTTTGACAAAACCAAAACATTTATTTGAGCTTTTGCTCTTCCCCTTTTTGTTTTATTTTAAGAATTTGACTTGAACTTTCCAGGCAGCTCATTTCCTGGGACAGCACTGCAAGCTCTACATCTTCTAAGGATGTACCTTGATGCCAGCAATTTCTGTACTGCAGTGTTACATAAAAATCATTAAGTACTCAGAAATATGACTGCTACGATACCCAGTGAGTTTAGCAATGTGTTTTAAGTTTCCACACTTTCTACAGTTTTTTGGGGAGGCTGAAGTTTCTATTTTGGGGTCAAGAGGGGTGGTATGTTTGGGGGTTTTTGCCTTTCTTTCAAGGTGCCATCATGGATTTTGATTTTAAAAATTAGTAGGAGTTATCATTCTCCTAATACATAATAAGGGACCTTCAATTTGGATTATTAACAAGACAAATCCAGATGTAGTGGGCCATACCAGAGCAGCGGAAAGCCTTGCTAAGGCAGATGTCTCTGGCACTGCTGCACCTCATTTTGGCAGGAGCTTGGAGGACTCCATGACCTCAGTCACTGGTGGATATGCCAAGGAATGCCTTGCCTGGGAGTCTTAATGGTGAAGCTCTGGACAAGCACTTATTACAGCTCCCCATGAACAATTCAGCCCTTAGACCACACAAAACTGACACAACCTCAGTTTGAAGCACAAATCAATGTATATTGTATTTGGATTTTCACTTCCAACCACCTCACAGGACTTCTGCAGTTCACACACAGCGAGTCTCATCCACTGCTTTAGCTCATATAGAAAGCTGGAGGCATGTCAGAGCTGGAGCTGCTCAAAGCTCTTCCACCTGACCTCAACAAGATTTCAGTTCTTCACTTGATCTTTTGCTCCCTGCCCTGGAGCGCCCGGGTTGTTCCTGAGTTACCTCTGGCCACGCCATTGCAGAAGATGAGTTATTTATAGGACCAGGCTATCCATGCTCCTCTCACAGGCTTAGAAGTCATTTTGGTATCTGACAGGTCCTAGTCATAAGCATTTTGGGAAGCCAAAACAAACAAGGCAGCTAACATAAATCCTGAAAGCTGAAGCCTCAGAGCAGAAAGGACCAGGCTTCACTTGCCTTCCGCAGTGGACTGCAGAGCTATTTAAATGTGCTGCACTGCTCAAAACAGGTCCCCTCTACAAACAACAAAATTCTGTAAGGACTCTGAGGTGTCAAGTGTCTTCAAATGACCAAATTCCTTCTTATGCTCTCTCGTGGGAAAAACAGATCAATGGGTTTATCTATCTAAATGTTGTCGTCATCCAATCCAGCAGCAGCTACCAATCAATAATTTGACCATACTACCCCCAGGAAAAAAAAAAAAGTGACTAGAGTGAAATCTGAATGGCAAACAGTTTTGGTATCGGATCTGGAATAGGAGTTTAGCACAGGAGTTGTCAGAGATGGGAAAGAAAAACAGTGATCTCAATAAATGTGTTTCTTAACAAAATCATATTCACAGAATAGCTACACCTGCTCACGCACAATATTGCTGGCTTTTGTATTATGAGCAGCCCATGACTGAAACCCCAGTAAGTGACCTCTCCATCTCTAATAAATCACAGAATGAGAAAACCACATGCTCATTCATGCTGCACTGTACTTTTCCCCACCTCTGTCACTGTCTGTATTTGTGCCAGGGGCAGCACCGGTGCACGTGGGCAGCGTGCTGGTAATAAACAGAAGGGAATGCTGCCAACCACAGAGGTCACTTGTCACACTTGCAAAAAGCCTGTCTTGTTCACCCCCACATCCTGCCCCATTTCTCTCCAGCTCTGCCCATCACAGCTCACTGTCCCCACTCACAGTTTGCCAGCATTCGCAGGCTCCATGGAAAGCCTCTCATGCCAAGACAGCTGCCCCAGACTAGGGCAGTGACAGGAGCAGGGAGATGAGCCATCCCGGCTGCAGATCTAGCATTTGCTTTTCCTATTTCTGATTTATGTTTGATGAGCTGCTCTGCTGATCTAAAGGCAGTTTGATCTCTTAATATGTATCCTCAGTTCTGTTATTTTAATCTGCCACTGTTCATAAACAAAGTATTCTGGTTTATCTATCGAGAATTTTAAACTAACATTAGGATAAATACCTTGTATTTCTTTCCATGTTCAGTAATCTGGTTTTTTCTTAGATATGTGCTATAATTAATTATGCTCAATTGTTCTTTGCACTAGGATTTGCATACCTCTTAGGGAACATTATTTTGTGAGGGCTTTGTAGCTGGTCTCTCTCTGTATTAAAATATCCTTACAACAGCAAAGATCTGGCTTGCCAGAAGGCTGCTTTCTTTGGATTACAGCAGAACCTATTCCTGGGCAATGTATCTTTACATCTTCAACACTGAACCCCTCCACTTCTTAATGGGCTTTCTTCACAAACCTATTAGAGACTGCCAACTTCATCCAGCTAGCTAATTGTGTCTATAACATGGGTTACACACCAGAAAAAGCTGCTGGAGAATCTGAACACAATCTTTGGATCAATCTGCTCACAGAAGTAGAGACTTTCAGGGGATATATTAAACTAAACAGGCTTTGTATCAGCAAGACTTTAAAAAGGCTGTCCAGCTCAGCACAGGGAGATGTAAAGACTGCTTATTTTAAGCCAGTCCCAGCACCTCTTACTCATTACCAATCTGGCCAGAAGTACAGCATGCTGCTGAGTAAAATACACTTCTGCAAAATGCTAAACCTGATCTTGCCACACAGCTTTTGAATCTACTTCCATATGTGGAATGAGCATGGTTTCTCAGAACCACACAAAAAAGCAATGGTGTATTTCCATGACTGTACATCATGCAGTTCCTGCCAGCTTGCTCAAGGGTTTCATCCAACACAGGTCACATTGGTATCCTGCTTTTGCATTCTACAGGGACACACACGTCCCTGCTTACAAGTTCTGTTTGTACACTCATGCTGGGCCAAGAGAATAGCACTCCAGTCTATCCTCACTACTGTACCAAACAGTCCGCAAAAAGCTTTTTCAGAACTTTCATTTTCTTGGAGCTACTGTTCCCTTCTGACATGATACCAATCTCCTTTTTTATTCTTTATCCCACAGTCTTCTGATAAAGGAAGAGATTCTATTGTCTTTATACAGATTTTCTTTTCTAAAAGATATAGTGAATTATCACTTTTGTTTCTGTTTTTTTTAGTATCTTTACAAAAACAAGCAAGCATCAGAATAAAAGAAACATTGTTCCTCCAAGCCTTCTTCCATGTTTGGAGCTCATCCTTCTACTAAATTCTGCAAGAAAATAAGTTCTTTAGAGGATTTTTTTCATAAGAGATCATGTTTTTCTTTTAAGTTGTACCTTTAAAACTGTGAGAGCATCCTTTGACTCTTGGCAATGCAGAAGCTGGAGAGTTCTCAAAAACCATCTCCACAGATCTGTGAACTATTTTAACTATTATTGTGCTGCTATATCTCATGTATTTGGTTAAATATTTCATCTGACTTCCTGAAAAAATGCCAAATAATTATTTTTCTATTTGAACATAATTTTGGTGCATTGGCTTTAGCTCTCCATCTGCATCACCAGAGGCCTGTAGCAAGGCTATTACTCCAGCTGTTGCTCACAAAGTTCTAGCAGCCATGTTCTTGCCTTGCTTTCACTGCAGTATTTCAGTAAAAGCAGAATGATGTCCATTTGTGTGGAAACTCTTGTTCACATTACTCTCTTGTCACAGTCTACTTCCACCATCCTCCTGGTCCCGAGGTTCTCACGTTACAGGGTAGAGACACTACAACCATTCATATCCTCAGGAGCTGTCTTGGTGCAGATTCATTGTACTTGATACCATTTATTGATGAAAGGTTTCTGAAAGCTGTCACTTTATTTGAATCAGACCTTCTCTCTCCTCCTCTGTGATATTGAAGTAATTCACTTGATCAAAAACAGTTTGCACTTATACTTCACTGCATTTAATTTTTAAGGTTTATTCTCCCTGGATCCTGTAAATGATTAGAATTGTGGTGCCACTGGTATTAAACTGTCATTAGCAAGAGGTGTAACCACTACCAGTACTCATTCTTCACACATGTTTTCTGGAATACTTCTCTGCCAGATGGTGATGCCAAGGACAATCTCCTGAAACAATCTTTGATGCCAAGGACAATCTCCTGAAACAATCTTCCACACAGAGTGCAGAAACCCCTGCTAACTTGCCTGTGCTTCTCAATTAGTTCACTCTGCCAGCACCAGGGCTCAAGTGTTTTATGCAAAAGCTGCACTTCAATTGAAGAGCTTCAAAGTGATCTCACCTGAGGCAGCTGGCAACAAAGACCTTCTAAGGCTTTAAGGGTCTGTGCACAGCCAGGTCACAAGAGTGTTCATCCTTTCTAATGCAATAATTTAGCTTACTCATACCAATGGTATCTCCAGTTCTGTGATCATGTTAAATGTACCATATGCCGAAGTTCCTTTTTTGCAGGAAAAGAAACCCTATTGCCAAGCCATGGGTAGAGCAGTTTTGCAATGTCCTGAGAAATTTCTATGCCTTAAAACATGCCAGGAAACCTTTTTAAGTCTTTTGAGGTCAAATTTCTTTTTATGAATCCCATGTTCACTCAGGTTTTCACAAACTTAACAATTTTGAAGTTTTTGTTGGGTTTGGTGCAATATTTATTAAAAAGAAATTTATATGCTTTTTATCTTTTTTCCTCTAGATTTATTTAATGTAGTATTTTCTAATTATAAAAATGGATGCCTTTCATATACTCCAAGTTTCCTTGGTATGGAGGGCATTGTGTTTGATTTCTTATATTTTGCCTTAGGAACTCTATATTCTCATGTCCTGAAGTGAGATTCATTTCACCAAGTTTTAGGTACTTAATTATTAGGCATCTAAGTCTAATTTAGTTGTTGACTCATTTACACTCAATAAAGGGGAAGAAACTCATCCTAATCTCAATTCATTCCAATCAGTCTTATCCTGCAGCGCTGGAGTTAACAGTCTTGGGTTTGGCCATTTCTCTTGACTGATGAAAAAGTAACACTGGCAGGTTAGATGTCTGCCAGATATCCTGCTGTAAGGTGTCTGAAGATAGGGGATACCAGTAACGTCAACTTAAAATCCCACACATTCTTCAGGAAAGTCACATGCATGGCATCAACACTGATGGGATTATTGCAACAGTCTTGCCTCTTCATTGTGCGTGTAGCTGGCTTATGCATCTCTGGTGGTGCTGTTTAGTTGGTTGTAAGTTTTTTGGTGTTTTTCATTTGTTTGGGGTTTTGATTTTGGTGGTGGTAGTGGTTGTTTTGTTTGGGGAGGGTTAGGAGGCTATTTTGAGGGGCAGTTGGTGGTTTTCTGTCAGATGAAGTGTCATTTTCTTGTTACTATACAACTGATAGCAGGGAAGGTTTTTCTTCCCTTTATCTGCCTCACATAGTCTGCATCTTCCAAACTTCTTTCTAATGTTAATTCGTCCCTTCGTATATGCTTTTTGAATCTTATATGAGTATTCTTCCATCCTTTGCATGCTCTATCCTTCTATTTTCGAGAGAGCTGCATTACCACTCATCAATTATATAAGCAGGTTTCCATTTAGGTCTCTGATTTTTACTTACATGGAGGCGTTATAATCAGGATATAATAGACTTCAAATAACTTGAGTAAAGATGTCTCAATTTTCTGCTCTGCCTCAGGGATCTCTCAACTAAGGCTCTAGTCTGCAAATACCCCAGACATTTTACTCAGCACATATAAGAGAATAAGCCACTTCTCTGTCTGCGGCTATTTATTATATAAAAAGATGTGACTGAGATCAGTTCCACTAACTTCCTCCATTTTGCCCATATCTCTGCAATGCTTCCAGTTTCAAAGTTGAAAGCAGCAAATTTTTAGCCATATTATGCAAACAAAGCCAGAGTTAATTCTTAGGGTCTGACATTACATCTGGGTCTGGAATTTAAATTAGACGGACTTTCCTGTAAAGACACATTGAACCAGATTTTATTAATACTGATTTTCATTACTCTCCTTTCTTTCAGACATGAAAAAGACAAAAACAGAAAGAAATAATCTTTTAAAAAAACACCTGATGATTTGATTTTGCAGAGCTACAGTGTTATTCCTTTTATCCTCAGTTGTTTAGTATTTTAAATCAAAACAATAGCAGGACTTTTAAAATTTTTTTAAACTGCTCCTTGAAAAGATTAAAAAAAGTCCCAAAGAACTAGAGCAGAATTTGGTAGTAACAGCTATAAGTTAAAATTAAAATATAATTTATACCATATTTAGTGATTCCTCCTCAGCGCTCTCCACAGTGCAGATTAACTTATCTTTACATGTTAAATCACCATAGATCTCATGGGCTTTTGAAATACACATCTGTTACTCTAACAATTAAATCTAACATAACCATTGCCCAATTTTTCAACCAGTCTATACTGATAACTCCCCATCCTCTAAAAACTCCATAGTACATGACAGCTCATACAGCATCCTCTCTTGCAAGAGCCAGGAGGAGAGCTCCCTCTAAAACATCTCTCCTTCTTTGGGCCACTTACATCCACTTCAGAGCTGGCAATGTCTCTGTGCCTCCCCAGCTCAGTCATGCACACAAGCTGTGCTCTACAGCACCCAAATAATCTCAGTCAGCTGTTAGCAGGAGACAGCCACGTGCAAAACTCAGCCAGAGAAAAGTTCCATGGTTTGTCTGCTTCCACTCAAACACTATCAAAATGGAAATGTTTGTTCTTTAGGCTAACACGTAACTTATACCAAATAATCCTTTAAAAAAAAAACACATACAAACTAAACTCTAACAAGGAGCAAAACATGAATTGTCCTTATTACAGAATATAGATTGAAAAAATAGAAGTGACATCTTTGCTTTCATACCTTTCTTAAGTATATTTCTTCATAAACACAACAAAAAGTAATATTAAAACTCATAAGTAATCTACAAATTGAGACTCCAAAATATTCACAAAAAGGACACTAAAACAAAAGGCTGCAAATCTCAAGAAATCTTAAAAACATTGTACAAAGGATGGATTTTGGGAGTGGTGACATTAACTTCTAGATACTCATGCCTGTAGAAATATAGCATCTAGCTGTAGAATATCAAACAACGTATGTAACAAATGTGCATTTACAGCAGTTTGATACAAGAAAACATGCTCTGGAAAAATTGCTCTATGTAATTTTGACCAGTATCACAAGAATTCCTGTACTTTGGGGCTTTTTAATTGTAAATATACTCTAAGCATATTTGCCCTTGAGGAGAATGGGATTGCCTTCAGTTCCAGAGCCCCCTTTATGCGATGAGGCAAAAGGCAAACCATCTTTGGGGCCAAATACAGGGCTTTACAGAGCTGCCACATGTATTTCCACTTGGGACCACATCTTCTGCTTTGTTGAAGGGGTGGGTGGGGTGCTTGGGTTTGGATTTTTTTGTTGTTGTGGTTGGTTTACGGGGGAGTTCCCTCCTCCCCCTCAAACAAGTTATTTCTCTCTTACTGTGATATTTTTCATAGCAGAGCCACAGCTGGACTAGGATTCTGCTCCTCCAACAAAAGGAAAGTGATCCTCTTAAGTCTGAGTCAAAACAGCCACAACATTCCAGAATATCTTTCCACATTTGAACATGCTAATGCTATTTTATCAAAAAGATAGTAATTTTTGCCAACATCCTCAAAATTTGACAGGACATGTCAATTTAACCAGATGTGGTCACAGCAATTTTTAGGTTCTGATTTTTCATCCTAATATAAAGTCAAAACTTTTTTTTACATCTCAGTCTTTTCTGTCTAATGGAAAACCTGAACATTCTGCAATATGGCTGCAATGGCAGTAGTGTTTCTCCTCAGATTTGCCTGAGACTTCTCACTTAAAAACGCTCTTTCAGGTTACCCATATTTTTGTGAAGCAGGAGCCATATAGGAGGAAGATTTCCATAAGAGATGTTTGTTTCAGACAATGTTAAAAAAAAAATAATCACAATTCCATGGTTTGATTCCTGATAAATCCTCATGAGATTATTTTTAAGTACATTGCACTTAGAGCAAAGAGGACATCAGATCAGTCAAACTCCGAATAGACAGAAGCTAAATCAGGAATGGGGAAATACATTTAGATATTGAGCCTGGTGTCAGTGAGACAGAAAGAGAGAGGAACTGTGCCTGGCAAGACTGAAACTGCTTGGGCAAAAGGATGGTCAAACAGCAATCAGGTAAACCAGGATAAAAACTTCTGGGCATGTGAACTGAGAGTGGAAGCCTGGAGATCAATGGGAAATTGGGTTTTTAATTATAAAAGTAGAGCATGGTAGCATTCCAGCACTGTATATGGATTAAAATTCTATACACGTGCCTACATTGGCATCCTTAATTCAGTTTCACAACTGGAAGTTGCCACCTTTACGATATTAATAACGTCCTTTAACATAGGCTGTTGTATGGCAGGGATGTGCAGGTGGGCTATGCTGCCCACAGAGGGCTGAAGTGCAAAGCAGTGTTTCCCTATCTTCTCCCTGTCCCTCGACTGGGCAGGCATGAATTTGGTCCGACTGCAATTTCCAAGTTATGCCAAGAGGTTTGCACTTAGTTTCTTCCAATTTTTAAAGCAGCCTTAGTGCAAAATCTACCTTTTTCTATTACACTATTTAAATTACATCTCCCTGGAGATGCAACCAGAGCAGCTGGAGTGTGATAAGACTTCTTGCCAGCCTTAAAATGCTTTAGACCCACGTCTGATACTCTTTTGAAATGCCAGCACTGCACATGGATTTTTCTTCCTCTTTTATGCTGCCCTAAATGATGTGATTATGTCTGTAATACTATAAAGCAACTGTGTCAACAATAAAGAGGAAACATTTATGGCATAGGTTATTAAAACAATGAAAAATAGGCCAGTGCCATTTAAGTTCCTTGAGTGGGCTGAATAATAACTAGTTAAATAAGGAACAAAGATAAATAATTTATTACAGAATCATCACAACAAGCACAAGAAAATTGCATTCACTTTAAACAGCATCTCAAGAGGCTTCAGAGCAGAAGCATAGACAATACACAATGAATGTGTCAGAGCAAATGCAAAAGGAAGGGGATTTAGAGAACCTGTTGCAAAATGAAGTAATCCCTCAACTTCAGAATATCCACATACATAAACACCATCCAGATAAACACACCAGACAAAAGTTTATGCCAAAAGCAGTAGCGGCTTAGAGGACTGAAGATTACTGTGGTGGCTGGGTAGATTGTCTGCTTCAGCACGCAGCCCCTGCTACTCTGTGTGGTCACGGCTCTGTGCAAGCATGGGCAAAAACAGGACTCATTTTTACAGAGTGGGATAAAAGCTCATTAGGAAGTTATAAGGCTGCTTACAAGTAAGGTCTAACTCAGACATCATCAGATTAAGAAAGGAAGAGTAATGCTTATCTTCAGTTACTTATTCTGGAAGAGAATGAAAGAACAGAGCAGGTAGAACTCAGTAAAATCAAATACAACTTCCATTACAAGCCTATATTTTTCACTCAGTCTGACAACTCAGTTCAAACAATTCAAGTTGTTTGTAATAACAAAGCAAATATTTCCAAAGATTAAAAACCTAGAATTAGGCTTTTACTTCCATTTTTGGCCTTTTAATTAGGTTTTTCTGAAGTGCTGAAAACAGAGCAACTCTAATTAATGGCTTTCATACTTTGCTTTTTAATAGTAGCTCTAACCAGCCTGGCAGTTTGGAGGTTTCAGATAAAATTGGGAATGGATCAAAAAAGATTGTTTGGCTTGATTTTACTCTAACAGAAATGAGACAAATCTAAACTTGCCCTACACAATTTGATCTCATGAGATTCTCACCTTTATCATGGTTCTGATAAGAATTTATATTACGATGTCACCATCTTTTCTGAAGTAGACTCAGTTTTTCACACTAACTCAGTATATGACCTTGGATGAAGAAACCACCCAATCTTCTGATAGATGTAGCTTAACTTTTAAAAATAAATACAAAAAACACCCACACAAACACCACTATAGAACAATTTCCATGTCTGTTGTGTACAGGACAGAGCAACTTATTTAGCCTTTCAATTTTTAACTGAGATCGGAAGCATATTTTACATTTCTTCAGAATAAAGAATTTGTACTTTGTGTGTAAAGCAGTGATACCATAAACAGCCAACAATGAAAGAAAAGGAGGCACTGGTGTGCATAGGCCCAAGACCCAGTGTTCCTCCCTCAGTATTTCTACAACATTGCTGCAGAACTTGAATCACTAATCAGTGCTACATTTGTTCCTTTCTTCTTTAAGGAGGCAGGGAGAAAGATTGGGGAAGATGGCACAAGCAAGAAAGCAAGAGAAAGGAGCAGGGGAGAGAAAGTGGGACAACAAATCAATAAAGTAAATCTTCCCTAGCAGCAAAAATAGTTGACAGATCTGCTTCCCAAAGAACACTGAAAATTACTTTGCGAGTAAAAGTAGCAGAGAAGATAAGCCAACTTGAAGGACTCATGGGAGACCTGTTATTGACAGATACGCAGATGATGTAATTGCTCAAGATGAGCAGGTTTTTCTTTTATCTCAATAAAGCACTTCTGGATGAAAAGATTGGAAAGACAGATATGAGACAATAGCATAAAGCCTGTTCCTAACTTACATAATTTTGTATAAAGAACCGTTGATGTGTAAAAGAAATGCATTGAACGCTGAAGATAAAGCATTACAGAAAACAACTTATGTACACTCCCAGTGTTAAGGAAACTTAATATTTGATGAAATACACGTTGTCTGTTGAAGAAATGCACCGATTTCCCAAAAGGCTGAATATATATGTTTAAGAAAACATTCACTACTGTTCTTATATAAATTAGCTGATAGAATAGCGTCTTAAATTGTCCTGTTTACTCTTCTACGTCTTGCTCCAAGTGTGATTTCTTATGCAATGAACAGGAGACAATCTAGTATACCCTTCCTGTTTTTCAGCTCCTGCTGCATTACGAATCCCAAGACATTCCCTTCAGCCATTCTGGCACCCTTTCAAGACAGATTTTGAGCATCAAATAGTTTGGGGAGTTTTTTTGGAGGAATTTTTAGGTTGTTTTTTTCCTGTTACTGAAAAATATTAGACAAGACTGATGACAGTGAATGTATGCAGTAATGGTGGGGGTAAAGGAATAGTATTTTCTATATTTCCATTCAGTTAGATGATTTTCTTGTGCTTTAAAATGAAATTTCTTAGTGTAATAGAGCAGCGTGTTGGTACCAATATCTCTATGGCAAATATCCTTTAACAAACCTTACAGATATCTAAAGCCTCTCTTAACCCACACTGGGCCACCTCTCACATCAACTTTGCCTGAATGGTGCAACCCTATTGCCAGGCTTCTGACCAGCCCCAGTGCATATGGGGTAAGTATGGTTAATTGTGTTCAAGGTGTTAGCCAAAACCTGCCAGTTTGGATCGAAATCTTCGGTACAGCCCCTTTCCTAAAACTTTTTACTTTTTTATACAGTTTCTTCACTTGTAAAGAAGACAACAAGGTGCATTTTCATGAATAGCCACTAAATACTGTGAGCTTCAAATATGAGTGACATATTCTAAATAATTCATCCAGATGCTGAAAGTATTGGCTACCCATCAGCAATATTTAAGCACTGAAATTATCTAAAACATATGAAGGGTAGGTTATGTTTCTCAACACTGCTTGAGAGCAGAACATGCTAAGCAACTATTGGCTTTAATCAACAAGATGGTAAATGAACACCTGAGAAAATAAGCAAGTAATGAAATAAAATGAAAGCGAACTTGCATCAGAGTTGTTGTTCATTTAAGCTTTAACAAAAATCCCCCTCGAGAGTCTCTCTTCCACAGATCTTTTTCTTTCTTTGAATACAGGATCAACTGAAGGATGGCGACACAGATTATATCATCAATAATGATGAATTGACTGAAAACTACGAACCATCTGCTCACATACCAGTGCCAGCACAGGACAGCACGGGCTCCATCCAGGCTACAGGCAAGGAAGATATTCAGGAAGGAGACCTAGGATTAGGAGGGTACAAACTCCAGCTTCAACACACTGCATGTGAACCCCAGAAGAATTCATTGGCATGAGCAGTGTAATGTTAATCACAAGAAAGAAGACTAAAACAAAGAAACAAAAGATCCTGTTACGTAAACAAGAGGTCAGAAAAAATGTACTAAGCACAAAAATCAAAGAAAATTTAGATTTCAGCAACTAAATGCCTGCTCCTCCCAGGAAAGGAGTTTGCTATCATATCCATATATCTACAACCACATGCAGGTTTTATGATTGTAGCAGTTTTTAGCATAAAGACATAGGGCAGTACCAGCCCATTGTAAATCCATTACAGTCATGTTTTGTCTCGGCACTTGACTGTACTGTGCCCCTCACATGTACACAGGCCTTTGAATATTGCTTAGAGCCTCCAGTAAGTTGGAATGGAGAGAAATAGCTTCCTAACATTTGTGTTCACATGATGACAGCTCTTTTCTACAGCTGTTCCTGACAAGATGCACACATAACTACTCAGTAGCTATTACATTTATAAGGAAGAAGCAGAAGATTCCTTGTCCAAGAAGTATGTGATCTAAAAATGCTTAAAATATGCCTTGCAGCACCTCAGTCTTGACAGATAAAGCTCCTTCACGCTCACAGCATAGACTTTTCCTGACATCCAGCCAAATATTTGCTTTCTAAATGCACCTCATAGCCTGGTCCACAGAGGGTTTCACTAGGCTGCCACAGACTTAACACTGATAGTGGGAGACATTGAAGTGTGTGAAATCAGCAACAAACATCCTTCATGGCCGCACTGAATGGGCACAACCACTATTTAAAAACAGCAGTTATTCCACAAGGCATTTGTCATCAGCTTGGCAACACACAAAGCTTAAATAGGGGGAAACATTTTCTTGTTTCAAAAGATCATTCTAAACATATATTTTGATTTAAGAACTCAGATGTTTCTCTTTTTTACTGTTTAAGAAGAGTTGTTTCTAATCAAATATATCTGCAAAACAGTTATATCTTCAGACTGCCTGCTCCAAGAATTAATTTGTCTTTCTCTCTACTTATGCTGGGCACTCAATGTCACACTAGAAATGAGGACTGTGCTGGTTAGATATATTTTTTTTAAAAAGCAACAACAAAAAACAAGAGAGAGGTATCAAAGTGTTCATTGTTCTGCATAAACACAGTAAATGGATAACCAAGTGCTCAGCCATACATACAGCTGGCTGC
Organism: Eulacestoma nigropectus; assembly: GCA_013397775.1. NCBI lineage: Eukaryota > Metazoa > Chordata > Aves > Passeriformes > Eulacestoma > Eulacestoma nigropectus. The sequence goes on along the minus strand of VZTE01005521.1, from coordinate 1,894,427 downwards.
CATATACTCTCAAGCATTAGTACAGATCAGCTTTGGCACATAGCAGCTAAGCAGTGCAAAATGAGGGATAGGGCCAAGCTTCTGTTGTTATAGCACATGCCTTTTCTCACTGTAGAAATTTCAACTAACTATGCATGATCATGTTTCTACTGAGAAAGTCTAAACATCAGGAATTTTTAAGGAAGATCATTTTGAGTATACTAAGACGATGGGCAAGAAGAAATTTGTGATCTAGAAGAATAAAAATCAAATCGTCCTTATTAATAGTCCTAAAGATGAATAGGTCTTAACTTCACCACAAATAAAACCTAAAATACAAATATAATCAAGTTTTAGTCATTCTTTTCAAGTGTAATTAATTTCTGGCCATATGTGACTCTAGAACAGCCATTTTAAGCATAAATTTGAACACAATGGAGTTGTATGTGCTGTTACAAAAGACCAGAAGCTTAAACTGGCATTTTATTTTCTCCTAAACTCTAATCAAGGAACTTCAAAGGACCTTAATCCCCACATCGTTTAAAACAAATAATATTCAGGCAAGATAATAAGTTCTTAGAAGAACTATTGAATTTCCAACTCTGTGCTTTGCTTTGTTCAGCTGCATGGGCTGGGAAAAGATGTGCAGCAGGTTGCAAGAAGGGATGGAGAACGGTTAAGGAGGGAAGGTTTTGTGGCCAGGTGCTGGGAGACAGCAGTGAACACAGGAAGGAGAAGCAGGCATAGAGACACTGGAGTGAGGAATATGTGGCAACACAGCAAGCAGCTATTGGGGTAGGTGCTAACACCATCCTGAGGTCAGTAGGCAGTTTCTGGTTTCCGTCTTTGGAAGTATGGAGGGCATGTCATCAGGCTTCTTGGGAAGCATGAATTCCAGTCCTTAGCTTATACTGGAAATCAATAAAGTGCTGTAGTGTTATGAAGATGCAAAGCTGTTTTTCACAACTGCTACATGAACTGGAAATGACAATCTCTTCAAGAGTTTTGCTCTTAGATTCTACTCTGAAATGCATCCCACAGCACACTGTACAGGGGGTTACTGATTTATTTATTGTGCCTATGTCCAGGCTTCTCACATTTGTACAATGTGATAAATGGAGAGCTCTGGGGTCTGAAATTCTCTGTTTATAAAAGAAGTCTGCAGCAAATACTTTTCACATTGTTCTACCCTGATGCCTTAGAGGGCTACTTTACTTGGTAAAGAAAGTCATCCCTTATGACAGACAAGTTATACTTCACAACTTCGCAGGTCAGATTTTTATGTTAAGACTACCAAAGAGGCTGAATCAACTGTTCCCAGCAGGAAAGGTATTTATCATCTGGGACCGTGCTCAGCAACCAAAGTATCATTGGCTTTTAGGAAAATTAGCAATATGAGCTGCAAGCAAACCTGAAGCTTCTGCTAAATGGCAATAAGAGTCTCAGTTGTCCATTACACTCATCATCTCCCTATTTTAAGATACTCTTTTCATGACACACAGCTCAAGAGAGTTACAACAACATTAGAACAAATGACATATTTGTATTCAAGAAGAAATTACTGTCAACTAGTAATTCTGCATGACTGTTTAAACAGAGTAATGGATGTTAAGAGAGGCCTTTAATGTTAATTTACAGTCCATACACTGGAGATTTAAACTACTCAATATCACACAGTGTTTGACTGAATGCGCAAGTCACTCATGATAAATGTGAAGCTATTCCTTCTATCTGACCTAATCTAATAAAACACTGCTTGGAAAATGAAATGTAATATATATTGTCAAAAGTGTAATGACTACATATTCAGAATGAAGGCCAAAATATGAGGCAAGGTGGAAATCTGGAATATTGCTTTCAGGTTTCAAAAGCAGTAACTGACATTTTATACAGAACTATGGAGAGCATTTTGCTAAGGTTGAAAGCAGTTGAATGAACCCTGGCTATACAGCAGAGCCAGTCCAAAAAGACACTGTACTAAAAATAACAGATCACTACGATAACTTTCACAGAGAAGTGCAACATTTGGTAACCTCACTGAAAACAGGGACCATTGCAAGTAAACACTTATGTTGCTGTGTTAAAAGCTTAAACTTTTCCCCAGTAACGACATTAGGGCTATCTCCAAACTGATGAACCCCATGTACAGCTTCAGCCACTAAACTAATTGTCTTGAAGCCCTGAGAGCAGTTCACACTCTTTCCACCTAGCAACTAATTCAAGTGCCTTGCTGAGCTGAGGATAGTCTGTTCAATAGGCGGCTTTCCTTTTTTCCTCTGTGTTTTAGTGTCAGCCATCAAGATATGTGAGCCCTGTAACACTCTGTACATTCGGGTACAACATAAATGCAGCAATATTCAGAAGTGTATTTTAGATGCACATTAGCATTACACGTGTGCTTTTGAAATTCTTTGTTTCCTCAGAGACTGAGAATTCTTAGGATACAAATATTAGCTATAAACTTCAGAGAAGCAAGACAACATCCTGAAAGCCACTGAAGACATTGGAAAACACTACGTCCAACTCAGCATATTCTGTGATTCTGTATTTCTAAAGACAAAATTGTTTTTCCCCTACTTCCTTCTAGCACAGAGGAAAATAGCCTTTTTTGACATCTTAAAGCAAACCAATTCTGTGCATTTTAAATAACTTAATACAAGCAACTCATCTCTGGCAATATAATCCCAACAGACATGAGTTCTGCTTAGTGAACTGTAAAGGACTCATCAAAATTTTATTTTAGAAACTGTCTTTCAGAACTTGAAAATTCTCCAGTTGACCCAAATTTTCTAAGCAAATATTAGTTTATCCCACAGCCTTGGTCCCAATACCTATCAGTTTTCAGATCATGAAATCCCATCCTTCCTTGGGCTCAGCAATTAGTTTTTGTGGTATTACTGTTCAGGAGAGTCAGGCAAAACAGCTGAACATGCTTCCTTGAATACTGATGTTTTGGGGTCTTTGTTCTTGGTAACCTGTACAATTTTTACATCATGATCAGATAGCAGAGTACAACTTTCTGAACAGTACAAAAGAAAACTTTGCCAACACAGTAATTCTCTCTCTCTTTATTCACGCCTTTCAAGTGATTAAAAGAATAGGAGAGCCTAGTGCAATGATGGGCATCAGCCCGGTGAATATCCCCTTCAACAGCCTTGTGGTGCGAGACACTTCCAGTCTTAAAACTGCCTACTGAACATCCTGGCACGTGTTTAAAAATGCAGATGAATTCTTCAAAACCAAAACGATGTCAGCCAGCTCCATGGTGCCAATATATGGCCCAGGTTTGTCTTTCCTCTATGAGAAAGGGACTTTCCTGCAGTTTCCCCAAGGTGTGTCAGGTGTCCATCTCCACCTTTGGCTCTGTTCCTAGCAGCTCCTTGGGACCACCAGCATGGGCCCACTACAGCTGCAGTGCTAGAAAAGCCACCAGCCAAGATCGTCTCATGCTTCCATGGAATTCCACATGAAAAACCCACAGCCTTCATGTTTCCAATTAGGAAATTGGAATTCAAATCCTCCCAGCTTTCCCACTGTAAACAACCACACTGGCTTCCTCCCACACCGGCCCACCCTGGCTCTGGGCAGTCTTCCCTCCACACACCAGGGGAGGCAGCGAGGGCTGCACAAGCTCTGCTGCACAATGTGCAACAGGAATGATTCTGCTTACAAGTAAACTTTTTTTTCCCCACCAGTGTCAGAGCAGAAACTGCATTTTCCCCAACTAATTCAGTGTTACTGGTCAACGTTATTACCCTACAAAAATCATATCTGAGGTATGGAAGAACAAATATTGTTTCAGGCCTCAGAGGATCCTAAATGTGAGCACATCAATTTAACATCATCCTTCTGAGGACCCAGCAGAGCTCGAAATTCTGGTGCAGGAAGCAGCAGAGAATATCCAGGAGTGTTTTCCAGCTACTGTTCTACATCACTGTTTACCACAAAGCTGTCTGCTTCTGGTGTGCTACAGCAAAAGCAGATGGTCATAGAGAAAATACAGTTCTTTATTGGTACTTTATTGAATAAGGACTTGAGACTAGATGGAGCCTTACACCAAACAATCTAAACACTGAAAGAAATAATCTTATGCCATGATATTAGACATTATGCAAGCCTAGGACACGTTACATATATGTGAATTGAAACAGGATAATATCCCATAAGCATAATAAGATTTCTTATTCCAGAGGTAAAGTAACTTTAGAATGCATGCCTCACTGGAAATGAAAATATAAAAGAGAAAACAACACGAATAAATGAATAATGAAGGAAGGAAAGTGGGAGCAAGGGTGGAAAGAATCAGTGCCAATGAGATTCAAATTGAAAAAGATCAGAAAGATATTCTTAGCAACTGCAGGCTAAAAACCAAATTAAGCAGTGTGAGAAAGTAAGGGTTATCTTGAAGAACACTCCTAAAAACTTTACTAAGCCATAGATAGCCCTGACACTACTATATTGCAAAACCTTAGGTATTCCACAGACTTAAAGGCAGGAACAGCTACCAGCTGAAGATTGAGCAAATTTAAAGAAAATTAAGAAAAAGGACCAAAGCTGAAAGGCTAATCCTCCAACAGCACTCTTGGAAAGCAATAAAAGCAACACAGGCCTGATATTTGCAGAAGGGTAGAAAAATGACTGAAGATTTAAGTTCTTCAGTCCTCTCATTTCATCTCTCTCTCCTTCACCAGCTGTTCATTTTTATCACCCAGTTGTCTCTCACAGCTTCTCTGGTTTACCTTTAGGATGAAAACTTTACTTTTTCCATTCCTTGGGCTAACAAAATTATTGAGTCCTATTCTCCCTTTGCATGATATCCACACCCAAGATAATTTTAAATAGTTCTTCAAAAAGAAACTAATATGATGCAAGATTGCATGAACTATGTAACTTCTACCCCAAGCAGTGATCATGCTCGAAATCAGGGGGTCAAACACATTGCACTATCCTTTAGGCACTCCTCTATCACTACAGGTGCTAAGAGCAAGAGCTCATGTGTTTTTAACTATAGGAACCAAGAGAAGGAAAAACCCTTAAGGAAAGCTGCAGAACCATTCTCAGTGAGACTGACATGAGGTTTTCAGTGCCAGGCAGTAACATCGTATGAGGATTCTGTCTGCGTGGTTTTATCTCACAGTGAGGATGGGCCTTCAACATCTTGGGCACACAGGATTGCACCCGCTCCGGGGAGGGGCCAGCACACAGGCGAGCACCAACACACACCCTAAATGCAAACCCTCTCTTTTCACCCTTTGCACATATTCCCACAGCCTGGGGCAACTGCAGGAGGGAAATCTCCCTCACCCATGGGAGACCTCACATTTAACTGCAGCAAACCAAGCAGGGTTTTCCAGCTGGCAGAGCAGGGAATGTGGTGCTGCTCTCTTGCTCTTTCGTGGTCCAGGCACGTTTTCCTCCTGGTACTCAGAGTGCTGTTGCCACTGCTGCTGATTAGGGAAGTGACTGGAGCACCTTTTCTGATGAAAGCTAATGTGAAGCGGACACTTGAGACAAGTACTCCAGTTTGTGCTGAATGAACCATCAGGCCCATGTGAACAAAACAAAACAAAAAAAACAAAAAAAAAAAAAACCAAAAAAAACAAACAACAACAAAAAAACAAAACAAAACAAACCTGTTCCTGTCCTATTTCTTAACTGTTTTGTTTACTGCAGGAATCTGTCTACAACCACCAAGCCCCTGATATTTTCAGGCCTCAACACCAGTAATGGAGATCTGTTAGGAACTGTTAGGAACCCTCAAATTCCCTATATTTGGCTCAGAACAAGCACCCTCCCCCTCCATATGAGCTCCCCCATATGCCATCATCTGACGGGGTTTCACACTGACCCAGTTCACTGGAAAACTGCGATGTCTACCCCTAAACTGAAATTTTCAAGCACTGGAAGAGAATTTCAGTAACAAGACGGGTACATGGATGCAGATTCCCTGATTCTCAGTGTAGTTCAGCTGCTCTGGGAGGGTAACTGTAAACCACATTTGCCAAAAATTAACTTTCACTTAAAAAAACCCACATAACACCTAAGGAGCCCTCTTGGCACACGTTTGTAACCAAAGGCAGGTATTCCAGCTGAACTTCACAAGGAATAGAACCCTTATGGCTATTTACAGAAAACTCCACCTTCTGTACATACAAATATAAAAGTAATTTGTAATATTCCTTTCTGCTCATGCAATACCCACAATGAACAAGTAGTGACACACTTAATGTGTACTGTAAATATACATTCAAAAACAAAGTTTGAAAGCATCTGCATGAAGTAATAACAATAATAATAAACTTTTAAGCTTGGTTTACCTCCCCGCTTAATCAGGTCTGAGGAAATCTGGTTTATTCCACAGACAGTTGAAACTTTTTAGAGCCTGGTTAACAAGTTTTATTAAAGAAAAACAACGATACATTGGTACCCTTAAAAATAGCCAGGGCTCATACTTTACTTAATGTGGCTCCTCGAAAGACTTAGAAATGGTTGTATCATGAATATTATCTGAACCATCTCAGACTTTCATAGTTTTAGGTGTTTTTGTTATAAAAAAATACTCAATACAGTATACAATGGAAGTAAGGAAAACTAATACAGAAAAAAAAAATCTGCCTTTAGGACTTTCCAGATTATTTCTAGACCTGTCAGTGTCTTCTGATTACTTAGAAAGTTATTTCACTATCCCTGAATCTGCATGACTAACCATTGCTAACTGAGTTACCTGAGCCAGCAAACAGTCCATGAAATCACACTTCTCCAGCCTTGAAGACTGGGGCAGGGAAGATACAGATGCTGTTTACAGAGTACAGCCTCCCCTTTGCCACTTCCACCTTCATTACTTACAGAAACCTGATCAAGGAAAGGTTGGAGCAGCATAAAATAAACCCCCATTCTTCTTCACTACTAAATTTATTTTTTACAAGTCTAAGGCTGTCCAAAGATTTGCTTCATGTTAAACTGAGACACAATTTTTGAAAGAGAGTCTAAATTAAACTCCTAAAATTCATGGGCTTCTTATTAAATAATCTAATTTTTGCAAGTGATGAATACTGAAGAACTCACACTGAAACCTATTACAGCCCTAAAGTCACACTGAAATTAGCCCATAGAAGTGCCAAAACACACACTATTCCCAGCAGAGCCTCCAAGATAAAAATACAACATAAAACACACTTTATTTTGATTGGCACAATCAGCTCCCTACTCCAAGAATGAAACTGATTTTATCACAGGGTGACTCAGCTTCTGTGTAAGGAATAAATTAGCCACTGAAAGAGGACTGACCCCCTTCCAGCCAGTGGTGCTGGATTTGGTTTGGGGTTTTTATTTTATATCCTTTTTCTTTTTTGAAGGCTATCTGGAGTGGACCAGGCTAAGCGTGAGGAGTGATTACCTCATCTTTTGTTCAGCCTCGCAGCCAAGGTGGTGTGGAGCAGTCTGCGTGAATTCTCAGCAGAGCCACTATTTGTGAGAGAGCCCAGTGTGTTGCAGCTTATTTTCCCTTGGCTGCTCCATCATATGCCTTCTGTATTATTGGTGCTTGTAACAGCCTTAATTGATGGGGATCTTTTTCTGAAACTTCTATACAAAAAGGTATCACTTCAGGACACAATAGTGCAAGGCTAGAGATGTGGCTGTTAGCATTAACCAGTGCCTGAAGCTCCTGAATTCTTTGTGGTTTTAATATCCAGGATTTAGGCATGTAGAGAGCCCTGGTTGGGACTCAGCTTATTTAGAAGAGCTTTCACCATCTGTTCTTCCAAATTCTGAAAACATGAAGAGAATACACTTCACAAGCAGCTACAAACACAGATGAGCCCTGCAGTTTATATTGGAATATACTGCATACAGGAAAAATCATTCATAATATCTCTGAGGTTTCTCCTTCAGGCATAAATTGAGGATTGAAGCTCTAGTGATTTCACTATTTGCCACAGTGAAAGAATTCTCTGGTTTACAAGAATTCACCATCATACTTCTTCACACTATTAAGTAGACACCCAAATTCTTTACAATTAAGATGACTTAAAAGATTTTCTAAATAAACTGGTCAACTTCACTAATACATCACCTGTCATCACACAGTTCTTACAAAGAGATTTTTTTATTACCTAGAAATTAAAATCTCTGAATAATTAGTAAGCTAAGTAACAGCTTCAAACCACAGCCCAATGAAGAAAATCCACTAATACTTACTTTCCTTAAAGTACAGCTTCCAGCCCTTATTCCTGACTTTTCAACCCATTTCCACCTACTTGACAAATCATGCCTCAGCAAACTCCGCCCCAGTTTTCCAGACATTATAGGTATCCGTTGCCTAACTGCTGGGGATAAGGCATTGGAGCTTCCCTAAGCAGACTTCTGTGAAGGACCCTCCAAAGGATTACCCGCTCCACCATCTCCCAAGGAAGCAGGAGCCTGCCCACACCTGCATGGACAGCAGCCATTCCAGGCAGACGAGAAATACACCCTTCCCACTCTCCTCCCGCAAGGACTCATATTTCCACACTTTACTCCCAGGTGAACTGGCTTGACAAGAAGCCACCACCCCAAAGGCTGAAGAAACAAATCCCTCGTTCCCAGCACTTATCCTCAGTGTCTGCTGTAACAGTGCTATGCTGATGCTTCCCTGAAGATGGCAAACTGGCCCCCTTCACAGGCCTGCTCTCCTGCCTGTCACCTTTAGAAGGGCCAGATCTGCCTCAAAACCTGTGAAAAATGCAGTGTGTGTCCAAAGGGGAAGGTCAGCAAGCAACACCCCTTGGAAGGTAGACATAAACCCTCCTGCCCTCAGAATCAGTCATGTCCTTTTCTGTCCCCTTCTATAGATAGAATATTCTTTCTTGTCTCAACGATGCAGAAAACTGGCAAAGTCAGAGCGAGAGTTGACAGGACAAAGACAGGAGAACCCTGGTCTTGGTCATCCATTGATGGTTCATTTTCTGTACCTTATTTTATTTCCTCTTGGACAATCACACCTTTGCTGTTCCACTGCAGTGCTGTCCATAGGTTATGGAATTTAGAACCACTCAGGCATAGCTAAATTATCTCTTGTTTTTACAGGGCACTTACTGTAGAACTGGCCAAAAATACCACTCAGATGTTTTGCAACAAAAAGCATCAAAATTAAAGACCGTACAATACTCTGCTGATTTCATTAAAGGCTCCATGGAACAGAAGTCTAACAATTATTTTGATTGTGGGGTTTTTTTGGTTAAAATTTTGCCCATTTATTATTAATTTTAGACATTAAAAATTAATATAGAGCGATGTTATTTGCCCATATACTACACCCAAATTCACAAGCAAATCTTAAAATAATTCAGTTATGAAACAATATTGGTTAATGTCCTTATAAGAAATTCCAGGCTTTTATTCTAGTACAGAAGGGGAGGAAATATTTCAGATAGAAGAACTTTCTGTCCCCCCCAGGATTAACCATCATAAAAACACCAACATATCTCTTTGGACCTTAGCTAACAGTGTTTTTAGGCCGCTTCCAGGCCCAGAGCCCATTGTTATGGCCCACAGCCCCTCTGGGGATGCAGGACATGCACAGGGCCTCCCAGATAAGAAAGGAGAAGTATCTCCTTGCTCCAGCCAGTGACAGGACAGTAAAGAATGTCATTTATCACATGAACTCCAGCACTCTCAAACCAGCTCACTTCCTCTCTTTCCTGGCTCCCCGTCGGCTTCACCCAAATAAACTCCATCCCACAGCAATCATCTTTTTCCATGACAAGCCCTCAAAGCCCCCAGAGGTTTAAATGGGAACATGACGACAAAGCCAGGAAACTCACAGTAGTTAAAGGAAGGACAACTGTCTATTAATACGATCACGAGCATCTGTCAAATTCTTTTTTTAACATAATCTTAATTTCAGGCTTAACTCCAGTTTATGAATACATAAAGGAGAAATTTCTTGCATAAATTATTCAGTATGAATTAAACACCCAGCTGCACGTAGCCGAAAGATTTCTATTGAAAAATAAAATGTTAAGTCATTCATACAAGCTGGCCATTTGGCAAACATTCATTTTATCCTCTTATAGGGAAAACAGATATTTTCAAGTGTTACATATCTTTCTGTCAAAAGGAAACCTATACAACAGGAATCATAAATTTGGAAGAAGTTGGCTTGTTCCGAGGTTTGCAAAGTTGGGGTTTAAGAGGTATTTAGGTTTCATGTTTTAAGAAACCTTCTTTTTTTCCCCAGAACTTATCTAATAAGATATTTTATTTTAAAAAAGGGAAAAAACTTTTTTCAAGAGACAAAGTACATTAATTCTTTCCCCAGTAAAATCACTTCCAGGAGCAAAAAACCAGGACTTCTATGTTTAGAAAAAAACACTTCAATTTTCTTCAAAGTCTCTCCTGGACAAACTAAAAAATCTTTTTCAAACCAAACAGCAGAAAAGTGCCTTTTTTCCCCTCCACAAAATCTAATTTGTGATTGCTCAAAAGAAAGCCGAACGCACAAAAATAATTGAGAACCATCCATTTCCCCTTTTTTTGCTTTGCTTTTTTTTTTCCTCATCCTTTTAAATGATTTAGTGCAATTGGGACATTTTACAACCTGGAGCGTCACTTGGAGGGAGGCCAGAGGAGGTAACACGGACAATCCTAATGCTCAGAGCAGAGGAGGCGCCGGGCACCGGGGCTCCCGCCAGCGCTGGGTGCCGGACAAGGAGCAGCAGCACTCACAGGCTGCAGCCCTGGCTGGACAAGGAGCAGCAGCACTCACAGAACAAGGAGCAGCAGCACTCACAGAACAAGGAGCAGCAGCGCTCACAGAACAAGGAGCAGCAGCACTCACAGAACAAGGAGCAGCAGCGCTCACAGAACAAGGAGCAGCAGCGCTCACAGAACAAGGAGCAGCAGCACTCACAGAACAAGGAGCAGCAGCACTCACAGGCTGCAGCCCTGCCCGGACAAGGAGCAGCAGCACTCACAGAACAAGGAGCAGCAGCACTCACAGGCTGCAGCCCTGGCTGGACAAGGAGCAGCAGCACTCACAGACTGCAGCCCTGCCCGGACAAGGAGCAGCAGCACTCACAGGCTGCAGCCCTGCCCGGACAAGGAGCAGCAGCACTCAGACTGCAGCCCTGCCTGCCCAGCAGTGGGAAACCCTCCTGTCTGCCACAGAGCTGGGCCACCCAGCACACCCAGGCAGCTCTCACACGCCTCCCACCTGTATTTCCAGTGCTGATGACGCAGATGCTGCTGGCAACCTTCACAACAGCCCTGTCATACCTAAGCTCTAATCATCCCATTTCTCAGATGTAAGCAAAGTGTGAATGGTTCACCTTAAGGGAGGAAAGGTTATGGGGACCCAGTGTGATCTTAATTTCAGATCTGCCTGCTGAAATCAATCTGTGCATTAGCCCAGCTTCAGGTTTATCATTATGTGTAAAAAACTTTATCTTGAGAAGTTAGTTCCAGCAGGCAGTATTCTTGTGTTAAGAAAGGACATGCACAATGGCCATTGCCCTGTAAATGTTTCCCTTTCTGTCGTGCTGTTTTATCCTGTTTTGCATCAGTGGCTTGAATTCAAATACCTAAAGTAGCTTTTACAGCAATCTGAAGAGTGAAACGGTGCATACATCTGAACAGTGCAGCCAATTCCTCTAATGCACTGCCAACTGGTTTTCCTGAAAGAATATATCCTTCTGACTAGGAACCTGGTTTGCATTTTTATATTATACGGGGTTTTTTTTGAAAGGAGGGGACCTGTTTGACTTCAGAAATTTAAAAACTCAGAATGCAAATATCAAATAATTTCACCGATCTTTGAATTTAAAGGGGACTACATCGAAAACATCCTGTCTGCCTTTCACCCTAAAGCACCACCTCCCTTTGCATCTGGGGATCAGATGCATAAATGGAGCCTCCTCTTCACTGTATTCTGGAGAATGTAGCTTAGAAAGTTTACCAGGACAGGCATCCCAGCCACATGTCACTGTGCATGTGTCTGGCCTCCTTTGCCAGTGCTGCCAAGCAACCCAGCCACGAGGAAGGCTGTGCCTGCCCTCAGCTGAACTCAGACATGCCACAGTACAGGGAGGCGAAGCTGTGAGAGCCTTTGGAATCATCTCTTCTGCTGAACCAGAAGATGAACTCAAGGTCAGTACTCCAAGGAGCAGGAGGACAGGGGACTCAGGCATTGCTGTTACACAGCTGAGATGTTAGTAAGAGCAGTTAAAGGAGAACATTTCTGAGACTGGGTTTATTCACTGATGATTTCTTGCTGCCCGAACCTTTACTACAGAGTATAGTGCATTCCTGCTCTGTTTCCTGGCCTTTAGAAGGGGGAGCAGTGGTTTGGGTTTTGTGGGGCGTTTTTAATTTCCTCCTATCCCCATCCCAGTCAAAGTACTAACGAGGAAATTGACAACTTGAATTCACCTAGTCTTACTCAACAAAGCAAAAAATTGTGTTTGCTGGAAGCAATTATGTGCAAATCAGCAACTGTTAGATAACTGAGGGGTCTCATTTACTTCAACAAAAATCTGTTGCTTTGCCCCTGTTGTATGACAAGCTGCAGATGGGCTGGGGAATGTGTGTTCAGATGGATAGAATTATGGTGGGTTTATACTCAGAGCAGCAGAGAGCTGAGGCTGAACACTGCAAATAAAAGCTGACCCATCTGGTGGGAGCAGATTGCATCAGAGGCTGCTTCTTATTTCTCTTGCAAAAACTCTACACACAAGACAACAGTCACACTTTGAGAGGAACAAGCTTTGTGCTACTGGTTCTGGGAGTGGACAGACCCTACCCAGAAACCAAGGCCTAAGGGATCTCTACCTCAAGTTTGAAAAGGTTGGAAATTATAGTTTGAGTCTTCTATTGCAACTCTGGTTTTGACTATTTCCTTCATCTCTGTACCCTCGTTTCTGCCACAAGCCCATGCATGCAGTCACCAGTGCAAGTCTCCCGCTCTCCTCTAGGTAATTCCGTTTTCCAGTGCCAAAGGGGAATATAAAATATACTTTATATATACTTATATATTTAATATATACTATATTGAAAATTATTTATCTCACAACTACCTCTTCAGGCTGTTTCTTAGATCTGAAGCCACAGATCCCTACGCAGGCCCATAGCTTGGAAAGCACCGCATCCCTCCTGCTGGGGAGCGTGCAGTGACCCAGATCTCTGCCATACACACCAGCACTCAGCACAAGGCACAAACTAAATGATAACCTCGGTCTCACTCAACGTGCTGGTCTCAGACCATCACGCCATCACCAGCTACTGCCAGGACCAGAGGACCAGTGCTTCAGTATTTCCACTTTTAGAAAAGCCAGTTGCTGGCATGGTCTGTCTCTTCCTCAGAATGTTCCAATGGCACGTGGGCTCCATTGAAAGACAGTATTTCATGATATAAAGGCTAAATTTTTCTTCTCTTAATTTCAGTCTGTTGCTCCCAGCATGCTGCTCATCATTATGGAAATGAAGCTTCCTTCTTCTTGGCATTTACATCCTTCAGAAACGTGAAGATTTTAATGCTCTCACAGAAAATGAGTTTACTTTTTCTGCTTTTTTAAAGGGCCCAAGCCAAGTTCACTTCAGCTGGGAAAGAGACTGGAGCATGAGCCAAGGAAAGCCTCTTTCTTCACTTCCACTTTTTAAAGCAAAAATTTAAGCAGAGAAGTGGTACTTTCAGCCCTTACACCTTTAGAGGCTTGGATAAAGCAATGGACATAAATTTCGTTTAGAACAACCTAATTTTTCTTGCTGAAGCAGCTTACTCTCCACATGAATACATCTCTTACATTTTCTCAGAAAGATGGACAGGCGCCTTCTCTGTCAGAAGTTACCAAGAGCTCATTATTAGTGTTGAGCTAAATGACAGCAGTGTTCCCTGGCCTCTCAGTGCTATAGGACTGAGTCAGGAAAAGCATTACCACTCACTGAATCAACAGAATCATTTTACAGTCATTTTTTGGAAGATTGTTTGTCTGGGGAAGTCTAGCAGTGCTTCGCTTTAGCTGTCACAAAGAACCCAGAGCTGAAAGCACTATGAACCATAAATAAAAGAGAGAATAGCACTACCACGTGAGCTTTGCGCTTGCTTTGCAACTGCTTCCTTTTCCTGCCCCAGCAGAGATGTGCATAACCTGACTGAACATATTCATTTGTTCAGCAAGGCTGCTGGCTGTTTCCACCTCCCCAGACAAAGGGCTGATTATTTCCTCTCATGTTAATGACTACTCCTATAGGCAGGTAGGCTGCCATCTCTCTCTCTCATCACTACCTTTCCCTTTCACAAAAAGAAAGATCCCTCCCTGTGGCACTGAGGGGAGCACAGAGCCCTTTGCGCTGTCTGCAGTACCTGCCTGGCAAAAAAAGGACAGGGCTTTTACTGCTCTGAATAACCCCTCCTGAGACCCACTATATTGTCAATTCTTTTCACCAGCCTCAATAACATCCCCTTTGTGAAGGCCTAAAAGACAAATCCATCCTTGGTGTAACACTACTGCCCTCGGTGGAGTGTAGTAGAGTTGAATTTGGACCAAACTTCACTTTGATTTGCTTTAAAAGCTGCTTTGCCCATGTGTATAATTACTAGAGGCAGATTCCTTCTTTCCCAATGTCAAACCTCGTCTCTCTACCTGCTATTTCATCTTAACACAGCCATCTGAGTTACAGACATGCCTACATGAAGCAGATCAATAGATGCTCTCCCATCCCTGCCAGTAATAATTCTTTATCAGATATGTCTTTGCCATTTGCCTTTTTAATGTTTTTGTGTAAGAGGTAAGGGGGTTGGCAAGTATTTTTGTTAGTTTGGTGTCTTTGTTTATGATAGATGGAAAGCTTGCCAACAACACACCAAGTGCTCTCTAATTAAAGTCAGTTCAGTGGCTGTGATTAGATGAATTGTGACTGACTTCTAAACCCTTCGCTTCTCAACCATAAATCCCTCCTGTTCCCCAATCACCTGCAGTGATGGCTAATGCCAGGTTCCCCTAGTTACACGAGAAAAGGGGGAAGTTCTTGGGGATTAGACAGAGTCTGCTGCCTCCAGCTTATTTGCAGGCTTTCAGGCCCATGAAAAATTAAATATGATGAAAGAAGCCATATTAACTATATTGCTCCTGTCCTGGCTGTGTTAAGTGCTGTACACAGCTCATTTTATTTTCAGTTGATATTATCTGCCATTTCCTGACATGTTCTCCTCCATTAATTTCCTGATTCATTTATCATTATAATTCACACATGCAGACTTCCACTGCAATAGCCAGCATCCCTATTAAAAAA